>CM054126.1:12521019-13039781 GCA_028751855.1 Ambrosia trifida | reverse complement strand
CGAAATAGAAATTGACACGTGTTCTAATTTAACGTTAAAGACTTAAATAGATGACGGCCAACCCGCTAACTTCTATTTATTACATTATTTTTTCCTGTCTGAATTAGCATTTTTAGAGCTCTACGGTCTTGACCATTGCTCTGAGGATCTTTGCTAGCTGAAGGTTTAAGGATTTTGGTAACTATTATGTGGATTTCTATCTTATGACTCTGGTTTTAAGTCCACCAATTATTTCTCTTTATTTTTTCTTACTATAATATATGTATATGATTATTTTATTTATATGTAAACTTTTTAGTTTAATATCATATCTTAATTATTACTATTTTATTTACCACCGAGTCTTCGGTTGCGGTACATTGACAAAACGGTCCGTTACCAAATTACTTAACATATTTCTTTTTACTTTTATTTGTTATTTTTTCCTCTTTTTATAACTTTAGTTTTGGATGTTTTCTTTTGGTTGTGACACCGTGAAAAACAAAATCAATACCAACACAATTCTCGCTACATCCCGTCCGTCGTAGCGCGCGGATTAACGCTCAGCTGTAAAAGTACATTTACAGACATTATCTTAGTTTAAAGACAATATCGTCGAAAATCGATACAAACTTAAAGGCCTAAAAATGTAATTCACGATATTTACATATTTGGCACAAACTCACTGACGATATTTTCTAAAATCCGTCACAATCACAGATCTTTTATTTACACTGGATTTCTGCCAGCTCCGGCGACCACCACTCTCGCCGTCATCCATGGACGGTCACCGGCGGCGCCACCACCAAAAACACAACCGCTTCCGTCACCTACTTCCTTTAATCTCTTCTATCTCCGTCACTATTCTCCTCCTCTTCTTTCTCCTCTCTTTCTTCGCCCCTTCACCTGACCACTCAGAACATCATCATCATGCATCTGTAAGCCTCTTCTCCATTCACCATTACAAAACATCAATCAATGGTTTATATTTAACTTTATATTTTTATCTTTTATTTCAGTTAGATAATAATGTCATTAACCACAATGACGATGCCGCTACAGTTTCTTCAACCTTCAAAGTTCCAGTTAGGTTTACTTAATAATTATATCAGAATTAGACATCTGTAAATTTGTTACTAGTAGCTAATTTGTTTATTATTTTGTTGAGATCTAGACTGGTAGGAAGATTATTAGTGATAGAAATCTTTGGAGTACAAGTATGTCAAAGTTCTATTATGGATGTAGTAATGCTAGCAGTCAGTTTCCAAGTAAGTGATTGATTAACATGTGAAGTTACATAGAAATGCATACTTTATGTGGTTTTCGATTGCGGCATCTTACTTTGGTTCAATTTTGGGTGTTTTTTTGAACGTAGAAGCTCAATCGATTACACGGCCTAATCGATACTTGCTAATTGCGACTAGTGGTGGTTTAAACCAACAAAGAACAGGGGTGAGTCTTATATATGTTTTTTGTGCTAAAAGTTTTTGTTATTGAAGGAATTAAGGTATTAATATTATACCTGAATTCTTAGATTACAGATGCTGTGGTTGCTGCACGGATTCTGAATGCTACTCTTGTTGTTCCTAAGTTGGATAAGAAATCATTCTGGAAGGATGCTAGGTTAGTCATCGATTAATCGTTTGACATACAATGCAGTAACATATGTTTGGACATTTAGTGAGTGTTCGGATATGCGATTTTAGAGGGATTATGTGATATTGACTAATCGGATAAATTTGTGTTTGGTAAGTTCTGATCATCTAAGATAGTAAGATACTAATAGATAACATGACCTAGAAGGACAGCTTTTAAGAAAGAAGGGATGATTTGTGAAATGGAAATAGAAGTATCCCAGATTAGGTTAAAACAAAGGGTAATTAAGTATGTGTGTTTACCCCTTACTCTCTTAGATAATCTGTTTTGTCGCAGGCTCGCAGCTAGCATGAAACTGTTTATTTTACCCCTGATAATTAGATAATAAGATGCTTAACTGTTTATCCAAATTACAACAAAGTAAGTAGCAAGAATTTTCCAAATACCCCCTAAGTACTTGTATATAGCTAATAAATAATTTTCTTTTTTTACAGTACCTTTCAAGAGATATTTGATGTTGATTGGTTTATATCAAGTTTATCAAAAGATGTTAAAATTATAAGAGAACTTCCTCATAAGGGTGGCAAGAAATGGTCTCCATACAGTACTCGTGTACCTAGGAAGTGTAACGAAAGATGTTATCATATTCGTGTACTCCCTTTGTTTTCCAAAAGACGTGTAAGTTTTTTGAGTTTTCTTTAATTTTTTTAATATATTATGTAAAATTTATTAGATCTATTGTCTTTAACAGGCTGTTCAGCTAAGCAAGTTTGATTACAGACTTTCTAACAAGTTGGAAACCGATTTTCAAAAGCTTAGATGCAGGGTAAACTACCATGCTTTAAAATTTACCGATCCCATAATTAAAATGGGTCAAACATTGGTAAACCGAATGAGGAACATGGGCAAACACTTTGTTGCTTTACACTTGAGGTATGCCTTTATGGTCTATTTCCGTGTCCTAGTTATTTCTTTTCGGCCTCTTGATATTGCTTTCATTATACATAATAAATCATCAGTCTTCTTATGAGCCCATTTCACTGCTTACATTAGGTTATTAGTTAGGGCTAACTGCAAGAAAATGCAATGTACTGTTCATTTTTTTTACTGATTTATGCAACACACTTCTATTATAGCTCCATTTATTGCAACGTACTTACCATTTCATATCAGAATACTCCCCCTCTCCCAAAGTTATTCTCAATTTGCTTCAAAATATCTGATTCACTTCTCAGATCCTGATAGTTAGAATTTGCTAATACTCCATTTTACCCTTATCATTAAATTTTAAAAGTGTTCCAAGTCAGTTGGATCTTTAAGTGCAATATGGGTAAACTATAAATTGATATTCTTGCAGGATGCCGATTTTTAGCCACATTGCACTTAAGATACCAATTGATTTAAGAACTAGCAAGATTTAATGATAAGAGTAAAACGGAATTTAGTAAATTATTATCCGGTTCTTAAACCGGACAAGTACTTTGGGACAAATTTACAATAATTCTAGGAGAGAGGGAGTATACTGATATGAAATGGTAAGTGTGTTGCAATAATTGGAACTACAAACGAAATGTGTTGCATAAACCAGCGAAAAGTGAATATAAACTAATAAACCTGCAAGTTGGGCAAACCACAGGGACAGTTTTCTTAATTAACTCTTATATTTCACATTGATACAGGTTTGAACCAGATATGCTTGCATTCTCGGGGTGTTACTACGGCGGAGGAGAAAAGGAAATAAAAGAACTTAATAAAATACGGAAAAGGTGGAAAACTTTACATGTAAGTGCCCAGTTATAAATTATAATACCTGCATATATGCAAAGAGGATTTTTTTTTTATATGGTTTTGAAAATGATTTACAGATTAGTGATCCAGAGAAAGAAAGGAGGCAGGGGAGGTGCCCACTTACACCTGAAGAAGTAGGTTTAATGTTAAGGGCACTCGGGTATGAAAAAGATACAAATATTTATGTGGCTTCTGGTGACGTATATGGCGGGAATGAAACGTTAAATCCACTGAGGGCGCTTTTTCCAAATATTTATTCAAAAGAAAGTATAGCTACTGAACAAGAGCTCGAGCCATTTTCATCATTTTCTTCCCGTATGGCGGCACTAGATTATATGGTGTGTGATGAAAGCGATGTTTTTGTTACCAACAATAATGGTAATATGGCCAAAATATTAGCAGGACGGAGGTACAATTTCTCTCTTTTCGGTTTATCATTTCCATTTTAGAGTAGAAATGCACTTCAACCTTCCGTAACTTCATATTCATACTACCGAAATAAAATTTTCGTTACTTTTGGGGGGATGCAAAATACGAAATTGATTATCAGATAATGAATGTGCCCGATTATGTGATAAAGTTTGATTAATTAGTTTTGGATAATCAGCTTTGTACTAACTCCAATAAAGTTGATTATTTAAGGGAAGAATAAAGTACTTGTTGATTCCCACTGTATTTCTCGTGTTGATATTATGAATATAAGTATTCAAACTAGGGTTAGGATCAAATACACAATGAAAGAAAAATAGGAGGGTCGTAGGAAGGGTATCAAACAGACTCCAATTGAACTCATTCAAGCGGCATTGGAACCGTCTCATTGAACCCTACGATATTAGTTTTTAGGTTTTCGCTTTTTTGGATTTTTAGCTTGTAGTTTTTGAATTTACGTTATAACATTGTGTCTTTTATGTGGCATTGTGTCTTTTTCTTATTTTCATCATTGTGTCATTTTTGTGATTGTCTTTTTTCTTCAGCATTGTGTAATATTTTTCGGCATTGTGTTATATTTTGTGGCTCATTGTATCATATTTCGTGATCTATTGTGTTTTTTGTATCTTTCTCACCTTTCTCATTTTTGTAACACTGTGTAGAATAACTTGACCCATTAAAATAAATAGGTGAAGACCAATACTTTTTAAAAATTATATTTATTATATAAATTATCGGATTTATATCCGTACTTTGATAATGTAAAAGTGCTTCCCTTAATGTTTAATTATTTACCTTAAAACTTAGTCTTAAATAAGCAGAGTTATTAAGCACTCGGGGGGTTACTGGTTATCCGGCATCGGTTAATAACAACTTCAAATTAGGGCTGCTTAAAGAACAAGCCGAACTAGCTTCAACTCGAGCTCGGCTCATAAACTCTTAACAGGCTGAAATTTGAGCTCGAGCCTGGCTCGGATAAACCCCAAGCTAGCTTTTTTATTTTCTAAGTTTAGAAAATTTTGTATTTGTTGCACATATGAATCATGAATAATAAACATAAAAAGGAGGGAGGGTTCTTTTCCTATAAAAGTTGGATTTCTTAAATGGCCAAACGAGGTCGTGAACCATTCAAACCTCAAAACCGGAGTATGACTGAATAGTATTGGTGGTGATGGTGGGTTGGTCGGAGAAGAAGATGGAGGGAGGGTATATTAGTAATTTCACCCAAAAACTAACAGAAAAACTAACGACCGTTAGATACAAGGATGTAATGTGTTAACCCGACAAACCACAGGGACTCGGGGTAGCTGGACTGAACCTGTTAACTCGTGCAAATTACGAAATTGCACGTACATAAAACAAGTTTTTTAACTACGTATGCAAAATAACTAATTAGTGAACGAGCTTTCTAGTAATAAAAATGAGTTTTTTAATGAAACTAATCGTAATTAGTAACTAGTTTATACAAAAAAACTACTTTAAGGTTGTTTATGTCTGGTCAGTCATGTTCATTTGTCTTCATTTATGTTTGTTTAATTATGCTTATTTGTGTTGTTTATGTTTGTTAGAACAAGGTGTTTTAAGTTTGTTTGTTTATTTTCGTTTACGTTAGTGAACTTTTTGTTTAGCTTTAAACGGACGAACATAAATGAATACGAACATGGCCATTTTCTTAATGAACAAACACGAACAAAAAAATGTGTTTGATTATATGTTTTTGTTCGTGTTCGGTTAAAGTTAAACGAAAAAACACGATCATGCCTTTGTTCGTGTTCGTTCGGTTCGTTAACAGGCCTAACAACAAGAATAATAAAAATCTGCTAAATTAACAGCAGTAATGATCAATTGTTCATAAAGCTAATGTTTTATTTTTACTTTACAGGAGATACTTCGGACACAAACCAACAATACGCCCAAACGCAAAGAAATTGGCTCGTTTGTTCATGGACCGAAAAAACATGACATGGGAAGAGTTCTCTTCACAGGTTCGGGTTCATCAAATAGGTTTCATGGGGGAGCCAAATGAGGCGAGGCCCGGGCGAGGTGAGTTTCATGAAAACCCGACTTCGTGTATTTGTGAAAAAACAAATCATAAATCTAAAACGGTATCACTCCCTCGAAAAATCGGGAACGGGGTACCGAAGGCGGATGAAACTGGTAATGATGAATATATAGATAATAGTCAACAATCTTATAACCAAGATGAAGATGAAGATGAAGATGAAGACGAAGACGGAATGGTCTCTGATCTTCAGTATCTTCTTAATGACACAATTGTCAATGATTTTTCTACGGGATCCGATGAAAATGAACTGGAAGACTTGCTTTCGGACTGAGTACTTTGCCGAAGTTCGTTCAGTTAGACGGGCTGGGCTTACAACCATACCAGCCAAACAAAGACGGTCAAAGTGCATATCGTCGTGTTAGGTCATTTGGGAGTAAATTTTGTAGATATGAGGTGCTGGGTGGTGGGGAAATGGCGAACGATTTTGTGGAGTTTAGATCGTGCTGTGTTAACTATTTAAAGTTGTGTAGAAAGTAAAACAAATTATCTGTTGTACAAGTAAAGAAGAAGAAAATGAAGATTTTGAGAGCAGAGAAAATTAGAGTGTCTTGTTGCAATGCATATTAAGGTTACATTATAACCACTGTTTACAAATCATGTGTGTCATTTATTGACCTACAAAACTAGGTTTGTGAGTAGGAGTCACCGAGTCAGAGTCAGTTGTGTTAGGTTGACGGGTTTTTTGTTGCAGGCATAATTGTTGAACTTAAATCGTAAATATCAACCATAACCCGTACACACTTGAAATCCTGTATGACCTGTAGGAGTAAGCACTTCATGGTTTCAACATGCAATTAAAACCGAAAACCTGACCCTTCGAAACTGTACACTGACCCGTGTTCTGTTGCTGGTTCTGTCCATGAAATCTGAGCTAATCAGGTTCAGTCAATCGGTCCGTTTACCGATTTCTCGTTCCCAGAAATCGCAGGGATACGCCTCTCTATGGTAGCCGCCTTGAAACAATTTCCCTTAAACAAGCTACGAATCAAATAAGGTTACGGGCTTCCTGATTTAAGATTTGGTATTCGCAATCACGAAAGTACAAACCTGTTGTTGATAATCAACCCGAGACAACAACAAAGCGAAGACTACATTTTAGAGACTATGAATCCATCGCGAAGAGTCAATTATTGGAACCTAAGATGCTCAGATCGACATTGCCTACCAAGTTCGTCCATTCACGTTTCGAATCTTCAGTATAATGTTGATGTTTTGTTGTTTATTGTTCGGTTTATGTTCACCGCTCTCAGTTTATTGTTATCTGTTTTGTTTGGTTTGGCTAGATTCCTTCTATTGGGGGCCGGCTTACGTTGTTGAAATCGGTTCTTCAAAGTCTTCCTGTTTATTACTTCTCTCTTTATAAGGCCCAGGTTGGTGTCATAAATAAGCTTGAAAGTCTTATGAAACGATTTTTTTGGTCTTCTACAACCGATAAAAACAGAATCCATTGGGTAGCGTGGGACACAATTTGTTGTGATAAAAGTAAAGGGGGTTTGGGGATTAGTCGTTTGAAAGATGTTAATGACGCCTTGCTTACGAAATGGGCATGGCGTTTTAAAGTAGAGGATGGTGCTTTATGGAAAATCATTATCTCAGTGTGTCATCGTGGTCGATTCCGTTGGTCGGGCTTACCTCGTGTCACAGGGGTGAGCGGGTGTTGGTCAGCGATAGTTAAGAGTTGTGAAAAACTCAAGTGTGGGGATAGGTTTTTCTTTGATTTTTTGCATGGAAAGCTTGGCGATGGAAGTAGCATTCGATTTTGGGAGGATGTTTGGTTACTAGACGAACCTCTTATGTGCAAATTCCCTTTGCTGTATCGTGTTGCGGAGTCCAAACGAGCGGTCATTAGAGATTGCAGGAAGAATGATAACTGGACTGTTGTGGATTACTCTCGGCCCATGGGGATTCTAGAGGTTCAAGAATGGTGTGCTCTTTCTTCGCTACTGGATCAGGTTCAGATGTCTGATGGGAAAGATTCTTGGGAGTGGGCTGGGTCGTCCTGGTTTTCTGTAGCGGAGGTTAAAAAAAAGCTGCAGAATGGTTCGAGTAGTGATGGAGGTTTTAAACTTAAATGGGTTGCGTGGGTTCCTATAAAATGTCATATTTTCGCATGGCGGGCAAAACTGGACAGAATCCCCACTGTCGAAGCTCTTCGTAAGAGAGATGTGTTCATTCCAAATGATCGTTGCAAGCTTTGTGAGGTAGTCCTTGAAACATGTGATCGCATATTCAAGGTTGTGGATTCTCTTTTGGCGTATGGACCTTTATTTGGAAATGGTGCGGGCTGCCCACTGTGTACGTGGCTCATAGATCTCTTTCTTTTGTACAAACAAGCTCAAGGCGGTAAGTGGGGGAAGCGGATTGTTCATGGTATTATCTTGGTGACTTTGTGGATGATTTGGAAAGCTCGCAACAATAAGACTTTTAACAAGACAGAACCAAAGATTAAGGGTGTGATTGGTAGTATAAAATCTATGTCGTATTTATGGTTAAAGAATAGGTCTTATTTTATAGATCTCCGATGAGAGGATTGGTGTAATAACCCCTTGTACATGTTATAGTTTTTGGGAGTTAGTCCTTGTTTTGAGGACTTCCCTTTTTGTTTAATGAAATTCAATGTTCAAAAAAAAAAAAAAAAGTTATCACTTTGAAAGCATGAGGAACCGACCCGCCAAAACCTAGGACCGAGTTGATGTCTTTCGGTCCGGTTCTCATATTCTCTCTTTCGCAATTCCGGTTCCAGTCCGGTTATGGACCAATAGTCACTCTTGTAACCTGAACACTACCTATTTATCTATTTATCCGAACGGATTGTAAAAATGTAAAACAGATTGACAGTTTGTAATAAAGGGTTAAACGTGTTTGCCAGTCAACATGTTTGATTATGTGGGCTTATGGATCAACCATTTATTAGGCCGTTGGGTGTACATTAACATCTGGGACGTTAAAGGTGAAATGCCATGTTAACCGGTGTTGCACACCACTCCCTCCTTGTGTTAATGGGCGTTAGAGGGGTTATTTGTTAACATATTAACACGGGATTTTAACGCACTAAATTAATTGGGTTTCCTTTTTAAAAGATATGTTTATGTGAAGTTAAATTATTTCCTTATGGTGAAGTGGAGTAAAATGTGTAAAGTATGTGATGTGGCATCTAGATGAGGTTAATGAGGGTTAAAGTATACCAATGACTTTAAGGGTGAGTGGGGTGAGCATCACACCATTACTAACCAATCCCCATGTGTCACATCATTTTATTACATTCCATCGTATTTTACTAAGGGTAGTCATCACACAATCACTAACATTTAAAAAAATAAAAATAATTAAATGCAATTAAATACAGACATTTTTTTAAAAAATTAACTTACAAATAAAATACAATAATAAAATTTAAAAAAAATACAAGTTAAAAAATTAAGTAACCTTTAAGTTTGGCTAGTTGAAGTCGATATCTAAACTACCAACGTGTTTCGTTAGATCAAATCGTAGTTGATAGTGAATTTGTTTATTCTTTAACTCCGAAATAATATTACCGCTAACGTTTACCTGTTTCGGAGAGTCCATAACATAATTTGAAGATATTGCGCATCCCTGTTCCTTTATGAGCATATTATGCAATATGGTACACACGTACACAACACTCCTTATTTTCTCTTGATCAGTCAAACGTGTCACCCCCCGCCAAGGCGAAAACACGGAAATGTGATTCAAAAGGTTTTCAAGCACAAGGTTCGAGCAACACATAAGATGTAATTTAAATAGATACCATCAAAAGATAAATGTTGTCATAAATTATTAAAATAACATAACATTGTCTGAAAATGAGATATTGTCGGAAATTCCATAATTCAAATACCACGACTGTCACACCCCGCCTAGGCGGAACACGGGATGCGACGCGAAAGGTTTTCAAGCACAAGATTTGAGCAAACATTCAAATTAACTTATTATTTAAAATACCAAATTTGTTCAACAAGGACAACCATCACAAAATATTGTTTAAAACCGAACACATGATCATAAGTTTTGAAGACACAAAAGATGATAGTGGTGAATGAATGCCCAATCATATTCCAATTTCCATCCATAGCTTAGTTACCTGAAAACTATGCATAAAAACTTTGTCAACATAAAGTTGGTGAGTTCACGTGTTTGAAATTGTTGAGAAATGTAAAGTTTAATGAAATCCATGAATGACCCATCATTATCTCACTAAACAATGATGATAATAAACGATCATGAGTCCATAACCAAACATTGACGTGTGGTGCCTCGCACATCGCACAAATAAGGCAATGTATCATCATAAGAGAAATACAAGCACTCTTTTGTCGTATGTATCCGGGTTAGAGCAACTAGCCAAGAGTGGGGGTGTCAACCCAATAGATCTATTCAAGTGGTTCATGGCTAAGTACATAGCTAATGGTTACGGTAAACTAATTACACGAGGGCTTAGTGAGTACTCTAAACATATTGTCTCATGTATACCGGTCTGCTAGGAATTCATTCTAAAACTAGTAAACAATGCATGTCTTTCCCCAAAATATAGAACAGTAAAAAGGGGCCATGAAACTCACCTCAAGTCCATGCGATGTCTTTCCCCAAAACCGTCCCTGAGGTTTGGGCCAATATGCCTGTCCAGTCCAATCTTTTAAAAATTGCTTGTACACTCCTTGATCTTTCAGAAAATAGGCCAAAACAGTCCAACCACTTAGCCCAGTTAACTTTTCTCAGTTAAGTCAGGGGCATTTTTGTCAAGTCACTTAAAATTTTAAAACCCAGTTAACCCAGGTAATCTGGTTAAGTCCATTCTTCCCCATAAGAACCCTAGGAACCCTAGCCCTTAATCACCTCGACTAAGCCCCCGTAATCCCAATTAAACATGGGGCTTTTAAACCAGAGGTAAAAACGAACAAAACGACATAAACGCTTACGGTTTTGGAGCAAGGATTGAGGGGTATCGGTGCTTGGCCAGAGCTTGAACGCCGGCGAGTCTGGTTATCACCACCACTAGCATCCAGTTATCAGCCATTACACTAATTCAGTTCAAGTCGACTTCAATTCATTTCAATTATCAGTAATTACAGATTCCAAACAAACAAACATAAACCAACAGATCACATGAAGAAGATACAATCGATCAGTCAACTGTACAGTTGTTACTTTCTCCTTGATTGAAGAAATAAACAATCGATCACACGTGAGAATTAAGACGATTTAACTCATACCTGTAACCAAAACAACGATCTGTACTGGCCGGAGCTTGGCCGGAGCATGAACGCCGGCGAGTCTGGTTATGATGACATGGAGACAGGAGGGAAGGCGACGAAGTTATAAAGTGTTTGGAGGTTCAGGCGACGGGAGTGGTTAGAAGTTTCAGAATTACAGGTGATACATCACACATACATGGTGGTCGGAAGGGAATGTGATGGAGTTTTAGGGTGGTTGGAGGTTCAGGCGACGAGAGTGGTCAGACTTCTTGATAAAACTAAACTAGATTGAATTGGAGTAATCCCTTAATCCCCTTTTGTTACTTCAATTTCCCTTTTCAAACCAGGTGGTCATGGATGTATGGATGGATGTTAGTAATGCTTCAGATTCTTCCATTTGTATTTGTTTGTTGCACAAATCTTGTTAGATATATATGAGAGATAGGGGGAGAGAGAGAGAGAGAGAGAGAATGGACACAAATTATACAGGGAAGAAGACTGGACAGAAGTTAGACAGGGAAAAAGGTAACTTTGCCCCTGACTTGACGAAAATGCCCCTGACTTAACTAAGAAAAGTTAACTGGGTTAAGTGGTTAGACTGTTTTGGCCTATTTTTTGAAAGATCAAGGAGTGTTCAAGCAATTTTTAAAAGATTGGACTAGACAGGCATATTGGCCCAAACCTCAGGGACGGTTTTGGTAATTTACTCTATTAAAAAATAAATACAGTTTTCCTTAAAAGATTCCTAAGAGCATTCAAAACCCATCCCTCATTCCCTCACCCATTCTTAAAATTTAAGAAAATCCTACAAAAACTCACTCCATCCTAACCCCTATCCCCATACCGCATTTCTAAAATTTGTAAAAAAACCTATGTTGAGCCCCCATATATAGGATCTTTCATACTTCCCTCATCTCATTTAATAATAATAAAATAATACAAATGGAAGGTGGAGTGGTTTGATGTTGGTTGTAAAGAAAGAAAATAATAATAAAAAAAGCTTGTAGGGGATATGAATAGGGAATGGAATGTGAGAGACTTGGAAAAAGTGAGAGGCAAATTTATAAAACTATGATTTTTCCTTAAATTATATTTTTTTAGAAAGGTTAATTTCTCTTTAATCCTTGTAGTCTTTGGGACTTGAACCCAAGACCCCCCACAACCTAGGTGTTTTAAAGGCTTTGCCTTTACCAATGGACCACCACCTCATTGGCTTTCCTTAAATTATATGGTTGGGGATGGGGGATGGGCTGTGAATGCTCTAAAGAACCCAAAATTTACTGATAAACAGTAAATTCCTTATTTTCTTCACTCACAATCACTTCCAGCCTCATAAAAATTTTTAATGCTCTTACAAGTTATATTTCAGCAATAACTAATATATATATATATATATATATATATATATATATATATATATATATATATATATATATATATACCTTATATGTATGGCCTAGAGGATTTATCTCATTGGAAAATCGATAGCTCATAGTTAATCACAAACTTTCAATTAAACTGTATTTTTGGGCCCCTAAAATCTCTCTTTGAAATTGCGTAGGTAAGAGACAGGTTGTGGGGTTCAAGTACTTTTCATCCTCATGTTTGAACATGAAAACGAACGTTAGAATCGTGAGAGATCTTGTGGGTGTTTATTGCTCCAAAAAGAACCTGAATTGACATCAAACTTATCCGAAACACACAACGTATTATTCTTTGGGTTTTGATAAAAAAAAATAATAAAAAACAAAACGTTTAAAGGAAAATATAATTATTGTCTAGAAAATTAAAATCTAAATTTGTCAAGTTACTTTACAATAATTGAGATTAGATGTGATTCAAAAATATTTTTTAGAACAAAATTATTATTCAAATTTTAGCCGAGTTTAACTTAAAAAAATTAAAATCATACCTTCATAAGCATGGACTGTTGCTATGAAGATATGTGGATATGGTGTTGATACTTGAGCAACATAGGACGGATACGGATTAATCTTGATACTGACATTATTGCTATGCATCTCATCTTGCCAAGCCAAGAGTAAATATGTAAACACGAGCAGTGGCGAACAGTGGCGGATCCAGGAATTTTTTTCACTGGGTTCCTTTTTTAGATGCTCTAATTTCATATGACGGAACATAAAAAATTTCGGGTCGGTACATGGGTTCGGGTCGGTTTGACGGTTCGGGACGTTTAGAGGTTTGGGTCGGTTTAGGTTTCAACAGGTCAGAATTTAACATCACTAAAATACCTAATACGATAATAACCTAACTATAACTAATACAATAATCCTATAAGAATTTAGGAGGTTGTAAGCAATTACATACCTTTAATTGTCTGCCCAACTATGTCTTTTACCATAGAAAGAGACCAACTCATTCTAGCACATGTCGACTTCAATATAATCCTGCACAAATAATACAGGTCGGACACACATATAACTTCTCATTTATCTCAATATATAGTCTTTTCAGGCAACTACATATCAATAAGTTATTATTATGTGACATGGAATAATCACTAAGAATCTAATTATCAGATGCCATAAAATTTACTAAGAAATGTTTGGCAGTACTTATGATGCTCAAATGTTTGGCCTGTTTCTAACTATTCAAGGCAACAACTAGCAAACAAAAGTTATATAATCATTTTTTGTTGCATTTACTAACCCATAAATGAATTTAAAAAAAAATTGTGACTAAGGTCAGTTCTATCTAAATGCTCAACACCAGTTCAACTTAACAACATTTAACTAGCAACAACATAAACACCAAAAAAGAAGAAGGTACCATCAAACAAATCCGGTTGCTGTCCTCCTCACTAAGTAAAAATTGCAGCTTCATATGCATAAGCCCACCTCCTTCAATAGGAAACACATCATCCCATATACCCTTTTCAATTATCGACATGATTGGAACACCTACCACACAATGTAAATTGTAAATTCATCCCTAATTAACCATTCTTAAAACCATCTTTTAAGAATCAATGATGTAAGAATCATGGGACATTATGTGGATTTCTTGTTAGAATCAATGATGTCTAAAACATCACTAATTAAACTTTATAACTACTTTCTGCAATCGAACATGACAAAAACCATCCTTTAATACCTAAATAAACTTTATTTATCTACACAATTGATAGCTAATTAAATAGATAAATAAACCTATAGTCGAGCAAGGAGGAGCCGAGGAGGAGGATCTGGATGGCAATGTAATGGCGGGTCTTTACCACCAAGCTGCTTACCTCTTTTAGTTATGAGTTCCTTTCAGAATTTTCTTATGAGTTCCTTTTTTTTCCCTATATACATTAACACTAAAAATTACAAACCGAGTGGGTTCCCGGGAACCCGACGGTCATAGCCTAGATCCGCCCCTGGTGGCGAAGCTTGACCCGAAGGTTCGGGGGGTCGGAAGTCACTAGTTTCGGGAGGTCGAAAACCAGTTTCGGGGGGTCGAAACCCTATATTTCCAAAATTTTCTATACGAATACTATATAATCGAAACTTTTGCGCGAAAATTCGGGGGGGGGGGGGGGGGTTGTCAGCTGCCCCCTCCCGCCCCGACTAAGCTGCGCCTCTGAACACGAGAAACCAGTTAGGACGAAGAACCGGAACCTCTAATGGTTGGTTCAATCGCGTACACAAACAATGTCAAGAGCCATAATATGCCTGTAAATGTGTAAGATATAATATCGAAGTGGAGATCAAGTTATCGTAAGCGAATGAAAACGAGTGTTGCGAGAAAAACTTTAATACGATGAGTTAAGACTACTTATATGTAGGACAAACTTAGTAAACTCTAACTAGTTTGAATGAATTTATAAATATAATTCAAAACATGGTAATTTGATTATAATTAATTTACATTTTTGTTTTATTTTTATTAAAATGATTTTTTTCAAATATATGTTTGATTATTATACATTATATATATATATATATTTTTTTTTTTCATTTTTTTTGTTTAAAAGATAAGAGGAAGTTAAGTTTTGATGGTTTGGTTTCCTGGTTCTAGTCCAAAGCCACATATGTAGTGGTCTCTTCAAGGTGACACGTGGTATTACTAACAACCATGATTGCCATGTCACTTGTGTTGAGTCACACCTAAGATCCTACGTTGGCACCTTATCCATTAAGTATTTTCGTCAACAATAACGTCACGTTGAGTATTTTAAGAGAATAAGTAATAAAGCTGACACGTTCAAAAAACAAATTAAAATAAAGAAAAGACAGAGGCTAATGTAAAAATAAGCTAAGCGTTAAGCTAAGCGTCAAGAAAGGTAACGAAGAACAAGAGACCGACACATGTCTCTAGTTAAAAAGGTATTATTGTTTATCATTATAATTGTTGATTTTTTTTAACTTTTAACCTAATTTTTTAAACGTTAATAACTTTTTCATACGTCACTAGATTATACCCTGGGAACGTCCCGGGGTTGAGAAATCTAACATGACATGTCAATTTTACATATGAAATATAATGCTGCGCTTTACAGTTACATGCAGGAAAGCTTCAGGTAGCACCTTATCTAAAACAATTAACAATGTATCTCTAATGTTAATGCCTAACTTTAAACAATGTATAACTCTAATGTTAATACCTAACCTAAAACAATGTATAACTCCAATGCTAACACGTGTTGAAAATATAATTCATATTTACTGATTTGAACATAATTAGTGACTTGCCTATACATGATTAATGAATTACTTGAACACTTTGTGTTTTTTTCTTGTATTAACAAAACCCCACAAAAAATAGTTGTTTTTTTCTCCGTTTTTATATAGCACTATGTTACTCGTTGGAAAGATAATAAAACGCTCGTTAATTTGGTGTAATTTTTTTCTTTAAAAAATCTCGTATATAAAATATATTAACGTTTAAAAATTATGGGAGGAAACATGACAGAGAAAAATCCAATTTTATTTTTATTTTTTTTTCTAAAATCAATTAATGTCACATGGCATACTCAAAGGGGATAATGCCCTCTTTGAATGACATGTAGGATTTGTTGCTTTCAATTATTATAATAGATAGATTATTTTTAAAAAAATACATTGTAAAAACAAACTTTTTATCCTCTTGCATTTGCATACCCTATTGCCATATTTTTTAAAAAAAAATCAGTGGGTTGATAGCTTGTGTTACATGTTTGCTGGTGTTCTGTTCTTCACTTTTTCCTCGCTACTGGTACGTTATAATCCAATTATTTCCTTCAGATTAGTCGATTAGGTTTAGGTTTTAAAACCACTAAGACAAATATGGGTTGATAGCTTGTGTTACATGTTTGCTCGTGCTCTGTTCTTTACTTTTTCCTCAATACTGGTTCGTTATAATCCAATTATTTCCTTCAGAATAGTCGATTAGGTTTAGGTTTTAAAACCGCTAAGACAAATCTTGGATTGATCATTGTTATGGTGGGTTATTTGTGTGATTATTGGGACAGGTCTGGGTTGGGTATTAATCGAATTAGTTTTTCATTTTTCCGGTCAGATAATCAACCAACTGGTCATTTAGACCCGTTGCTTTTTGTCTTCGTTTAACAACTCAAAGACCGGGGTTCGATAAATGCAAGTTATACCTGAAAAAACGTAAGTTATACATGCTAAAACGCAAAGTTATACCTGATAAAACGCAAGTTATACCTGATAAAAAGATGCAAATTATATATGACAAAAAACGTAAGTTATACATGAATAAACGCAAATTATACCTGATAAAAAGATGCTGGTTATATCTGACAAAAAACGCAAGTTGTATCATGATAAAACGCAAGTTATGAACCCAACATTTTTTTAAAGTATAGCAATAGAGTATGCAAACGAGGATGTTTATTGATTATATGTTTTCGAAGATTATGTCTATGGAGCGGTTTGGAGTTCTCCCCCTTCCTACAAAATGGATCTTATAACCTTGTTGACGACTTTGTCAGTGTCGAATACAAAAAAATAAAAAAAATTTAAAAGCTATCATGTTCTACTCAACACTTTGACAAATTCGAACATCTAGAAATCCTATAATGTTTCATAAATAAACTCAGCTGTACATAAGACTATGAAGAGTGAAGGGGCTTGGGTTTTGTATTAGACTAAGGGGCTATTTGGTTGATTAAATGTTGAATCATTAAGATGGTTTGAATGGTTAAGAGGCTCTGAATGGTTAAGAGTTGAATCATTCAGCATCCCTTATTAGCTTAATGGTTCAGCACTTAATCATTACATTCAAATGCTGAAACAAACAGTCTGAATGCTGAATGATTCAGACCTGAATGGTTAAGAGTCTGATTAAGAGGCTACCAAACAGCCCCTAAGAGTGTGTGTATTATACATATAAAATCATTTGAACTCTTCACTATATATATATATATATATATATATATATATATATAGGGTTAAGATTCTGTGGAAATCCTTGTCATAGTGAAAACTCTGGAAACTCTTACTTCCCGAGTTTTTTTTTTTTATATGAAAATTTTAGGGCATGTAATATACATGATTTTAAGCATTTTGGGCCAAAAAAAAAAAAAAAATCAAAAAAGCGCCAAGCACTTTTTTTTAAAAATAAATAAATAAGTTTTTGACTAACACATGTTAAGCGAAATTAACAATGTGTTACCCGAAAACGTTTTCTTTTTTTTTTAAAAAGTGCTTGGCGCTTTTTTAATTTTTTTTTTTTGCTCAAAATGCTTAAAATCATGTATATTACATACCCTAAAAATTTTATAAAAAAAAAAACCCAGGAAGTTAGAGTTTCCAGAGTTTTCACTATAACAAGGGTTTCCAATATAAACTTATACTATATATATATATATATATATATATATAGGGGTAAGTTAATTTGAGAACACCTATATTTCGTGTGAACCGTAAGAACGGTATCTAAAACCATTCAAATTCAAAATTTCTTTTTACACTTGTCTTTATTACTAAAATACAATCTCAAAAACACAATTTACGCGTAAAAATTCAAACGTATACGAAAATAATTTGTTTTTACACATGTGTAAATTTACATGTGTAAACTGTTTCATTTACACATGTGTAAAAAGTTAATTTGAAAGTGTTTTTGCAAGAAAAGATGAATTATTTGAAAAGAAAATTTATTTATTAATGTTATATTTTAATTATAATTAGGTTTGTATTGAAAAAAAATGATTTTGATTAGTTTTCTCACTTGTTCTCACGGTTCTCGCGATATTTAGCGTTCTCAAGATAACCCTCCCCTATATATATATATATATATAGGGGAGGGTTATCTTGAGAACGCTAAATATTGTGAGAACCGTGAGAACAAGTACAAAAATCAATCAAAATCAAATTTTTTTTAATACAAATCCCATTATAATCAAAATGCAACATTAATAAATGAATTTTCTTTTCAAACAATCCATCTTTTCTTGCAAAAACACTTTCAAATTAACTTTTTACACATGTGTAAATGAAACAGTTTACACATGTATAAACAACAAATTTACACATGTGTAAAAACAAATTATTTTCGTATACGTTTGAATTTTTACGCGTAAATTGTGTTTTGGGGATTGTATTTTAGTAATAAAGACAAGTGTAAAAAGAAATTTTGAATTTGAATGGTTTTAGATGCCGTTCTCACAGTTCGCACGAAATATAGGTGTTCTCAAAATAACTTTCCCCTATATATATATATATATATATATATATATATATATATACACACACATTTAAAGCCAACCACTAATAAAGAAACTCCACATCAAATCCCCCCTCTCTAAACACGTCTGTCTCCTTTCCCATGCCAAACTCACCCAACAATGACAGTAGTGTTCTCTGGGTGGTTTGGCATCCCATGCCTAAACCCCCGCCTCACTCCGTTCACTCTAACAACAACATATGAAACCCTTCTTTAGTCGTTCAATTGAGGTTTTCCAAAATGACCCTCGTTTTACGTTAGTATATAATTGTGTTAGAAAATTGGATGGATTTGACAATTTTTGAAAAATCTTAGTGGTCCAGGTGAGAAATTATTATTTTTTAATAGATCTAGTAAAAGTGAGAAAACATATGGTTATTCACTCCCTAAACTTTGTACTTTAACTTGTTTTAGTCTCTTTATAAAAATGTGGGTAATTAATAATTTAGTTAAACAGAGCAATCATTCCGGTTCAGCCTTCAAAACCCGGTTCACTGGTCCAACCCCCGGTTCGATGCATATTATGTTCAATACCCCGACCTAGCCGGTTTGACCCCTGGTTCCCGGTCTGGGTTTCAAAACAATGGGAATTATCCCCGTGCTAACTGATTTTTCATTTGGGTGGTGGGGGGGGGGGGGTCTGTAACACCCTCAAATTTCACATGCAGGGTTTTACGGCGAGGCGCGTGACACACCAGTATCCAAGTCAACAGTCCCAATAAACGACAACTATATGGGAAAAGATCTACGTTTAAACATCCATGTAATATAAAAGTTTAGTGGAAGCATAGAAGGTTTACAACTAAAAAATCCAACACATGTTAATGTTTAAAATAACTAAAGACAAGGTTCATGTAGCGGTAAATGAGCAGTAAAATGCAGTGCGACTCCGTGCATCCTATTCCTTGATTACTACCTTAGCAAGCTGAGAAAACATGCTAAAACGGGTCAACATATAATGCTGGTGAGTTCACAGGTTTTGTAATAAAAGTTGTTAGAGAAAAGCTGGATTCACATAACACACTATTATGAAAGAAAGAAAACCAGATGAACGTTTTACCCGTTACTTAAGTATTTCGACTACTGCGGGTATCCCATGGTTTGCCCTTGGTTTGACCTCGGGTTGCCCTTAGTTTTCCATAGGTTTGCCCTTGGTTTGCCCTATCCCCCGCTAACACACCCATTTAATAGTTGAATAGTTATAAGGATTGCCAGTGCATAAGTGAAGTGATAGTGTTTATGTAATCCAAAAGTTTAGAGTGTGGTAGCATGTTTCTCCCCCGAAAGTAAAAGTAGTAAAAGTGGGGCCGTGAAACTTACCTTAGGTTGTGTCTTCAAGTAAGTAATTACCCAGGCGTGTTATGGTAGCTCCGACTACTGGAACCTACCATAGATAGCCTATAAGTGTTTAACCGATAATACGTTTGTATAATAACCCTTAGTGTCCAAGACCTTGACTTTGTATGTTTGTAAAAGCGTTTAACGTTTGACACGATCACACAAGACAAGACCTGACATCCCGTTGGTGACGCGATATGACATCCCGTTGGTGACGCGATATCCCCGTGTTAGCCAAATACAAGTAAACAAGTAAGCATGTGTAGATATGCACCTTATACGATTAACAGTCACAAGTTCATGCATATAGTTCACATAATGTACGTATCCGTCATAGCACGTGTTACGAGGTTTCCTAGACATGCCACGGGGTTTACTTTATGTTCCTAGGTGTCCAAACATGTTACGAGATTCCAAAATTCATTTCCAGCATCAAAACACACGACTGGCAACTAAAACACACGACTAGCATCAAAACAGGCGACTAGCTAAGCTAAGCTAGTCGCCCGCCTGCAAACTGTTGGCTCTTTTTGCGCGCAAAACCCTCTAAATCGGATCCAAATCAAGTTGTAACACCCCCAAACAATCTATAATCATCAAACAATCCAACCCTATAAAAAATCCCCAATTTATCATCCGTTTATCATGTTAATTGCAAGCATTTCCCCAAAATGGCTATTATTATGGTTATGTCACATCATTGTATGAAAATATTACCCTAAATGGCAAATAATCAGATTTAACCACACAAACACATTTCAATCATCATCAAGTTGTTATTACATCATTCTAGCATGAGCCCTAACAAGTTTCAATAATCAAATCATCATATCACATCCTAAATCCTTCTAAAATCCTCAAACGGTTCAAAACTCATACTATCCATAAAACGCATCAAACAACCATCAAAACATGAGATAATCATCCTAACAACTAATCCATATCAACAAAATAACAAATACACAAGCATCCCCATGTTTTAGAATATCAAATACCATTTCAAGCATGTATTTTTATCAAAAACCCATTTAGATGTTAAGATATAGGTTAGGATCTGTTTTTCAAGAGTTTTCAAAGGTTTTCAAGGATAAAAAATTATTAAAATGAATCCTGGACTTTTGGGGTTCAAAATAATGACTTAACAAGAGTTTTGGATGAATAACACACCTTAGATCTTGCTTAGAAATGATGTTTTAAGGATGGAAATGGTAGATTTAGAGTAAAAGCGGGTTTCAGAGGTTAAGGATGGTGTGAGAGAGGTTTTGGGCGAGTTAGGGTTGCACAAATGATGTTTAACAAGTCAAATATGGTATTTATAGCTGCTGCTAGTCGTCTGGTACTCAGGGGATGACTAGCTTTCATAGAGGGCGACTAACATAGCTAGTTACCACCTGATGCACACAACTAGCAAAGCTAGTTGCCTCCATAGAGTCGTTTCCTATGATATCACATAATTTCACGTATGCACGTATCGACATGATATATAATGGTTGTCATGGACGAAGGATAAGAAGGGCCAGGGGTGGCCCTGGCCCCCCTGTTTTCTGGCGCAGTGGTATAAATTTGCGATTTTCATGGGTAAATTGAGTCCGGGTTGAGTTCGGCCCCCACCGATTTGCCACTACCGATAAAAAAAAATTAAGTCCGGCCCCCACCGATTCCGAAACCAAGCTTCGCTACTGATGGTTGTAACACGTCTATTACTCGATCTAACACGTTCACGTTAATTCACCAATTCCCCGGACTCGAGACTCGCGTGTGTGCGTTTAACTCGGTGATCCTTCGACTCACCAACCCTTGGACACATGGATATAAACCGACTCCCGATGATCCCCGGACCATCAAACCGACTCCCGATGATTCCCCGAATCACCATAACGACTCCAGATGATTCCCCGAATCATCGTAATGATTCCCGATGATTCTCCGAATCATCAAATTGACTCAAAAAACCCAATTAAGTATATTTTATGAATGTTTTGTTAAGGTAGACTTATAAGTTTGATAAAAGTTATTAACCTGAGTTTGTCGGGTATCACAGAATGGGGTGTTCCCCGAAGAAGGAGACATCAGCTCACAAATACCCTTTTCTCGATACCATACCCCATAGCCTAAGGAAAAAAAAAAAAAAGACTATGGTAACCTTCTTAATCCACATGTCAACATATGAATGGATGGAGATATAATATGAGCATGACTAGCGAAGCCCACCCTTCATCTCCGGGATCCTCAAACCATCGCTTATAAATATAAACATCAAACACACCTACTCCGATCACTTCATTCAACACACTGTATCTTCTTCTTCATCTTCATACATTACCTCTTTACTTACATTCAATCTTTAACTTAATTTAATTAATGGTGTCTTGTATTCTACATATTCCAGTTTAAAACCAAACAACCCACCTTTCCTTTTTCGGAAAGTTTGGAGCTTTAAGTTGTTAAAAACCACCAAATGCAAATTAGGGTTTTAATATTATCTCTTTCTGAGGAAAACCCATCTGGTTCTTGAATCAATGGCATCTGTGCCGCCGTCATTTGGGCTGCGGCTGCGGCAGTCGGAGGTGGGTTTCCGGCCACCGGTGCTTTTCCGGCGAAGGGTTTTGATTCGAATCAATGATTGTAAGATCAAGTGTTGCTGCTGCTGCTCTGGTAAGGTAACCCCGATCCGGGTCATTGGTTCCGGGTCGGGTCGGAAATGTGGGAATAACCCGGATGAGTGGGCGGTTGATTCGAGCCGTAAAGATCGAATTCGAGCTGCCCCTGCATTGCCCTTTGCATCATCTCAGTATGTTATTAGATTATATGTTTATATAATAATAATTGTTGGCTATTTAATACTTAATTGATGAATTTTGATTAGTAGATTGGGTTATAAAGAGTGTGCATTTGTGATGAATTTTGAAAATTAAATAAAATTGCAAAGGAATTGTTGTGTTGTAGGTCTATGATGTCTTCCAGACAAGAGAAATTCTTTCCACGCTGTACACCGAAAAACTCGGGGCCCCAGTTTCGTGACACTCCACCAAAAAGAGGTACTTTATCATGCTTTCTTCAACTTGTGGTTGTTAGTCATGTTGGCCATATATTATTGTGTCATTTAGAGCTGTTTATAATATATGGTGCAGGTTTCACCATTGTTTAAAACACTTTCACTTTTGTTTTATTGTGTTAGTTTTGTTGACTTGTCATGCTAATTTAAATTGCTGATGTTTCAAACGGATAATGTGGCCTCACCGCTTTGTAACATAGTAGACATCCACATCATCGGTTTTAGCTAATTGGCATGCTACTTTTCTACACAATTGGCATGCCCAGGTGGCATATGCAATACATTGTCGAACTTAAGTGGCCTAGGTGGAATAATGGCGAAACTTGATGTTACTACCATAGTTATCAAAGGCGCTAGGCGCACTCAAGGCGCATAGGCCTTGCCTAGGGCCTAGGCGCGAGGCGCAAAAAAAGCGAGGGCCTGAGATATAAAAAGCGAACAAAGAAACTAAAGTAACAATATATTAAAATAATACTATTTTTTATATACTTAGTATCAAAAGTTTTAAAACACTGATGTATTAGTGTATAGAAATAGCTTTCCTTAGATAAAAGTAGAAATCTGGTTGAAATCTAGCCATAATTTAACGAATTTGGCCGGAAACTCTCCGGAATTTGAGAATCTAGCTGAATCTGCGCCTAAACCATCACCTAGAGAGTTAAAGCGCAATTTCCTCGACTCAAAGCGCAAATTCACCGCCTCGCTTAAAAAATGGGCCTAGGCGCAAGAGGCGATGGTTTTTGACAACTATGGTTACTACTATTTCAGGACATTTATCTAATAAATGAATTTTATGTCGTTAAATACAGATACTGGTATTGCAAATGAGAAGGATTGGGGCATAAGTTTAAATGAACATGTGAATGAGTCGGGTGTGAATGCGGATGGTAGTACATGGTACATGGAAAGTGGAGAAGATTTTGGTGAAAATGGATTTAGATGTAGATGGGCGAAAATGGGCGGTCAAAGTCATGATGGTCTTTCAGAATGGAAAGAAACGGTATTAACTACTTATAATAATTATCATCTTATATGTTAGTTTTGCTGATTCTAGTCTATCAAAAGGAATTACTAAATGGCCTTTAATTTTAAGAACCAATCATCACGACCACTCAGTTGAGTTGAAGGGGCGAAATCAATTGCCTACATGAGCATCTATGATTAGTTATCAGTATATTTTAGTATCACTTGATTCTGATCCCGTTTCTCCCTTTAGCAAGTCTTGTAGTTGTGCGGCCTTTGCCCTTTTTCCTTCTTCATTTTTTAAAGATTCTCAACTATAATTACCTATTTTATTTGCGAGTTCCCCTCTCTGTCTTTATTGAACATTGTAGAATTTATGTGTAACCATAAGATCAGCAGCTGGTATCTCTCTCTCTGTAAAAGGATCAATAATAATAATAATAATTGACCAATAAATAATAGCACTCGTTCGTTAGATTTATTATTGAAAGAAGTTATCCCCAACATTGTTTCCATAACATTATAAAGTATGACCCCAGGTGGATGCATTAACTCGATTTGTTGATGTCATTGACAGTGGTGGGAGAAAAGCGATTGGAGCGGATACAAAGAGCTAGGTTATTTAATTTTTTCCATTGTTTATGCTTTTTATAAAATTCATTTAATTTAATTGTAATAAAGACGGACCACATAGAGTTAAGAAAATCCTTTGTTTAAAGGTAGGTGTGTATGTATGTTTCTTATGACTTTCATCTCTCAACGTAACTAGTGTCTGCGATTGCTTATTTAAACAGCTTATGTTATTAGAAAACAGCTAATTTCACTCTTAGGGTAACCTTGTAAATTATCAGTTATACTTAGTTTGGAATAAGCAATCTCAAGCAGCATATTGAAAACATCTTATTTCACCCTAAAGTAAGTAGATAGACATAAAACACTTTCTTCATATAAACTCTCAAAAATGCTTGTATGCTTTATAAAAAAAACAATATTATCTTGAATAATCATTTTGTAGTGTTTGGGTATACGGCTTCAGCTTACGGTTATCTTATTATTTAGAGGTCAAATAATCAGTTTGGTACTAGCTCCAACAAAGTCAACACGTAAAGTCATTACTTATATTCTTTTATTTTACGTTTTTAATCTGTTATTTTCTTAATACACATAATTAACCAAACATTTATCTGAAAGTGATTATTGCAACAGAAAAGACCCACACAATATTTCCTGCACCATCATTTAATAAAACTAATTGTGAGATTATTATTATTATTTTAATACACATAATCACTTCCAAACTGCAACTTAAGCACCCTCCCTTTTACCAATATATAAAAAGATGAACATGTTTAGATGTCCAATATTTAATTTTAAAACGGGACTCACAAAGATAAAATGAACCATACTGTATTAAGATGATAATTTCGTGATCATGCAGGTGTCGAGAAATCTGGAAAAAATTCTGAAGGGGATTCATGGTGGGAAACATGGCGAGAAGTTCTTTACCAAGATGAATGGAGGTTAATATTTTAATTTCAATCAGTTTATGCTCATTTTAATCTTAATGGTGCAAATTGATTCTCTGCATTGCAGCAATCTAGCAAGGATTGAAAGAAGTGCACAAAAGCAAGCGAAATCAGGCATAGAAAATGCCGGTTGGTATGAGAACTGGTATGTCTAAATGAGTTTCATAGAACCAAAAAACAGTATAGATTTGGCAAGATGGACGGCTCAGGTAACAAACAGGTCAACACAAGTAATTATTTGATACGGCTTGGCTGAGTTGATTCCCAAACATATCTTAATCCGCCTTTGATCATTTTTACAAGTAGTCAATGTGTTAATACAATAATGGATCAGATAATATGTCAAAACAATTTCGGGTTGAAACAGGACATGTCATTATTTAATATTGGTCAAAATACGGCATTCGAGTTGACCCGCAAACACTCCTTTGTCTATGTTCTTTTTATATGTTAGTACAAATATATTATAGTTTTTTCTATATGTAAAACTATTTAAGAGAACATGTTTGACCCATTTGACCTTATAAACACAACTCCTTTTTCTGACAAAATTGTTTCGATGTAGGTGGGAAAAATACGATGCCAAAGGCTGGACCGAAAAAGGAGCTCATAAATACGGTAGATTAAATGAACAATCGTGGTGGGAGAAATGGGGAGAGCATTACGATGGAAGAGGATCTGTTCTCAAATGGTATTATTCTTTTCTATCACCACATTGAAAGTGATTGTATGTAATATTAAATAATCAGAATCAGATTATGCACGCAACCGTAATAGCAATGATCACTTCTCAAGGTGTTTTTTCAAAAATTCCAAAGTGAGACTCAATGTTTCGAAATTTTGATTGTTTAAGGAAGTGACGTATAAGGTCTCTTATTGCTGTTCTTTTGGAGTTTAACGTTGTTGTGTGTTATAACTCGCAGGACAGACAAATGGGCCGAAACTGAACTTGGAACTAGATGGGGAGACAAATGGGAAGAGAAATTTTTTTCGGGTATCGGGTCTCGTCAGGGAGAAACCTGGCACGTATCCCCTGCTGGTGAACGTATGTCTCAAATTTGTTTCAAGACTTAAAAGATTAAATTACTTGTGGTAAAATTTTCTTGTGGTAAAATTTTCTTCCATGTAACAGGTTGGTCAAGGACATGGGGCGAAGAACACTTTGGAAACGGGTATTTACATCAAACAGATGAATAATAAGCTTCATTTGAGTGTTCAAAAACAGTTTTTAACTGACCGAACCGTCCGACCCAAAGCAAGTTTGACATCCAAACTTGGTTTAAAAAAGCGCTTCGCACAAAAGCGACTGTGTCTAAGCGCATCGCGTGAAGCGCTAAACGCAAAAAGCGTGGGATTTTTGTACTCGAAGCGCACACTAATTATATATATTTTTATATATCCCATGAGTTTTTAGCTTCATTTACTTAAAATATAGCTATAAATAAGGTTTTTATGTTATTTTACCTATACGTACAAGCCAAAAACACCTAGGCACAACATTTTTATGCATAAAAATACATGGTGTACGTGAGGCGCGCGCCTCAGGGTCAAAAGCAACTGAAATTTTGCCAAAAAAGCGCCTGAGACGCGCGCCTTTGGGAAATTGGGTAGGCGCAAAGCCCTGAGGCGCCCTAGGCTGCGCCTTGCGCCTAGGCACGCTTTTTTAAACCCAGCATCCAAACTGTTTGGTTTTCGTGATTTGATGGTCCGGTTTGGTTTGAAACTTGGACATTTTGTTTGACCTTTATTGTATATATATAGT
Organism: Ambrosia trifida; assembly: GCA_028751855.1. NCBI lineage: Eukaryota > Viridiplantae > Streptophyta > Magnoliopsida > Asterales > Asteraceae > Ambrosia > Ambrosia trifida. The sequence goes on along the minus strand of CM054126.1, from coordinate 13,012,393 downwards.
GTTAGGATAATACACAAATAGCTCTTAACATGAGAAACGTACAAATAACTAGAGTAGTTAATAAACACTAGAGTAGTTATTATTACACTATAACAATAAAGTTCCGTAAAAATTACTCTAGTTCAAGCATAATTACTCTAGTTATTTGTATGCTTGTTATGTTAAGATCTATTGGTACCGGATCCCACCCCTTTATATATGCTGTTATGGATATGTATTATTATGATGCATCATCTTTATTTTTTAAATTTTTGAATACAAAATAATGATGCATAAAAGAAAAAACTGTTTCAAAATGCCAAACCTGTAAAACTGGCCGGTTTGATTTGTCGTTTCGCGAAACCATAGTAGCGGTTTGGCCCAGAGTTTCCATTAAAACCAGCTGATCCGGGCTGTGAACACCCTTAGTTTGTACAATGCTTTAGAATCAAAAGCTAATAGATGTGTTTCTTGGATTGTAGCAGTAAGGTCCACAAGTATGGAAAAAGCACAACAGGTGAAAGTTGGGACATTATCGTCGATGAGGAAACTTATTACGAGTAAGTTATTATTGAATCCCGAGACATTTATGTGCAATCTAAATCGAACTTGACCCATACCTTTGTCTTGTGATTGAAGGGCTGAACCACATTACGGGTGGGCAGATGTCGTTGGTGATTCAAGCCAATTACTATCGATCCAACCACAAGAAAAACCACCGGGTGTGTACCCGTATCTTGACTTCGGTTCAACCTCTTCTCCGTCATTTCCAAAAGATGATGATCCTTCACCACCTTGACACCAAGTCAAACAACATGCTTGTTTTTTTGTAGTCGGTTAAAAGGACCCCAAAGACGGGTGCACCGGAATTGTTTTCGGGTGATTTGCATTGTTTATTTGTTTCCATTCTTGGTTTAGGGGAATGGTTTTAGTTTTCTTAATGGTCAATTGTATTGTATTGTATTGTTTGTTTCTTGGATAGAAGACATTGTTCATTCATTTGATATTGATGGATTTAGGGATAGTTTAGATTTTATGTTCAAAGTTTTAACCTTTAAATATAAATGGGCCATTGGGTTTTTCACATATTAGGCTTAACCCATAACTTATATCCACTAAATTTCCTTTTTAACCCAATGAAATAGGAAGGCTTGGCCCAAAATGAGCTAACTATAGCGTAGACGAAATTTCAAAATGATGTTTTTTGTTTGAGTCAGCCTCAAGTCGGACACCAGTCAATAAAGAGTTGCGTTGACTCGTATTACCCAGCCCGACCTGGAGGATTAATCCATATTCAACTCGAGTCAGCTCATGACTCGATTAGTTAGCTTGTTTTATCTAATTTTGATGAGTATGGTTCTGATAAGTGGCAAGATACAAGTTTACTACGATACAAATTTTGCAAGTCTCATATAATATGAAACCGAAAAGGCAATGAGTATGGTGCTAATGTCTTGTCTTTTGCGGGACGGGTCACCCTTGCTAAGTCGGTGTTGGGTAGCCTACCCGCTTATTTCTTGTCGATTTTCAAAGCCCCCATTGGTGACTTGGTGTCATAAAGAAACTTGAAGGTATTTGTAGAGATTTTGTGTGGGGGAAAATGGGTTCAAGACAAAAGTAAGATGGGTTCGGTGGGATAAACTTACTAAAGCAGCGGGTACAGGATTGGAAATATTCGGGACTATAATTTAGCCATATTGGCGAAATGGTGGTGGAGAATGAAAAACGATACGTCGCAGCTTTGGGCGTTGGTCATTAAGGCCCTTCACAAGACTAAAGAAGACCGGTTTGTGGTTCCTGTGAATCGCTCATTGACTGGAGTTTGGAATAATATCATTGCTGCCGGGACTGATTTCCATAAGGAGGGATTAATGTGTACGATAAACTCAAGGTGTCGATGGGAGATGGCAATAAGACTCGGTTTTGGAAAGATAAATGGATCGGTTCAGCGACCCTTAAGGAGGTGTACCCGAACCTGTACCGCTTTGCGAAGGATAAAAATGGCATCGTGGCGGATCATATTTGCTTCAGGGGTAGCGTCACGCACTGGGGTTGGGCTTGGCTTAAGGACCCGTCATCTCAGGATGATTGGTTTAAGGTGGGAGAACTCATGAATCTGTTACAAGGTGCAACGATCAACGACGGCCCTGATGTTTGGAAATGGGACAGTACTGGTGAGGTGGGTTTCGTGGTGAAAGAGATTCGAAAGGAACTTGAATTGGCTCGGGTAGGGGACGATGTTGAACAACCTTTCCTTTGGAATGCCTGGGCTACGACTAAGGCAAATCTTCTGATGTGGCGTGCGCTCAACGGAAAGGTGGCTGCAAAAAAAGGAATTGGCGACCAGGGGTGTTAACCTCCCGAACCTGGTCTGTAATCGTTGTGGGATTTCTGATGAGGATGTCGATCATACATTTGTCACGTGTCTGTTTGCAAGGAGTATATGGTGGAATGTCTTTACGTGGACCAAAATCCAGTGGCCGGGAGTTTTGGATTATGTTAATAGTCTTGTGAACGTGCTGAGATACACTTCGGGCATCAAGAAATGGAGAAAGATCGTTGGAAAGGTGTTCATGGCAACCTTGTGGAAGATTTGGCAAGTGAGAAATGCGGCTGTCTTTGATAATAACTTCATTCTGATTCAAAAATCGTTTGAAGCTGTCAAGGAGGAAGCTTTTGTTTGGATTCGACATCGTGCGAAGGCCCTGAGTATCTCTTGGGAAGATTGGTTTTGTTTGGGGTTGTTGTTGCCCGGCTCTCGTTTTGTTTGAGGACCTTTTGTTTTGCTTCCTTGTTTGTATTTCCAGTTTTTTGTTGGGCTCTATATTTATAAATAGATGTTTTGCCGTTAAAAAAGATAAAAAGAAAGTACTATTCAATCCATAATTATCTATAATCTATAATCTATAATACATTATAAAGGAAGAGTGATGGCCAACATGGTCATTTACATTTCCGTACAACTCAAAAAGCAACATGTACAACATATTTAAGCTACAAATTTAAGGGTATTATAGGAAGAATTGTGTCAATTAAGACACTTAGAAGGGCAATATAGATATTTCATCCACCTCCTCCTTTGCAATATCAAAATACTTTTACATTAGTACCCTTCTTCCATCCCTATCCCCACAATTCGTCTCTACCGCATTGCATTCTGCCCTCATCAATTCAAGATTTTAATTCCGATTGAATGCGAAAATTGAAGAGTCGTGCGTTTTTAGCTTTAGAATATAGCCCATAGCCAAATATCAACAAGGTTTTTGTTCCCAGCCCCTAGCCCCTTTCTTCAATCGACATATTCAGGTATGTAATGATGTGTTCTTTTACACCAACCTACCACTCTAACTGGTATTATGTTTATCTATTTCATGGTTAAACAGTTGACTTCGTTCCAGCCCCATATTCAATTTGAATATCGGCAATTGAATGGTTAGAATTAATCTTGTCAGATTCACGTTTGATTAGAGGGTACCATTCATTGCTATTCCATAAATCCTTAAAATTTTGTTTGCCTCATCATTTTGTGATTAGGGTTTTTGGTAGATTTGTGAAGCAACCAATCAGAGGTTAATTGGAGGACCTACAGATACGGATGTAAGGTAAATTATGGGAAACAATTTTTTGATCTGTACTTTTTATTCTGTACCATAATTAGTGGAGTTTTTGGTTGTTTGCTTCTTTTCCAGATGCATTTTGACAATGATTATGGAGCTTATTTTGATAATGGAAATCACACAAAAGAGGTAAATTGTCTCATGCATATACAGTTCATAATATCTTTTCATGAGATCTACGAGGATACTAAATCTGTGGACCAATGTTGACTAAATATTTTAAGGTCTATTTGGGGTATTAGTGAATTTGATGATTAGGACATTTAATTAATCAGAGGTTCATGACTGAAATAGTTCATCTCTTTATAATCGGCAAGTGTCATTCGTCAGCCCCAATTTGTTATTGCACAAATATATGTAACCGTGAATCTGTGATGAAGTGTAATGATTCGTGCTGCAGGGAATTACCTTCTAGAAGTCAAAACCACACCAGGTATGCAGCCTTCGGTTATTCTGATTTGTATCAAAAGTGACACCTTCAATAACCGCGAATAGATATATTGTAATATATGTGGTTAAATTACTTTCGTAAATTGTAGTATAAATGTAACCCTTAAGTGATTGGATATACTAAGGTTTTAGGCTTCTAGGCTCTAGCTTAAAAGTTATGTTGTCACATACTTAGTGTGTAGTTGATGGGGAAACAAGGAGCTGATAAAAACAATATACTTAAACTAAATGCCGAGGTTATTGAAATAAGTGGATATGAGCATCAGTTATATGAATTGATGATGGTAATGTTGAGTATAATGGCACTTTGGATATGGGAATTATAGCTTATCATATTTTTTCTGATGCAGAAGTCGATTATATATTTGTTATGGACTAGGTTTTAAAAAGCGCTTTTTGTCAAATTTCAGTCGCCTTTCACCCTGAGGCACGCGCTTCACGTACACGGGGTATTTTTTATGCATAAAAATGTTGTACCTTGGTATTTTTGGCTTGTATATATAGGTAAAATCACATAAAAACCTTATTTATAGCTATATTTTGGGTAAATGAAGCTAAAAAAATCATGGGATATATAAAAAAATTATATAATTAGTGTGCGCTTTGGGTATGAAAATCCCCCGCTTTTTGCGCTTTGCGCCATGCGCTTAGACCTCGTCGCTTTTTTGCGAGGTGCCCTTTTTTAAACCAAGGTTATGGATGTGCACATTTTTATCTCTTTTATATGTTGTCATCTGGTTTTTTGAAATAAGTGAATCTGGAAGCATCAAAGAGTTGGCTTGATTTTGATACTTTGAGTATAGGGCCACTCTGGATAGTGTACCTTACCTTATCATATTTTTATCTGATGCAGAGGTAGATTATATATATTTTATTTAAGTTTACGCTTCTGTCTCTTTTGTGTCGTAACTGTTGTCATCCGGGTTTTGTTTTATGTTAACGTGTCAAATAACAAAACTAGACTTAGATGTAAGCACAATATTATGAAGTTGTACTATTTGGGATATACAACACCTGTGTTACATAAAGTGTCACTCAACATATTTAAGATATTATTGATTAAGTTGGTACTAAAGTCCACTGGATATAATGGAATTTAAATGGAAAATGATAGGGACAAAGAGCATAGATACAGATGCAAGGTAGGGCAAAAGAACGATAAAAATGCAAATTAGCAATACTGACTACGAAGATGATTATAAACTTTCTAAGGTGACGGTAATAGATTCTTATAATTTCAAGTTTTGCTTTTTTATTTTTTTTATCGTATAATCTACTAACTTACCATCCATTGTTCCAGTCAGCAGAATTGCACATATATACCAACTTCTTGAGGACCATAATGGAAAGGCTGAATGGAATCCTCACTTGTGCATTGTCGAGAAATTCAGAGGTAAATTGGTAAATGCTTACCAATAGTTTTTATTGGTGGCAAGATGGGTAGCCAGGCCTGGGCTATGTGTCGAAAGGTTCACTTCTTTGCATAGGTTGAATGGTTGAAATGGGCATTTGATCGGATTGGGTAGACCCGCAAAACGCTAAGTGTTAGCGTGTTACTTTAAAAAAAATAACTAATGCTTTAATATGATTACAGACACATTATTGCAATAGTTATGTAAAATTATTCAATAAAATAGTTTGAGGTGTATGTAAAAATGGGATGTGATTTGGACACTACCAAACATACTATAAGATATTTGTACCATGGGCTGATGGGCACTATATACTGTATAAGTAGTGTGCATAGTACCACCTGTCAATGTTGTATAAATCATCTCCTTTCAAACAGAATTTGCGCAATTTCAAAGCAGTTCGATCCATTCCTCATTTAGCTAATTAACTTATTATTCGAACCGGTCTCGAACTGATATAAAACAAAATCCAAATCGACACATCAATAAGTAAACTGGTCAGTGTTCATAAATGCTTACATTTACACATTTAACATTTTATTGCATCATGTGTCATGTGATTATGTAATTATGCACAAGCATGAGTGATCTGCTTTTATCAGACCCACATTTTTTCTAAATTCTTTTTTTATCAACAAGTACAAAAAAACTAGGACGTTAGGGATGAGAAAATAAACCTATTTGGATTTTACTTATTTGACCCATTAGATAATACATAACCCAAATCGACCCGTTTATAGGTAGATGGATCACTATATCTTGGTTTTCCTCCATCAAATGCAAGGATGAGAAAATAAACATGTTTCGAGTAACTTCGAATCAAACAATTCGAGCAGAATTGGTGTCAGGATTCTTGTGATATTTTACTCTTAAGCTCAGGTGATTATTGATAAAGTAGAGTTCATCTTTGAGCTGAAGATATAAACAAACAAATAAATTTCTGGCAGCTTAAAGTATTTAAGAAGATAATATGTATTTATACAATTATACTTAGTAAGTGTTCTACCTTGAGGTACAGTGTATACGTAACGGAACATTTGTTTATGCTTTTGGTCAATGTTTTTGTGTAAGCAGACATTGTAGCCATATATCAGTTGATGTTTGCTGTAGCCATATATCAGTTGATGTTTGTTGATCTTCATGCATGCAGAACGAATCAACACATGGTCTGGCCTCACAAGACACAATCTACTCATCCTGGTATGTGTTAGTGGTGTAATGTAATTCGCCATGTTTATCCATCAAACATACAAGATGGATTTATGATAATTCTAAAATTTATTAATTTTTTTAGTCGTCTCTGTATAGCAACATTAGTGTGAACGTAAATATTCATTCAGATTGACAACATTCAATCCGTTTTGAGCTGCCAGGTTGTTGAGTGGATAGATAGACATAAGAGGATAGTCAGTTAGTCACTGCTGTGGCATACAGTCCAGATGGAGAGGTTTGTTTTCTTGTTCATTCGTGTTCACTCATTTTAAACACACGCGCATTGTTAACAAAACCTAGGATTACTTGTTTCAGGGGGGGCGTTATCGGATCCATGACACACTGTTGCGCAGACAGATAAGAAATTCACTGTCGTTGCAGCAGGAAAATGGATTCTGGAAGACATATATCTTAAAGGCCAGACATGGGCACTTCTTCCTGATCAATTGTAATGAACAAACTCTTCAATTTACAGTGTCAAACAACATGGTATTCATCCAAATTCAGAACCTAAATCTGTGACATTTTATAAATTATTGAATTGATTTTGTTTATGAACTTCCCTTAACTACATATGAAATCAATGATTCTGAACTCTTTGCAGCAGTTCGCCGAATTTGCAAAAGCAGATACAATTGTTAATCTCATTAATTTCCATTTACAATCTAATTACTGGGCAGAGGTGGCTTTCTAGCCAAGGGTTTACCGCTGAAAATACAACCTTTAAAAAAAATGCTTATAAATGAAATTTTAATTTATCTCTGGGAAATAAATTATGACTAGAAATCTTAAACTTTTACACTACTATCGTTACTAAAAGAACTTTATTGTTCGATTTGTAGACTTCTTAACCATCTCTATTCCACTAATTTGTTGTTTCATGAAAAAAAAAACTACCAACAGTTATGTTAAAAGAAGCCAAACAACCCCAAAACTGTTATATATACGCACACATTAAGGGGATTCTCTCGATTTTCACATGAACAATCACCTTCTCACTCTTGTTCAATCATCGGACTATATCCAAATCCAAAAAATCCAAAAAAAAAAAAGAACTGTCTACGCAATAAACTTCAATATATGTATTTCTCAAACAAGACGAACACCCGCAGCAACGCGCGGGCACTCCCACTAGTTATAACTAAAAACGAGGAAAAGTATAAAAAATCAAATAGAGTGGGTAATTTGAAAGGTTTTAAAAGGATCATATTATTTGCACCTGGTTTGTTTTTAGGGTTGCACATCCCTCTACGGCTTGTAAAGACCTCTACTAACCGTATAGGGTATCAGTGCAATTAATGCTCTCTGAAAAAACAAATCTATATGGCCAGTAGAGGCCTATACGGACCATATGTACCAAAACCAATGATTGGCAATCATTGCCAATGATTGGCATTCATTTGGAAACATATACGGCAGTAGAGGCCTCTACGGTAGGGCTGGCATAACAGGTTACACGAACCTGTTAAGACACGAACACGAAACATGCAAACACGAACACGACACGAAATCTAATCGTGTCATTTTTTTCAAACACGAACACGAACCTATGTATAACAGGTTAACACGATAAGACACGACAAGACACGATAAGGAACACCTAGTAAAATAAGTTAACACGACAAGACACGATAAGACATGACAAGGCACGACAAGACACGACAAGACACGATAAGACACGACAAAACATGATAAGAAACACGATAAGACATGATAAGACCTGTTAAGACACGTACATGATAAGACACGAACACGACATGAAAATAAACAGGTCTTAACGTGCCAACCTGTTATAGACACGAAACCTGTTAAGGCCAAACACGAAACCTGTTAAAATCGTGTAGGTTCGTGTCAGGTTATCGTGTTCGTGTCTAAATTGCCAGCCCTACTCTACGGCCAGTAGAGGCCTATACGAGCAGTATAGGGATATGCAAATAAGAGCAAACCAGGTGCAAATAAGAGGGGCGTTTTAAAATTTACCTTAAAATAGAAGCATAAGACATGATTTATCAATTTGGACGTTAGTTATCTAGGGGAGGGTTATCTTGAGAACGCTAAATATTGTGAGAACCGCGAGAACAAGTAAAAAAATCAATCAAAATCAATTTTTTTTAATACAAGCCTCATTATAATGAAAATATAACATTAATAAATGAATTTTCTTTCCAAATAATTCATCTTTTCTTGCAAAAACACTTTCAAATTAACTTTTTACACATGTGTAAATGAAACAGTTTACACATGTATAAACAGTAAATTTACACATGTGTAAAAACAAATTATTTTCGTATACGTTTGAATTTTTATGCGTAAATTGTGTTTTTGAGATTGTATTTTAGTAATAAAGACAAGTGTAAAAAGAAATTTTGAATTTGAATGGTTTTAAATGCCGTTCTCAAGGTTCGCACGAAATATAGGTGTTCTCAAATTAACTTTTCCCTAGTTATCTATTAGGTACCGTGTTACTGAAATTACCTATCTAAATCTTTATCCTAGTTCATACTACTTGTGGGCTAATTTAATCCAAGTAACTTGTGAATAAATTTGGCGCTACCCGAACCACCTTGTTTAAGTCCGTAATCATTCAACCAACCGTTTTTAAATATTGTTTGGAGAGATTATTAAGAAGATAAGAAGGAATGAGCTAAAAGTGGTTGTCGTGTCATGGAATCTAATAAAATCCAGATGATCAAGTACGTTGGTGTGACAAGTCTTCAAATGATCAAAAGACAAATCATTATCTGGATTCCTATTCTTTTGGAAATTAAACTGCATGATATGAACGACTATACAAGTGTCTATTATCTTATTGATCAACTTTTGATATTAATTACGCTTTTAATTAATTATATGTGCATTACTTTTCAAAATATAGTTTAGTAATAATAATATAAAAGTAAATGCAGAAATTAGTTAAAAGCATGTGCAGTGTGTTGAGAATATGGGCTTTATTGGTTTTGGATTTATGTCCAGCTATAAACAGCATGCAAGTTGCCTAAATGTCTCTTATGTTCCTCATATATCTGAATTCCTTGTACAATTTCCAGTTCACATTTCAGAATTTGTCTCTAATTGCATCTCAATGTATTGCTCCTAACTATTTATTTTATAATAATGTTTTTTTTTAACATATATGTTTGTAAAAATTTAAGATTGCCTATGAAGAGGTAAGATCAAAAACGGACTTTTAGACTTTTTAGGAAATTTATTACGCTTATAATATTATATTGATTGATTATCATGTGCGCAAGGTTTAATGCTATGTAGTTTGTTCTAGGCACTCTGAACCGGGGACTCGTAGAGAAAACCCTAACTATGCCTGGCCAATTTAATTAGGGGTCCAACGGGAAGGTCCATAAACTCCCTATACAAAGAGGTATTTACGTCAATTACTAGGCATGATATGAACATCCTATTTTTGTAAGTGGAATATGAGAACTCTCTCTCTCTCTCCTCTCTCCTCTCTCTCTCTCTCTCTCTCTCTCTCTCTCTCTCTCTCTCATACTATTAGACCTAAGAAGACGATGTGACTCTCATCCCCTCCTTTTCAGTGGCGAGGCTTAGTTGGGGCGGGAGGGGGCGGCCGATCCCCCCGAATTTTCGTGCAGAAGTTCCGATTATATAGTATTCGTATAGAAATTTTTGTAAATATAGGGTTTCGACCCCCCGAAACTAGTGACTTCCGACCCCCCGAACGTTCGGGTCAAGCTTCGCCACTGCTCCTTTTCCCGATAAATCAAACATGTGTAAGTTTTTTAATCTTCAGCCTACAAATACAAAAAAAAAATGTTCGATGTAAACCTAAAAAATAAATTAAATTCACCTCCTTTTATATGGACTAACTTTAGGATCTTCATAAACCATTAAAAGTTTTAAAGCTAAACTATTTGGTCGGTTTTCTATGGTTCAGTCCATGTTGTATGCTTGAAAAAACAAAATTAACAACTTTATAAGACGGTTTTGGATTTTAGATCTAATCGTGTAAGTTGAACCGGGCATTTAACCCTTGTATTTTATTTTTATAGCATGAAGTTATATATGTGTGTATAATATCATTGAACGGCGCTTTGACAAAATTAGTAAATACTATTAAGACTTTTGTCAATACTAATGAAATTCAACTAAAGTAAACGAGTTATGTTCGGTTTCAAAGAGACTCCTCTCCCATTCTAATAGTCCTTAAAAAAAGTTACATAAATGAATTTAACATCTTGCATTACCTTTTACACAATTTATCCTTAAATAAAACAAACATGACATAATTGTAAACAATGTAAAATATAGGCAATACCATGCATGGATAAATCAAACATTTAATATTTGTTTCTTTTAAACTTAATTTCTTTTGCGTATGTAAAAATAAAAGAATATTTAATTCATCTTGAGAAATTAAACAAAATATCAACCGTTCAAGTTTCATCAACTTGTAGCATACGTTATTGTGTAAGTACATTGAGTAGTGAAACCCTAGTGTTTATCAAACTCCTAAACACCTTTTCACTTCCACTCTCTATTCCATCAATACATTCTTCCATACTTTGCATCATTTTCTTGTTCAAATCTTCATCTCCATAATTTCTCAAACTCCACATCCCATTCTCAAGTTCTTTAATCCCTTTTTCCCTCTTTGGTTTCTTTAATCCCATCATCCATGAGGATTTTCTTGTCTCAAACGACTCGTAAATACCATTAAAAACCGCTTCTGATATCATGATAATCACTTCGATTACTTCTTTTATAACTCCAACAAGGTCAAGATCAATATTCTGATCCGATCCGGTTACATCATTAGGGTGTAACCGGATCGCCTGGAGAAATGGCATGAGCTTAGAAATTTCCCCACCCGATTTCTTCAAACCCTTTAAACACACAACCTTTTTTAGCGCGTCTTTTCTCTTTGTCGCGAGTTGCGCTGAGATAATGCATTGTTTCAACGTCGAGATTTGCATCTGGAAGGTTCCATAGACATCCACCATCACTAGGAAGTCTTCTAGAACCTTCTCCACCCAATCAGGGTGGCGACGCAGGGAGTCTCTTGATGGCGCTAGGTCAAGTAGGTCATCAAGAGACTCCAAAATGATCCTTAAACGGATTAGGGCATCAGATACCTGATCAACCAGAAGTGACTGATCGGGTATCGTGTGAGATGCCCATTGGGATTTGAGTTGGTTGAGGTGGTATTTAAGTTGAAATAGTATAGGGTGGGATCTTGTGGGAAGACTAGTGGATCTAAAATGAATCCTTTTTCCGCCCGTCTTAGTGGCGGAAAACGACGGTTGTGGTGGCAGCTGCTGTGGTGATGCGGTGTTGGAGAAAGAGACGGATCGCCGGAAATGTGCTACCATTTTTGGTGTCATCATAACTCGATGATTAATTTCTTTTGGATATGTTGGTTTGTGACAAGTATGCAAATGAATCGAAGGGTACTATATTATATATATAATGTGACTAATGTCTAAACTCAAAAGCGCGTTGATAAAGCTGGTTGCATGTGGCAGCTGCCACCGGTTAACAGATTGAAAATCGGTTGATTGTTTTTCAAAAAATTAATAAAATAAATTGTGATCGTTAAATTAATAATTTTTTTTTACCGTTCAAAAAAAAATATAGATTTGATATGGGCCTTAAATTGAAAAATGAGAAACTAAATTAATTAGGGACAGTTAGTCTATAGAAAATAATCAAAATCTCTAGAATAAGTTATAAATTGAAATTACTTGACTTGAAATTTGTGGAAGAAAGAAGATAATCATGTTATTGTTTGGTTTGTTAAGATGTTAATGATTTTTTTTTTTTTTTTTTTTGAACGGCAAATTTCTACTCCCGTGGGACTTGAACCCATGACCCCCCCCTTAGGTGTTTCTAGAAGCTTTGCTTCTACCATTGGGCCACCAACCCTAATGACAATCGAAAAGGTTATAAGATGTTAATGATATTAAAGACCCTAATTTATAATACGAAAAAGGTGATTACCTTAGACACTCATATTTACGGGGTCTTAAATTTTGCTGAGGTTTGGTATACTCATCTAATCGCGGAGCTTGAACCGAAAGATTGTGGGGGCCGAAAGCACGGGACCCAATTATTTGTCAATTCGGTGGGGGCGGAACTCAAAATTTTTGGATAAAATCGGAAAAATTTCATTACCGAGCCAAAAATCGGTGAGGACCGTGGGGTGTAAGCTTCACCCCCGCTCATATCTTCATTGCGTGATTTGTGAGTTGAAAGATTTAACATGCTCTATCTCCATCATGAGCTGTTGAAGATCGTAAAAAATTGTCGATTAGCCTAAGGTGAATTCAGTTGTACGATATCAAAAACTTCATGGGAATTAAATTTTAATAATCTAAACCTTATCTTATTGGCCAATAATAATATACAAAAAATTCTTCACAACAGTCCTAACTTTTAAAGTCTTTTCGTCCAATGAGCTTTGGTTAACTGAAAACTAACCCAGTTAGTGAATCTTGAAACTAAGTGTTTCTTAAAAATTATTTGACCATGCCAAATGATCTAGTGAACAAGAGCAATGAAATCGAGTGTGATTATGAGTTTAATCATCAGAAAAGAAAAGAATCTTAAAATTTAATTTTGTTTCACGTCTGAAAATACGTTGGGTGCCCGCTATTAAAGAATTTGGAATGTGGGTGGTTGTGGTGAGGGTGAGACGAGGTTTATGCAACGATAGTGGTAATGGCATTGATCCGGATTGGTGGGGGTAGAAGCAACAACAATGGTGGTGATTGAAACATCATTAGAGCATCCACATCGCTCGTCCACTCTGCCAAACCTCAACATCTGGACCCCATGCATGTTGGAGGAGAAAGTTGATGGTGGTCCGTTCCATTCTAGCGAACTCAATCGGACCAAGAGGTAGGACCACACACACATACCTTTTTTTTAAATATATTTTTAATATAAAAGTGGAGTTGGCGGTGGAGGTTTGGAGTGGTTTAGTATTGGAGAAAAAATGCGGATTTGGAGAAGTTGTCGTTTAAAATGCTATGACAATTCTGAATTTTAGACTAGATCCAGGGTTGTGGATGCTATTAACGGTGTGGGGAGTGAAAGTGGAGAGGTTGAATGAGTGAGAGGCTATAGTTCCTTTGGTCGAACTTTATTAACAACCCAACTGAGAAATTCTTGAATTCAGGAATTTGAGGTAATTTAATTTATGTCTAATTCATTTAATATTTCTACCAAACATGTTATTCATCATTTAATTTATGTTTGAGACAAACTTAGAGCATGATAGAAGAGGAAATTCTATAAAAAAAATATAAGGTTTAATTATGTTTATTTAAAAACTTTAAGGAGAAAGTGTAATCAGTAAAAATAATATAAAGGGAGTGTATTTAGCAACAACCATTGTAAATATTATCATCCCTGAATGAATAATTCAAGTATTTTAATTTTGTTAGGATTTATAGATTTACCAAAGTGAAATGTATAAGGTTTTAGTAAATGGCACGTGAAGAACATAGGTCAAAGTCGCAAACAACATGACGATGCATGTTTCCCACGTTCTCCCGTTTTATTAATTGAATTAATAATTGTGTTTAATCACCAACTACAATCATAAACTCTCAATTATATTTGATGTTGTCTGACACTTGTAGCTCAGTTGGTTGGTTGGCCTAAGTTTTTTTTGGAAGGCTTGGGGTCAATCCCCACTAGCAACATTTGGAGGACATAATGAAAAATGAGGGATGACTCATGGCCTATATGGTCAGGAGTTCGAGTCCTGATCTCACCCGGATTTTACCGGTTCTCCACAGCGGGTCTTCGGACGGGTGGGGAATCAGATTTTCCCCGGTTCGGGAACCACTATCGGGCGGGGCTCCTAGCAAGGGAAGCCAATTTGCCCGAGCCCCCTTGTAGGAGTCTCGCGGTTGTTGTGTTGGCCGTTCTAAAAAAACTATTTGATGTTCTTTAACTTAATTGCCATTTTTAAATTCATTTCGATCTTATTATTGGTTTTAATATTTTATTATTCCGTTTATAACATTTTGCTGATATCGATTTTGGTTTATATTGGAGGGTTATCTTCATAACGTTATTTATTAGCAAGAAATGTGAATACTAATGAAAAAAATAATCAAATTCACGATCCTCATTATAACTGAAATATAACATTAATTACTTTTAAATAATTTATCTTTCCTCTCAAAATCACTCTTAATAATTTTTTTACACATATGTAAATGACAAACTTACACATGTGTAAACAAGTAGGTGAAAGCCAAACGTTGCGACATGGATATTAAAATTTGTAAAGCTTGGTTTCGATGTATAGAAAAAAGTTTACTTGCAATGGATTTATTACACAAAAGTTTTACGATGTAACTCACAAAATAAAGTTTTGTTTTAAGCGTTCGAAAACCATAAAAATGATACAATACCAGTTCCAATAACACTGATATTGGTATCGATATTGTTTGGGGGTAATGGCTCGGCTTGTTGTCGTACCACTATTTCAAATACATGCAACTCTGGTTTCAATAAAACGTAGATCTTAATGTTGAAAGAAACTAAATGCAAACATGCGTCAAGTGGGTTAAACTCATGCGTTATGGTGAGGATGTTAAAACTATTTGGCTTAGTTTCACCAACTGCAAAAAAAAAAAAAAAAAAAAAAAAAAAAAAAACTAATAAATAAATATTTACAGTGGCTTTATTATTCAAAAGTTGTATGATGACCCAAAAACTAAAGTCGTGTTATACATCAATAGAAAACCATAAAAAATGAATACCGATACCGGTACCAATATTGCTTTGTCGGTACCGGCTCGGTTCATTACAATATTTCTAATAAAACTCCGTTTTCAATTAAATTCAATCAAGCCGAAATAGGGAAGCTAAAAACCAAACCGAAAGCCAAGTTTTAGTTCGGTTCGGTTTTAGGTTTTGGCTGAAAATACAATTTTTATGACATTATTAATTTTTATTTGTTATTAGATTGGTTGGCTAAAGTTTGTAATTTGATTTGGCTAAATGACAAAACTTATATGACCATTATTAACTATTCTGCTTATTCGCTTCAAAACGAATTACAATTTCTGAGACCAAATTTCAAAAACCTAATTTGTAAGCATTTTGCAAAGAACAATAAGGCCCTAACCCAAACAGGCGGACAAATATAGACTGAAAAACCAAGCCCGTATTCCCATTAGTTTAGAAAATAATCCAACAATAAGTGAATAGGGACGAGACTATAGATGATTCATATAGCTAATATGTTATTTCCTTACAAAATTATGTAATAAAAAAACTAACATGTTGTAGAATTTTAGGGTTTGATAAAACAAAGACAACAACAATAGAGCCAACATAAACTCTCAACCCGAACAACCCAAGATGTAGACCCAACCCAAAATAGTGCCCACCAAATACCCAATCAATCTCAGCAAATCACTAAGATTATAACAATACAAAGTCTGTCAACGATCTGCTGATTGATAAGATCAGCAGATCAAGACCAATGATGAAAATACAATGAAAATAGACTTACAAACGAATACAGAGCAAACCCTAGACGAACAATGAAAGAGAACAAAGAAAATAACAACGACTGAATGATTTCGAGAAGACACTGTGCTATTTATAGCACAACTAGAAGGTTCGTACAAAGATGTTGATCCAACACTCCTGATCATCTTAATCCAACGGTTGCAATCTCATCTGAACAAAATATCTCAACAAACACTTATAACAAACTCGAATACAATGAACCAGTTCAAGTTCAAGTGACCCAGGCCATAGGCCACTGGGCTTATTTAACCAACCAATAAGATGGGCTTATGAGACTAGGCCCACAACCAGCATCAATTATCCATGAGACGAGTATAAATAGGCCCAATATTGAAGTAATCGAATTAGAGAAAACATTGTAACACAACATTTCAACATCCCCCCTTAATTCAATTACTAAACATATTGGACAACCCAAGTTTAGTGCATAAAAACTCATGTTGAGAACCAAACAATCCTTTTGTAAAAATATCAGCAACTTGCTAATCTGATGTCACTTTTAATGCTTTAACAAAACCTGAGTTTATCTTTTCCCTCAGAAAATGCAAGTCAAGCTCAAAGTGTTTTGTTCTATCATGAAATACAGGATTTTCTGCTATAGATATAGCAGATTTACTGTCATAATACAAACTTACTGGTAAACTACTATGAATACCTAACTCCTTAAACAAGTTATGTATCCAAATTAGTTCACAAACAATTGAGCACATAGCCCTGTACTCAGCTTCAGCTGAAGACCAGACTACTGTGCTTTGTTTCTTACTTTTCCAAGAAACAAGGTTTTCATCAACAAAGACACAAAAACCAGTGACTGACTTCCTAGTCACTAAACACTTAGGGCCTGTTTGGTTCACCTCTGAATGGAACCATTCAGAGGCAACCTCTGATTCGGTCAGAGGTGAGCTTGTTTGGTTGGAAAAATCCAACCTCTGAATGGTTTGATTCAGTGGTGAATCATTCAGCTCCACACACTCTCTGAATGAAAAAATGGACTCAACTGCCCTCAACCTTTCTTCTTCCTCATCACCCTTCCCTCTTCTCCTCTCCTTCCCTGCACCAGAACCCTTCGCCACCGTCTCCTCTTCTGCACCCGCCACCCCATCTCCTCTCTTTCTTCTTCCCTCTCCTCCGCACGACCGCACCCTTGCCCCGTCGCCCCTATGTCCTCCTCTGCACCCGCCTCTTTCTTTCCTGCTCTCCCTCTCTCTCTCTCTCTTTATGTGTGTGTGTGTCTGCGTAGATATAAAGAAGAAGAGGTGGGTAGGTAGGTGTGTCTGTGTGTGTCTGTGTAGAGATAGAGAAGAAAGGGTGGGTGGGTGGGTATGTAGATATGTGTGTGCCGTAGAGATAGAGAAAGGGATGGGTGGATATTGGTAGGTGAGATATTCAAGTTGGGGTTGTGATATTAATCTGTGGGTTTTTTTTGAAGGGTATTAATCTTTGGGTTTAATAATAATAATAATAATAATAATAATAATAATAATAATAATAATAATAATAATAATAATAATAATAATAATAATAATATCAGAATCTTTCATTTCAGAATCTTTCATTTCAGAGTATGTTGGTACTTGCCGGATGTCGTCCGTTCCTTCATAGACAGGTTTAGCATAACCATAGGCAATACAATCTCACATTCTATCTTCCTCACATTTGATAAATGATTTAAATGTAGTTTGCCAGTCCTCAAAATCATCAATTTTTACCAATTTGGGAGCAATTTCAATTGCACGTCTAAAATCCATTGCAACTCTTTTAAGGTACGCATCCAAAAGTTTCAAATAGATTTTGGTATAGCTGAGTCAAAATCTAAATCCAACTTTGCTAAAGTCCCTCTGTTCATATAATATTAACGATCCAGTTTGTAAAACCGAACGAAAAATTTCTAAAAAATATTTTCACCAAATTTTTCTCCGAGTATTACTTTTGAATTATAAATCACCAGAAAAATTTTCACGAAATAAAATTTTTACGAATTCCCGACTTTTTTTGTTCTTCAGCATTAAAATGATTTCAATGGTACAATCCAAAAAGTCCATTTCACTTTAGTTAGTTCTCTATGATCCAAAAGAAGATGCTTAACGAAGATGCTTTAGAGAAGATGGTTAACGAAGATGCTTTAGAGAAGATGGTCAGCAAACGAAGATCCTCTAAAACGAATATAGTCAGAAACAAAGATGTTAGTTAGCGAACTTCCTGAATAACGAAGATGGGATAAAGAGCGAAGTTGACTAATACACGAATACATCCTAACTTCATTTAATGCTTAAATTCGTTATATGGTTAAGTTCGTTTTTCGTTCAGATCAGAAACCCTAATAAGAATTGATTCAGCCGAACAATAAACACAAGTAAACTTGCAGTAGTCGATCGTGGATGATAATATATGTAAGAATCAGGCCGAGAACAGCATAATCACTCGCATAAACAGTAACCACTATTTTGAAAGATTCAATTTTGCACAAAGCAATCTTGAATCGTACAATCTTTTTGAGCAGAAAGCTCTGATACCAATTGTAGGTCCTTGGAATGGATCGATACAAGATTGATCAGGTTAACCAAGGTGCGGAATCCCTTGATTAACGTTTATGCAAAAACCGATTATAAAATGATTAAGAATGAACATGATAAAATAATATAAACAAGTCTTTCTATTGATTATAAATGGATTACAATCAACTCAAGACAACACACACAAACTTGTGACTGCAGACTCTCTAATGACTTAACTGGACGATCAACCTAAACCCTACACAAACATGTTCTTTATATAATGGAACATATTCGTTTGGGCTAGGCCTTCAGCGAAGATGCCTATCTTCGCTAATCACCTAACTTCGCCCATTGGGCTTGTTCGCCAACCACAAGTTCGCTAATTACAATAAAGACGATTATACATTATACAAAACGACTATCTATTAACCTATTCTATCTAGTAAGCTGTTGTCAAACAGAAATGCAGCAACATTCTCCAAATTTATTAATTTTCAAAAAATAATTAGAGTGTCAAATATGATTATAAAAACTAGATTATCTCAATGATAATATGATATTCAGAATATAACAATTTAGTAGATTTTACACACTTGAAAAATAGTTGATGTGCCATCATTCTATTCTACATTTCAATTTTAGCAAATCTAAGCAACATTTGGTGCTTAACATGATGGAACCTAACAGTTGAAGGTTGTTATATTTTATGTCGCACATGCACATGCTACAAAAGTAGTAAGCTTTGGTTAATATATGGTACGTAGTATGTGTAATGCAAACACTATTTTTTTGTGGTCGTTTTGGAAAATTTGGTGATGAATCCACAATGGTGATTGTAATCGAAAACCATTGTTTTCAATGTTATCAGTAAAATACTACGGTGTTTGCATGTTGTATATTTTATCAGCCTGGGTATACATTTTATAGTTGTTGTATGACGATTAATATGAAGATATAATACTAATTGAATTACCTAGAGTAGAGAATTAGAAAGATGATGTAGAATAATCTTTAATTACTCTGAAAATGAAATAATCCACATAAAATTTGAGAGTGATCGGAATATGTTTGATTGGGGAACTAGAGTGTCGATTTTAGTAATATAAAAGATATCATTATTCCAGTGTAAAAAACTTGTGGTGTGTCACACCCTTAAATTTCACGTGCTGAGCTTTACCGTGAGGCGCGTGACACACCAGGATCCAAATTAATGGTTACAACAAACGACAACTATATATAAAAGATACGTAAACCAAAACCACAAGTTTTATAATACTAAACCAATAGCGGAAGCTTAAAACTTTTTACAACCCAACATAAAGTAAATAAAGTTTGAAACTGTTTGAAAACATGAAACTAAGACCCTAGACGCCGTGCGAGACTCCGTGCGCCTAATCCATATGCTTGTTATTCTGTGAGAGTGAGTTTCCAGAGTTTTCACTATAAGAGTGGGTTTCCACATTATCCTTACCATATATATATATATATATATATATATATATATATATATATATATATAGAGAGAGAGAGAGAGAGAGAGAGAGAGAGAGTATAATATTTCTTTTTTAAAGGGGGTGATATAGTAATTTTAGATGGACTTAACTGAAAAACTTAACCTCCATCCAAGTCAGGGATCATCGATGCAATAAAATACAAAGCGAAGATCCCATATGTGTAATTTTGAAAAGCTGATGAGTATACTTTAAATTTGGGAAAACCACAGAGACCATCAGTTAGTTTACTCGTTTTTTACAAAAAAAATTAAACAATAAACAAGTATTTTTATTCTCTTTAAATTTATTATGACATTACTATAATTTTTTTTTTAATTTTACTATATTTTTTTTAAAATAACATCACGTTAGTACCATTCTCTGTATTACCATCACACCATGGAGACACCTTTCTAGTGTTATTAATTCACATTTTATTTAACCCAAAAAGAAGAAAATATATTAATACTCTGAGATAAAAAAAAATATATTAATACAATCAAGGCTCTGATGAATTGAGAATCTATTGTAATTTTCCAAAACAATGAGGTACTTATTTTTAAAACGTTCAAAAGTTAAAGGAACAAAAAAAAAACATGTTTGCCGACCAAATTATTAAAGTCTCAACCTTCATCTTCTGGTTCTAAAGCTGTAAATCAAACCACCCAACTCAACTTATCCAATAACACAATGGCTACACCACCAGTGAAGGTGTACGGACCACCATTATCAACTGCTGTGTCAAGGGTCTTGGTCTGTTTGCTTGAAAAAGATGTCCCGTTTCAACTTATCCCCGTTAACATGGCTAAAATGGAACACAAGAACCCAGATTACATTAAAATGCAGGTACATACAATCGATTTACTGTTACTTGAATTGATTGTTTATGATTTTTGTGCCAATTGAGAGAAAAACAAACCTGTTTACTTGTCTCTATTTATTCTTTCTCGTACAGCCCTTTGGCCAGGTTCCTGCATTTCAAGATGATGACATAACCTTGTTCGGTAAATCACTAGATCCTAATCGGCTTGCCCTTATAATGCAACTCAAACAAGACGAGGCTGTGATCAAACAAAATGAAGCAAAGCTTGAGAAGGTGCTTGATGTCTATGAGAATCGGCTTGGCTCGAGCCGATACTTAGCCTGTGATGAATTCACTTTAGCTGACCTTTCGCACTTGCCTAACACTCAGTTTTTGGTGCAGAAAACCGACAAGGCCGAGCTGTTTACTTCCAGGAAGAATGTGGGTCGATGGTGGTCTGAAATCTCGACCCGACCCTCTTGGAAGAAGGTGGTCGAAATGCAAAATGCATAATTTCGGTTATTTGCTTGAATTGTGAACATTTAGCTTCTTGTATTGTATCCAATCGAGTTTTATTTTTATTGAATAATTTTCATGCAAAGTTATTCAAATGTTTAATCCCAATGGTTCACTTACCTTCGTTCCTTTTTTCAATGTTAGCATCTTCAGTGTAAATGAATCAAACAGTTTGGGCATTAAATAACACGCCTTGCTAAAACAAGCTCATGCCTAAACTGACGTTAATTTGATAAACAAGCTAATGGAGATCAAATAAGTGAATATGAGTGGGTTCGATTTTGAAAGTAAATGATCATTGTTGGGTTATTTTTGCCTATTAGAAATCCCAACACATCTCTAATTCACTAGTTTTACCTAGAGAAGACTTTGTATTGCTCTATATTTGATGATAGTGGATTTGAAGCGGCTCTAGCAGTCCCGTGGTTTTTACTCTCCTTTTTTGTTGGCCGATTTACGAAAGATAAACAACAAACTGATAATGATTGTATTGAATTTGAACGATTATCGTAAGATTACAAAGTGTTTTGTGTTTTGGGTTTGTAATACAGAAACTTGATAACCGCTAGAATGATACATACGTAAACTATATATACATAACGATATTAAACTAAACGACGCGACTAAACATGAATCATTGTGTCTTTGTATTGAACCGTCATGTCTTGTAGTCGTGTCTTGTATTTGAGCCGGGAGCCGGTTTGTTGAAATGATTTGAACCGGCATATCTAGCTTATATTATTAAACGTCCAATACCCTCCCTTAAGCTAGATTGGTAGTACGTTCAACATAGTGCGTAGTCTTGTGAAGTCCTTTGGTTGTAGTGCCTTGGTGAAGATATCCGCTACTTGATCTTTAGTGTTGCAGTACTTTATCTCCACGTCTTCAGTCTTAATTATATCTCTTATGAAGTGATATTTGATTCTGATATGTTTGCTTTTTCCATGATAGACTGGATCCTTTGTGAGATTGATGGTAGATTTGTTGTCGCAGTATAAGGTGATTACTTTATTTGAGTCAAACTCTAATTCTTTTAAGATCCCTTTAAGCCACAGAGCTTGACATCCAGTAAGTGATAAAGCAATGTATTATGCTTCTGTTGATGATAATGCTACCACCTTTTGTTTCTTTGATTGCCATGAAATTGCTCCTGATCCTATATTGAATACATATCCGGATGTGCTTTTGCTATCATCTATATTTCCTGCATAGTCACTATCACTAAAGCCCTTCAATTCAAATGAGTTTTTGTTGTATACGATTCCATATTCTGAAGTGCCTTTTATATATCTCAATATATGTTTTCCTGCTTCCCAATGTGACTTCTTTGGTTGATCCACGAATCTACTGATTTTGCTGACTGCAAACATTATATCAGGTCTTGTATTTGTTAAATACATGAGGCTTCCAACTAAACTTCGATATAAGCTTGGGTCAATGTTCTCTTCGTTGCTATTCTTGATCAACTTTAATCCATATTCCATTGGAGTTGAGGCCCTAATACTATTTGCCATTCTAAATCTTTCAAGTATGTCTTTAGCATATTTAGTTTGAGAAATCTTTATTGCTTCTTGATCATAAGTGACTTCCATCCCTAAGAAATAGTGTAGTTTTCCCATATCTGTCATCTCAAACTCCCTTTGCATGGATTCCTTAAATGAGATTATTTCCTCCATGCAATCACTAGCTATGATTAAATCATCTACATATAAGCACACCACTAGTCTGGAGGTCTTTGTCTTCCTTAATAATAAGGTATGTTCAAATGTGCATTTTTTGAAGTTATGTTGTTCAAAATATTGATTGATCCGACTATACCATGCTCGTGGAGCTTGCTTCAATCCATACAGTGCCTTTTTAAGAAGACATACCTTATTTTCATTTCCTTTTTCTATAAATCCCAGAGGTTGTTCTATAAACACCTTTTCCTTTAATTCTCCATTCAAGAATGCAGTTTTCACATCCATTTGATGTAGATACCATTTATATTGAGCTGCTAGGGCAAGTACTAGTCTTACAGTTTCAAAACGAATTACTGGTGCAAAAACTTCCTGATAATCTATCCCATATTTTTGTTTGTAACCCTTTACCACCAGACGAGCCTTGTGTTTGTCTATGTTTCCATGTTCATCATATTTGGTCTTGTATATCCATTTTACTCCTATGGGTTTTTGATCTTTTGGTAAATCAACCAACTCCCAGGTTTCATTCTTTTGTATAGATTCTATTTCCCTTTTCATTGCTTCCTTCCATTTTTCATCCTTACTGGCTTCATCATAATCAATTGGATCTGAGTCAGTGTATAGTGCAAAGTTTGCAGCTTCATGATGTCTCTGATATAAATCCCGTACTTCTGGACTGCTCATTGGTTGAGTTCTGCTATGAATATCTGCTAATGAACGTATTTTTAATGGTGGACTTTGACTAGATGTTGTGGCATCTAGATTTTCATCTTCAAGTTGTGTTTCCTGTTCATCTTGCCTCTCACTTCCAACTGTATTGTGTATGGGTGAGTGTTCTTCATTTCTGGGTGTTGTATCGTGTGTATTGTTATCACTGTTATCTGTATTTTCGTTTTCATCTTGAGTCACAATATCTTGATCTTCAATTTCCTCCCAAGCTTTGTTCTCATCAAATATGACATCTCGGCTGACAATAGTCTTCCTTGTAATTGGATTGTATAATTTATAAGCTTTACTATTTTCACTGTATCCAACAAAGATTGCTCTTTCTGTTTTATCATCAAGTTTACCCCGTTTTTGTTCTGGGACATGTGCGTAGGCAAGACAACCAAATATTCGTAAATTTGATACATCAGGTTTGATTCCAGTCCAGGCTTCTTCAGGAGTTTTATCACTGACACTCTTAGAAGTTGTTCGATTTAAGAGATATGTTGTGCAACTTACAGCTTCTCCCCAGTATTCATTCGGGAGTTTCTTTGTCTTTAACATACTCCTACTTAACTCCATTAAGGTTCTATTTTTGCGTTCTGCAACTCCATTTTGTTGTGGTGTATAACTTGTGGTCAATTGATGATGTATTCCATGTTCTTGTAAGTATTCTTGGAAGGAATTTCCACAATATTCTCCACCTCTGTCAGTCCTAAGATATTTGATTCTTTTTTCTGATTGATTTTCTGCTAAGGCCTTGAATATTTTGAAAAAATGTAGTGCTTGTGATTTTTCCTTGAGGAAGTATACCCAGGTTTTCCTTGTAAAATCATCTATAAAAGTGATGAAGTATCTGCATCCTCCTATTGTCTTTGTTCTCATTGGTCCACATATATCTGAATGAACAAGTTGTAAAGGACTTTCTGCTCTCCATTTTGCTTGTTTGCTAAATGGTTTTCTTGCATGTTTTCCTAAAGCACACCCCTCACATACGTTTTCTGTCTTATATATCTTAGGTAAACCTCTTACTGCATTTTTGTGTTCCATTTCAATTAATGTTTCATAGTTGATGTGACCATATCTTTGATGCCATAAGTCTGAACCAGTTTTTGTGGATGTGTATAGTACTTTTGGCAAGTCTTGATTTGGATATAGAGGAAACATCTTGTTTTGAGTCATAGGTGTTTCTGTGATTGTCTTCCCTTCATGATTTTTTATGGTACACATTCCTTTACCAAAAAACACATCATATCCCTTTTGCAGTAATTGTCCCACACTAAGTAGATTGTGCCTTAGTCCTTCCACATAAAATACATTTGGTATTTTGTTTACCTTATCGTTTACTCTTATGCATACCTCCCCACTTCCTAATACTTGTAGTCTCTTATCATCACCTGTTCTAACTTCTCGTCTATCTTGTTCATTAAATGTGATGAATATACTCCTATTTCCTATCATGTGATTACTACATCCGCTATCTAAGTACCAACAATTTTGTCCTTATTTTCTTCCATGTTAAATATCATGAACATGGTATCTCGTTCTGATTTACTTTCTTCTTTACACACCATTGCGGATTCTTCTTTCTCACTTTCTTCCTTATTTGGACAATTTCTAGCTATATGACCTACTCCTTGACAGTTATAACATACAATGGGTCCGTATCGCCCTGATCTACCTCCTCTTCCTCTTCCTCTTCCTCTGTAGCTGTTACTATATCTATTCCCTCCTTTATTTCTTACTTGAGTCCCGTCTTGTACTTGGAATGCTTGATCAATGACGTGTGTGTCATATTGCTTAAGTCTTAATTCATGGGATTGTAATATTCCCATAAGTTCTTCAATTGATAATTCTTCTAAATCTTTGGACTCTTCTACAACTACTACCACTGACTCATATTTTCTGGTCATACTACGCAATATTTTCTCAACTACTCGCTTATCACTTATATCTTCTTCATTCATTCTTAACTGGTTAACTATTGTGGTAACCCTATCAAAGTATCCTTCTATTGTTTCTGTTTCTGACATTCTTAGGATGTCAAATTCGCATCTAAGGGTTTGTAACTTTACTGTCTTTACGCGACGCTCTCCATGATATGATTTGTATAATATTTCCCATGCTTCCTTAGATGATTTTGCATTTGCAATTCGTTCAAATATTGTATCTGTTGATGCTTGAAATAGGTAGTGAAGTGCCTTCTTATCCCTTTTATTTTGTTCCCTATGTTCTTTTCGTAGTGCTTCACTTGCATCATTTGGTAATTCCCTAACACCATCTTCTACTATATTCCACAAATCTTGAGACTCTAAGAGTACTCTCATTTGAATATGCCAATGATAGTAATTTTGTCCCAATAATTTTGGAATTTGAGTTTGTACCCCTCCTTGTGTTGTCATAATTTCTTTTTCTCAAAAAAAAAATGTTTGTTTGTTTTGAGAAAGTGAATATAATTGACCCGAGATAATCTTCTGTTTGACTTTGGATAGTCAAAGCAAAAAATTATTATTTCTCAACAACCAATTATAGTATACGTACTGTTTCGTTTTTTTTTTTTTGATATTCTTTCCCGCGTAGACAACGAAGGAACAACAAATCAAAATAATACTGATTGATCCTAAATATCGTCTAATCTTATATCTTAATTTCTACAGAATTATCCGTAAGGGATTCCGATCTATATTAATAATCGTTTGAATCAATCTATATCGGACACTAATCAGAGTTTATGATACTCTGTTTTGAGAGAACAAAAAACACAAATCTAAATGAAAGAATTTAGAGATTTACAGACTGTTTTCTTGTGATTTGATGAAATATCGTTGTTAAGATGATATGTGTAAATCCTCTTGCAGTTTTCGTCGGTTCTTTGTACCCTTCCGGATGATTATGTTCGTTCCTCTGTTTTCGTTTTGAATTTCAGTAACCGCTTCGATGATTATAATTGGATAGTTCTTCGTCTCCTTGGCTCTGATACCAGATTTGTTGGCCGATTTACGAAAGATAAACAACAAACTGATAATGATTGTATTGAATTTGAACGATTATCGTAAGATTACAAAGTGTTTTGTGTTTTGGGTTTGTAATACAGAAACTTGATAACCGCTAGAATGATACATACGTAAACTATATATACATAACGATATTAAACTAAACGACGCGACTAAACATGAATCATTGTGTCTTTGTATTGAACCGTCATGTCTTGTAGTCGTGTCTTGTATTTGAGCCGGGAGCCGGTTTGTTGAAATGATTTGAACCGGCATATCTAGCTTATATTATTAAACGTCCAATATTTTTGAGAGGTTTTCCACGCTAAATTTTGTGTCTCTTTTTGTATTTAGTATGCTCTATTTGTTTGCATCCTCACAGGTTCATTCGGGTCGGGAAAATATTTGGTCAAACGAAAATAATTCCGCATTTATTTATTTACTGTTTGTGTCAGTTTCGCGTTTTTCCCATCACGTAGGTGTAAGAAAAGAAATGTTGATGGTTAATATGCACTAGTGTAAATATTAAGAGTAAGAGTAAGTTCGGATATGTAGTATTATGTTACTCTACATGGTATGAGAGTAATTTAAAATAGTGTTAATTGATTAAAGTGCTCAACTGTAGTAAGACACTATTTGTATAAATTCTAAGAGAATGTATACAGTGCAAAGTCTTATTAACATATAAATGGTATGAAGGCATCACATCCTGACACATGTAAACCATAGTTAATTTATTTAACCTAATCTCGGTTGATTAAAAGGATAATTCAGTCTTTTTATTTCTATCGTTAATCTCTGATCCAATCTCATTTCAAAATCGATTAATTAGACTGGACAGTAACCGGTTAACTATTTTCGATTCATGATCGTTTCAATTGAGCCAAAACATGAAACAAAAACATGTTTTCGTCTGTACCGTATATCGTTGCCAAAACTTTTATCATGTCCAGAGGATATATCTCCATCTATATATGTTTCTTTTTAGCAATTGCTGTACAAAAACGTATATATATCTTAGATACACAAATCAACAGTCAATTTTCTTGAAACCAAGTTTCTTGAATTCAACTCTGCTCCTCCTCTGTTCTTCCAACCCATTGATAATTCAAACTTTTTTTTTCTTGTAGAACCAACTTAAGCTAATTTAAGAAAAGACCCATGTAGTAAACCACTCAACTGAATCAAGATATCAAGAATATATATATCTCTCTTCTTGCCATGTAGTAATCCAAGTCGGAGTGGAAAAACAGAGGAGCAACCTCGTTCTTTTACTAAAGGTGCGTTTAAATAAAACGCACACAATCGAACGTGCGTTTAAACAAAACGCACTCAATCGAACATGTGTTTAAACAAAACGCACTCAATCAAGCATGCGTTTAAACAAAACGCACCCAATCACAAACCCGTGCATTTAAAGTGATAAGGTGCATTTATCGAATTTTATCGGCAATTGAAAATGGAAAGACAGGTTTCTTTGCAGCTTAGGTATAGAAGGGATGCTAGCTTTGAATCATCCAACACTTTTCGCCATGATCATATGTGATGAGGGATCATATATGATGAGTCTTCTTCTTTTTATAAGTTATTGATAAGTTGGTAGAATTAAGTTGTTCTCGAGCTATTATTTTGATGAGGAGGATGACCAAAGGTTTATCGATCAGATCGATGAAATGATCAGGTTTGATTAATGTTTATGAAGGTCTTTATTTTGATGATAAGATCTTTGCAAGTTGTTTGTTTGATTTTTATTCTTTTATTGTGTTGAATTGTACCCGAAAGGGGAAAAAGAATTTTCCAAAAAATGAATGTGCGTTTAAAATTTTACAACGTGCGTTTGTTTGTTTGTCCCATCAAATGAAGTTTAAACGCACGTTACATATCGAACACAGATCTAACGTGCGTTTAAACCCCTCTGTTATCACAAACTTCGTCTTCTTCGTCTGCAACTTATTTTAACCTAATTTTTATGTTTAATCTTACTTATTGAAACAAAATCGAAAGTATTTGACAACTATTACGAGCGTTTATTCATAATTGTATGTTATCGTATGATTGTTCGTCCCCATTATAATCCTCTGTTTTTCTTATTTTTAGATTCAAATATTGATCTTACGTTTTCGTTTATTGTAATCGACTGTTTTTTGTTATTTTGATTGTGTAATCACTTAGAACGTTTTAATCGAATTGAAATGATGAAAAATCATGTTTCGAATTAAGTCTGTTGTTTCGATTTGAAAAAGTTTTGAAAGTTTTTTCCTAATTTACCCCTGGTTAGATTCTGACGACCATGATTAGGGTTGTTAATTACCATCATGCCACCGCCTATAATCTAAGGGCTGAGAATGCTTCCTACGCTTCTCACGTTAAGGAACCTTTGTACGTTATCTCTCCCCAAATTCTAAACTTCTTTAGTAAGACACTATTTGTATAATTTCTAAACTTCTTTTAGAGCTAGAAATAGGTAACATGATACTATTAGATATGTTTAGAGTCATTGAAAAATAACTAGTGGGTTTAATAAGTACGCAAAAAGAATAGAAATGTGCAATACAACATTATGGTACTTAAGTTTTTTGCCGCAAGTTACGCAAAAAGAATATAAATGTGCAAACTATGTTTTACCAACTATTCGTAGAAAGAAAAGAAAAGAAATGTGCACCACCACTTACAACTGATTGCAGTTCACCTCAAAAACCATTTACTCATTATTGAACAAATCTTAATAAACCAAAGGTATGTTACTGTAACAGACCAATATGAACATAAACATCACTCTTGTGTAAGTTGTCCGGTCATTGCATATCTACATAACCGTGCTATTGAAGACACCTTGTTAAATGATAAAGTTCATTTACATGACAAAAGCATGTAGTAATAATATGATATTGTATACACTATCATATGAAGGTCATTGTTCATTTATAAATTAAAAGTTGTGATTTGTAAGTTTGTAATAGACTTGCCCAACCTGACTCAACAGCTAAAAAATTGTCCAATGTAGCCAGTGAGCCAAACCATCCCGTCCACTTTGCCGTTGGGTAGACGCATATATATATGAAAAGGGTTTACAATATAAGTATTATTATGGAAAAGTTTTAAAACTCATACAAGTTTAGCTGAGATAAGATTATTCATTGTGGTAACATAAATTATTATCTTTCATCGCCATTATATGAAATTTGTTCAAAAATATTGCTATCCCGTGAGTTTATTTAGTTTGGGTGAGTTCCATTTTCATATAAAAGTTAATTATCTTCTATGGGCATTTAGGGCAACAAAGTGGTAAAAAATAGAAAATTGTAAAGAAACTCTTGGTATGTCATCTTAACTTTGGACAATTTGGACATATTTGTCTATGCATCCTTTATAATGAAGTATAGAAGTATAGATTAAAGTGCTTACAATGTAAGATAATTTGTATTCATTGTGGTAACATAAATTATTATCTTCCATCGCCATTATATGAAATTTGTTCAAAAATATTGCTACCCCATGAGTTTATTTAGTTTGGGTGAGTTCCATTTTCATATAAAAGTTAATTATCTTCTAAGGGCATTTAGGGTAGAAAAGTGGTAAAATTTAGAAAATTGTAAAGAAACTCTTGGTATGCTATCTTAACTTTGGACAATTTGAACATATTTGTCCATGCCTCCTCCTTTATAATGTAGTATAGATATAGATTAAAGTGCTTACAATGTAAGATAATTTGTATAAATTTAAACTTTTTTAGAGTTAGCAATAGATAACTTGTATAAGACACGATTAAATATATTTACCGAAAAAAAACACTATGTGATGTTTTACTTCTCTTAAATAATTAAAATTAGGAGGATATGATCCATAATTTCTTTTATATGTTTTATGTACCAAGAAGGAGAAATGATCCATCATTTCTCCTTCTTGATACATAAAAAATATAACTAGCTATGTTATAAATATGAGATATAAAGTAGTTAAATGAGTTGTGTTCATGTTTGGAACTTTTTTTGTTAGTGTCGTTAGATACGTGTAGACTCGCAGAGACACGATTTCTCAGCACTATCTTTTTAAACGTATAACAAGACGTTTATAAAAACAAATAATACACTGGGTTTTGGTTGGTACTACGTTTTTTTGCATGTTATGAAATTAAATTTAATAAAATTGGTTGTTACATTGAATTGTATTCATATCGTGTTAGATAAAAACGTGAAGACGATATAATTAAGCCATCTCACTAAAACTCAAATCGAACAATAAACTTAAATGAGTTTGATTCGAGCATAAACAAACCCAATTTAAGAAACG
Organism: Ambrosia trifida; assembly: GCA_028751855.1. Classification (NCBI taxonomy): domain Eukaryota; kingdom Viridiplantae; phylum Streptophyta; class Magnoliopsida; order Asterales; family Asteraceae; genus Ambrosia; species Ambrosia trifida. Next base: position 12,981,216 of record CM054126.1, on the reverse strand, counting down.
AGCATGACACGGAACTTTAAACACCAAATATGATTAGACTAGTGATATTCCTAAGCAAGCTTATTATTCATGTAAATATTGTTGGAATAATCTTTGATTGTTTCGGGTCAGTTTGGATCCAACATATGGGTGTTAGAAAGAATATCAATTAGGATCAGAACAATATTATCATTTCCTGTTTTGTGAAGATCTTAACATCTAAGTAATGGAGGCAATTAAGGAATATAACCGTTGGCTAATTTCCCATTCCTCTCCTTTCCTTTCCTTTTTTTGGTTGTAATCTTGCTTATATAAATATGTCCATCACACTGTAAATTGACACAATTAATATATCAAAAACATTATTTCTCTTATTCATACGTAATATGGTATCAGAGCAGTTGTAAATCGATCCATAACAAGTTGCTCATCCTTTACCCTTATTTAAAGCCACCATGTCTTCCAACGGCGGCATTGATAACAATGATCTTTCACTTCAAATAGCCAACCTTCTCAGTGGGTTTCAATCACAAAAACAAAACCAAAATTCCAAACCCAACCTATCGGATAGCTTAAAAACCAGCCTCAAACCCAATAACTAAAATTACGCCTTATGGGCCTGAATGATCCATGTAGCCATCGGTGGAAAGTTCAAAGCTCTTCTTGGCCATTTTTCAGGAAATCCAACATCACCAAAACCGATAGAAGACGGATTCGAGCAGTGGGAACAAGACGACCTCGTAGGTTTTTCATGGTTGATTTAAAATATTGAACAAGCCATTGCAAGTAATCTGACCGAGTTTCCCACAGCGAAATCAATATGGGATACACTCGTAACCACTTATAATAGTGGAAAAGATAAACTCCAAACCTTTGACTTACATGTCAAAGCTAATGGAATTAAACAAAATGGTACTTCTCTTGATGGGAACAAAGTAGACAAATCAAAACTGAAATGTGAACATTATGGTATGTTCAAACACACCAAGGATCAATATTTCAAGATTGTTGGATACCCCGATTGTGGAACGATGGGCAAAAAAAAGGGAAATTGAAAAGATACAGTCGCCATCAGCAACACCGTGGATATCAGCGGCGGCGGTGGCGACCAGAACCAGGACTTCGGAGGTATTGCATTTGGAGCAAGAGAGCCCATCGATGGAGGTAACGGGTGTTTTAGTCAAAAATTAACAAGTGCATTTTGTATTCCAAATTAGTAATGTGAGGTAGTGTGCTATGATACTTTTGATAATTTCATTGATTGGAGATTAATTATATTCTTAGGAAATCATAATATTAACTATAAAGGTAATACTTTTGACAACTATAAACCAATATCTTCAACATACCACTTCAAGGTTGAATCTTATTACAATGATATCCTCATGATGAAATGATTGAAAATAAAGGAAAGAATGCAATAAAGGACACGAGATGTACGAGGAAAACCCTTGATCAATCTAGATCGCCAGCATAAAACCTCGGGAGGAGTCAAACGCCCCTGCCTTGTTTTTATTAAAAAAAATTTACAAGTACAACTGGGGAAACGATGGAACTATCGACTAAGTGTGTTACAAGCAAAAAGTGTGTAGTGAGTGAATAAGGAAAGCAATAGCTGAATTGGGAAAGTAGTAAGTGTCCCTAAGTGATCGTCCATGGCCCATATTTATACAAAAATGATATTAACTAACAACTCTACAAATCCGGGATAGCTAGTGCCTAGTCTTCATAGCCGTTGCTAGTCCTTATTCGTTCACTTGTTCTCTATTGGTTAGCAACTACTACACTCTAGAGGATTGGGATCGCATGTATTAGTTGGCATGTTTAAGTAATTTAGGTTTCATTAATGTTTTAATTAGGTTTAAGTAATATTTTAATTAATGTTTTAATTTAGGTTTATGTAATGTTTTAATTAATGTTTTACTTTAGGTTTATGTAATGTTATAATTGAGGTTTATGTAATATTTTTAATTATCATTGTATAATATATTAACTAAATAACAATTATATATCGATACCAACAAGAATTACAAGTGAGGCGCGGGTAGACGGGCAACAAGCTACGCCGCAACCCCTTTTTGAATAGTACTATTAAATATAAAGCTTGTGTCCTTGCCGTAGGAGAGTTACTCTGCACCACCTTTTGCACTCGATCTAAAAACCGGATTGCTTCAGGAGCAAGGCCCCCAAATGTGTCAAAAGCGAAGGGCACAAAGACGTGTTGGTTTTCAAGACAAGCAGCTTCATGTTTGTCAACTTTCTTGGATTCAGCTTTTTAGACTGCCTGCCCTGCCACAAACCCCGAATCCCGAAGTCCCACCAAAGGAGACACCCCTGTGAGATCAACGCACGCGTGTTTCCCCTGCGCCCACCCGAACACAAAGACATCCGCTGGTCTTAGGGTGGACCGCCCCTCAAGTGGATCCGTCAAAAAATTAACCGGGGCTTCTTTCCTAGCTGAAATCCCTGCTCTTCGTAAGACGTCCCATAAGACATCCCTGACCAGGTCATGTCTGTATTTAAATCCTGGCAGCTCCTTACAGTGAAGGGCATGCTCCCCAAATTTAACTAAACATGCCTTTTTATATATTAACGAATCCAAAATAACTATTGAATACCCCGAATATATACATGAAACTAAAACATGAAATTCAAACATGAAAATTTGTAGACAAATTTACATTTAAAAAATATACACATGAAACTACAACACACATGTTATCCCTGCAATTCACAACAAACATAAATACTTTTAACAAATATATCAAATGAACCAGGACTTTTACAACATCCAAATTTATGCAGCGTTTACACCACCAGCAACTGTAATAAAACCTGCACTCTCTCTAGGTGAAAGCACCACATCTCCAACATAAGAAACTCTTCATGCAGATGTAACATCGATCCAACGAGCACAAAAGTGTGCTTTTTCCGAGAACACCAATTCTAACTTTATAAGAGTAACTATGGTCAACCAGATTATTATACAAGTCAGCATGCTAACTACGGTTACCCTGGAAGTAGTAGCAACAAACTCAAAATGTGTAGTATTTCCAATCGCATTGGTCATGGGAGGGCATTGGAAGTTATCCATTCAAATACAATAAATGGCATCTTCAACCAGAATCTCCAGACTACATTAATTAATTAACTCTCCATGACATAGATTTGGGAGGACCATCAACTCTCCAATATAAGTAACTCTCCATGCATATGTAACATCGATCCAATGAGCATAAAAGTGTGCTTTTTCCAAGAACACCAATTCCAACTTTATAAGGGTGGTCAGAGACGTTAGCGCCTATGTAAATGAAGAAGTGTCTTCCCTAGGCCGATGACGATGCCGTTGAAAACAGAAGATGGAAGACAACCCGTGAGTGCAAGTAGCAGATGTAACATCGATCCAAAAGAACCGAAAGTCGACCTGCAACACCATTGATACTGATGTTGCAGGATCATGCATCCTGCCAGATAAAAAGAAAAGTTTTTTTGGCATGACTTCCATGTGAATGTGAATGGTACTCCAGATTCCTTTCCACGCTTTCATGCCATGCCCAAACACGCTATAGCAAAAGCCCATCCTCCACCTGCCAACAATCCAACATCCACTATTGATGGCGGGAAAGAAAAAGGAGTTAGGAATTTCACCTCTACAGCCCATGACACTACCACTGCTGCTGCTTGAGAAACAGTCCAGTTGGGGATGCAAGAAGAGACTGGATGGACTTTTTTACAAATTTAGGGCCCTCCAGCATCCCTCCAGCATTAATATATTTGAAATAACGTGCATATGTTACATATACACGTGTTATAACACGTGCAGATGTAGCATCGATCCAAGTAATTTCTTGCAGATGTAACACCGATCCAAGCTACTCCACAAAACATATTGTTCCAACTATATGGCCGATGAAATAGATAAAGGGTTGTGTTTTTCAGAAACAATAGTTTTCGGTTGGAAAATTTTAACATAGATAATGTGGATTTTCGTGGTATGGAATGGTATGATAGATAATGTGGATTTTCGTGGATGGTATTATTTTTCATGTGAAATAATGAAAACACTTTTGATTATTAAATATGGATTGATAGTGTGGAAATGTGGAAATGGAATGATAGATAATGTGGAAATGTGAAGCAAAGTGGAAATGTGAATTGGAATCGTGAAATTATGCCTTGAATTGGAATCGTTTGGAAATGGAATACACGGTGTGGAAATGTTAAATTCTGCCATGTTTCTTACCATTTATGTAGTGGTATACCTGCAAGTTCAACTTGCGGTTTTATTTTCAATTATTATTATTATGCCAACAATACTAATACATCCAATAATAATACCACACTATTTGCAAGTCTTGAACGAGCGCCTGAATTTTGTCACTGAGAAAAGATAAACCGCAAGTTCAACTTGCGGTTTCATGGCCACCTCAACAACACCCTTCCCTTCCCTCCCAGTCATCAACCGAGCAACAACAACCTGTCGTTGTCCACATAAGCATAATCCGCAACTTCAAGTTTTGGATTCAACATTTTCCAAATCCTCCACTGACACACACTAATTGCACAAAAATTGTGTAATATAGCACCATTTTGAAAAGAAATCCCATTACCAGTTCCTTGCATCAATGAAATCCGTTCACTATTCATCATCTTTAGAATTAATATATAGGAGCTTAGAAAATTAATATATAGGAGAATTCTATATATTAATTCACAAAAAAATGAAATTCTTTTTATATGGCCCGGTTCATTTGTTTAACTGTTTTATTTACATGCAAAACCAAAACCAAAACCAAAACCAAAACCGAACTAAAAGTTCAGTTTTCAAGAAAACATAAAACCAAACCGTAGATTTTTGTTTTGGTTTAGTTTTTCTGATTTATTGATTACATATTGTTTTTTTTTTTCGGTTTCATGAACACACCAACTTTAACCGATAGAATGTGATTTAAAAATATATAAAAACAAAATTACACAAATTGTCCTTTATTTATATACAAAATTACAGTCTTTATCCTTTGTCTTTAAAAGACACCCAACATGTCCTTTATAAATCTATTTTCACGCTCTTTGTCCTTTAACCTAACTGATGTTAACTTTCGAAATAGCATTAAGGCAAAATGACCATTTTGCCCAAAGGACATAATCTGAAATGTTTATAAAGGATATAATCTGTAATTTATTCAAGTTCTTTTCTTTCTTTTTTTTTCTTTTTACCTATTTATTTTCTTTCTTTTAGTTTTATTATTGTCTTTATTATTTTTATCGCTAATAATTTATTGATTACTTTGAAATTTTCTTAATTCATTAATTACATATTTTTTATAAAATATATTTGCATAATTTATTTCTTTTCATTTTTTATTAAATTATTTATTTTTTATGTTACAATTACTGTCATTATTATACTATCATGTGACATAAACCATTGGTGTGGTCTAGCTATTTTTTTTTATCATTTTTATAATTGATATAAGTTATTTGAACAAAACTCACTGTAGGACCGTCAAGGAGAATCCGGATATTACAGGTTTGGACACGAAACAAGTGCGGAATCCTCAGGTCATGGTTTAAGCAACAATAACAACAAAACATCTACAAAAAGAGTTGCTGAAAATGGTTAAAAGGTTAAATCTTATTGATAAACAGAGTACATGTGTTTATACAAGCATTCAAACCTTAAAACCTTAATGACACTGATAGAGATGTTGTAACGTGCTTATTTTTATCCAACTTTCGGTGTAAGTTTTGTTCAAATAACTTATAACAATTATAAAAATGATAAAAAATAACTCAATTATACCAATGATTTTTGTGAAAAGATAGTATAAATAAATATAGTAATTGTAACATAAGAAAAGTAAATAACTTAATAAAACAAATGAAATTAAATAAATTATGCAAATCTATTTTTATAAAAAATATATATAATTAATTAAGAAAATTTTAAAGTAATCAATAAAATATTAACGATAAAAATAATAAAACTAAATAAAAGAAAAGAAAAAGGTAAGAAGGAAAAAGAAAGAAAATAACTTGAATAAATTGCAGAGAGTTAATTACCAAAACCGTCATTGTGGATTGGGTCAATATGCCACTCCATTCCAAACTTTTAAAAATTGCTTGAACAGTCCTTGACTTTTGAAGAAATAGGCCAAAATAGTCCAAAGACTTAACCCTGTTAACTTTTAACTGTTTAAGAATTTGAAAACGCAATTTAATCACTTTTATAACTGAAATAAATGAATTGAATATTTTGTGAATCTTAAATAATATTATAAAAACAATTAAATGTGTATATTCGAGATTATGAGTCAGTTTCGGTTAACTATCCTATGAATTTTTACCTCTTCCTTGAAATTGCAAATGGACCCAATTAGCATGGCCGGTTATGAGGGGGTGTGGAGAGTACTTCTTGCCCGGGCCTAATTTATAGGGGGTACTTTGATCAGTGACGAGTATAGAAAAGTTAAATCGGATGTTGTATCTTTTGAAATTAGCGATGATCAGACCTAGTGTTGGGGTTGATTGTTGTTTAATCGGAGGTATTTTGTAACTTAGATAGTGAGATGTAGTTTTAGTGAAGAAGATTAAAAAAGGTTTGGTATTTTGGAGTGATGGGTTTTGAAAAGTTATAACACTGGTTCATAAAATGGAATACAACTCATAACTTAGAAATGCTTCTAAGTAAAATTGATTTTATTAAAAAACTTTTGAAGTCTATGCATATATGTTTTATTGTGGCCCATAAAATTATTATGGAATTCTAAAGAACGATGATTTTTACTGTCGTCCTTATACTTTATACACTTGAGCCAATGATTTATAATTTTCTAATATTTTCGAAACTTTCCGGTTCTATATCCGGTCCGACCAGTGAACCAGTATGGACACCGCTTCAACGTCCGGTCCGATTCTAAAAACACTACTTAAAAGACCTAAGGCTAACAGACACATATTTCGCGGCTCGGCGTGGACACATGAATTCTCAGGAATGACCCTACCAATTAGCCCCAAACAAGTAAAACAATTGAGGTAAGCTATTAACATTTTTCCATTGATGGTTATATAACTTTATATAGGCTCACAATAACCATAACTCGATTATAGAGATGCACTTAACCATAACCGATCTGTTTGTTTGTTTTCGGTTAATTCTAAATATCATTTTCATGAACGGTTCGGCTTCAGTTATGTTTAGTTTTTTACAAACCCATTATGGTATTGAGGTGTATAGAAAGGTGCCATTCCTATGCGGTTTAGGATTCAAGTTTCATAGTGAACAAAATCATAGAATTAGAATGTGTGAGTTAGCCGAATAAAAAAATAAGTTGAAGACTTTTAAAATGAGCATTCGCAATACAACCCCATATAAAATGATACATTTACAATTGTAAATGTTTAGAAATAGAATCCGTAGGCTATGGTGGATTAAATGTTTTTGAATAAAACATATTGAATTTAATTATTTCAAATCAAAAGTATCAAGTATTCATATATTACAAACCAATATGCTAGACAATACTAATTGGCAAGTGATCATCGCTATAGAACAACTCCATAAATCTTTCAACTACATACCTCACAGCCAAAACGAACTTCTGATAAGGCCAAGTGAGTGTGAATTGTATGAATCTACATAAACCATGACATGTCAACCATTCTGGTAAGAGCATTGAGAGTATTAGATATGGTGGAAGTACTCCTGTAAATATGAATATGGCATTGAAAATTATAGTTTTCCAATCTTTGCGTTGTATATCCACTGCTTCATGGTACCACCAAAGTGCAACAACAAAATTGATGAATATCATTGCTAGACAAATTTTATTTTTTGGCATGTTTTGTTGAATGGATTTAGTCACTTGAAGAAGTTGAATAACCGTTGGCACCAATATTGCTATAACCCCTACATAAGCAGCATATATTGTATATTCCAATGACCTAAAATAATCGTTATGGTTCAATTATAATTCCTTGAATGCCAAATAATTATGAACTTATAGTAAAAGTAACAAAACTATATAATATAAAAATCACATGAACTTTGTGTATAATAATAATAATAATAATAATAATAATAATAATAATAATAATAATAATAATAATAATAATAATAATAATAATAATAATAAAACATTAATTCCTTACCAGAGTAACATGACATCACATCTGCTTTAGTAGTGTACAAATAACTAATTCTTATTTTGAGGTTGATACTCTCGAAAAGTCTTACGATCATAGTAATGAAGAACTTCGACTTTGATTACCTGACACTGACAATGTTTTGATCCATTTAGAGCGTATATTTCTTCTTCTCTAATATATGTTTTTCGGTTTAGCAAGTAGTTTGGGAGTATATATGTGATTAATTTAAAAGACACAAAAACTAATATTTTCTTACTCTAATTTATTTTTTCATAAACAGCAAATATAAATATAATCTACATATGTAGTAACACGTTTTTACTTCAGAAACAAATCTACATTATTAATGTATGTAGTAACACCTTCAATTTATAAATATTTTCTATTCTCTTCATTGGTACCCCTTCCCCGATTCAATGAATAACTGCATGTTTTTAATAGACAAGTAATCGTAGATGGTAATTACTATAAAAAGTTTACGATTTTGACAATGTTTGGATCCATGGAGATAATTTGTCTGACATTGGAAATGTTTGGATCCATGAGAGTGTAGATTTCTTCTTCTTCGTTTGTGTCAACGATTATCGACATCGGTATCACCCATTTATAGATTTATTTTCATCAAAACTTGTTGAGGGTGTCACTAATAAAAGGAATAGTTATTACTTGATAACAATAAATATTTAAATGAAACGTATACCTTAAAATGGTAATATCTTATATACAGTAAGATCATATTAAGTGGCTTTGAAATACGAAACATTTCGTTGGTTGTTTCCTAGTGGCCATCAAATTCATAGTTTTCCCATGATATGATCTTGCTAGCTTACAATGGTATGAAACAATTGTCGTATTTTAAAGCAACTTAATATGATCTTACTATATATAAGATATTACCATTTTAAGGTATACTTTTCATTTAAATATTTATTACCACCAAGTAATAACTATTCCTTTTATTTCTGAGACCCTCAACAAGTTTTGATGAAAATGAAATCTATAAATGGGTGATAACGGTGTAGAAAATTGATGACCCAAATAGAGAAGAAAAAATATACGCTCTAAATGGATCAAAACATTGTCAGTGTCAAGTAAACTATCGAAGTTTTTCGGATAAACATTGTCACTTATAAGAAATTAAGTGGCTTTGAAATACGACATTTCGTTAGTGTTTCGGATACTTGTTGGTAATAATTTATTATTATTATTATTATTATTATTATTATTATTATTATTATTATTACTATTATTACTATTACTACGATCATAATAATGAAGAACTTCGACTTTGATTATTACCACTAACGAAATGTCGTATTTCAAAGCCACTTAATTTCTTATAAGTGACAATATTTATCCGAAACACTTCGATAGTTTACCTGACACTGACAATGTTTTGATCCATTTAGAGCGTATAATTCTTCTTCTCTATTTGGGTCATCAATTTTCTACACCGTTATCACCCATTTATAGATTTCATTTTCATCAAAACTTGCTGAGGGTCTTAGAAATAAAAGGAATAGTTATTACTTGGTGGTAATAAATATTTAAATGAAAAGTATACCTTAAAAGGTAATATCTTATACATAGTAAAATTGTATTAAGTGGCTTTAAAATACGACAATTGTTTCATACCATTGTAAGCTAGCAAGATCATATCACGGGAAAGCTATGAATTTGATGGCCACTAGGAAACAACCAACGAAATGTTTCGTATTTCAAAGCCACTTAATATGATCTTACTGTATATAAGATATTGCCATTTTAAGGTATACGTTTCATTTAAATATTTATTATTATCAAGTAATAACTATTCCTTTTATTAGTGACACCCTCAACAAGTTTTGTTGAAAATAAAATCTATAAATGGGTGATAACGATGTAGATAATCGTTGACACAAACGAAGAAGAAGAAATCTACACTCTCATGGATCCAAACATTTTCAATGTCAGACAAATTATCTCCATGGATCCAAACATTGTCAAAATCGTAAACTTTTTATAGTAATTACCATCTACGATTACTTGTCTATTAAAAACATGCAGTTATTCATTGAATCGGGGAAGGGTGCCAATGAAGAGAATAGAAAATATTTATAAATTGAAGGTGTTACTACATACATTAATAATATAGATTTGTTTCTGAAGTAAAAACGTGTTACTACATACATTAATAATGTAGATTATATTTATATATGCTGCTTATGAAAAAATAAATTAGAGTATGAAAATATTAGTTTTTGTGTCTTTTAAATTAATCGCATATATACTCGCAAACTACTTGCTAAACCGAAAAACATATATTATATAAACTAAATAGACTAATTCTTTTCATCCGTATAATTTCCTTTTTCATTTTTTACACTTAGTATCATCTTCTTTTGAAACTAATTCTCTTCTTCTATGCATTTTTTCTCAACGCTTCACTTATTTCACCTTCCTTTAAATAAAATCACAACTCTAAGGTCTATGTATACTTTGATAGGCATTTTATTTCTGTTTTGGGGCCCATTGATGGCACCCTCAGTAATTCTTAATGAAAATGAAATGTATAAATGTTGATATCGGGTAGATAATTGTTGACACAAACATAAAAGGAGAAATGCATTCAAATGTTTCAATATCATGTAAACTATCTTCATTTTCCATATACGTAATTATAATTAAAAAAACTACATAACATGTATATATTTATCCAACTGGTTGACAAACAGTTGTTTCTGTTCCTTGAGAAATATGATCATACCTCATGGTAAAAATGTTCCCTTACGAATCAAAATTCTAATGTAGTCACCCTCTAGACTTGACTATTGAAGCCTTAGTTTTCCTAAAGCCGACAATGGCTTACTTTACTTCATTTTGTTTGGGCTACCTCTTTTTGCTTTACTTGGTTTTTTGGTATCCACTACAGACCACTAGGAGACTGAATCATTTATAATTGTCTATATGTACTATTCTCGCTTATAAATAAAATCTTGACTAATATTTTTTGTCTACTCACCATTTCTGTGATGGCTACAACTGTTATGTGGCACCACATTTAGTTAGCTGTTATGATCTAAATACTTTCGAATTCTACTAACCTCATCAAAGGAATGCTAACTTGGGATTACAGTCCTAGTAGTTTACAAGCACATAAATTGTTTCCTTTTTAATAATTATGACCATCGAGGAACATTATTTGTTTATTAAATAGGATTAATGCATAAGATTAAATCAAATTACAAAATTGTTTTTTTTAACGACCAACGAAAGTCTGGTTACACGGGTAAATTCAATGACAAAAGACCACCCACGCACGCGAACGTAGATAGCGTTGGTGACTCCGCCCACCACCAATCCAGAGGAAACCCACAGCCGAAGGCCCACCGCAGTAAAACCTCTGGCTTAACCTAGAATAAATTTGCTTTATAAGATGAAACTCCAATCTATAACCTCCACATTGAAAGGTTATGTGGCTGCCACTCCCGATGATTGGCAAATTACATAATTGTAAATTATTGAAGTTGTATATTTTGATTTTAAATGCTAATGAATAAGTTCGTACGGTACAAATATGAATTAGTAAAACAAATTTTATGTTACTTTTGGGGAAAAATATTGTATATTGTGTTAGTCTTCGAAATTAAACAAGGCTTGAATGCGAGGCTAGAGGGGTGGCGTGTAGTTCTAGAAAGTAAAGGTTTAAGGATAAATCGATATATATATATATATATATATATATATATATATATATATATATATATATATATATATATATATATATATATATATATATAGGATTTGGTTCAAATGAGAACCTTTTTTCAAATTTAGAACAGTGAGAACCATTCTGACCCACAAAAATCTCTAAGGCAAAAAAAAATAATAATAATTTTTTTTGCTTTAATCGCTGCTTTATAAGTAGGAATTTTTTTTATTTATTTTTTTTTTGTATATTTTTTTTTTCAATATACACATGTGTATAATTGCATTATACACATATGTATAGTTGAAAAATGCTATATACACATATGTATAAATGAAAAATTTTTCAAAAAAAGTTGAAAAAAAAGTTCTTGCATAAAAATGTGCGATTAAAGCAAGATTTTTTTTTTCCTTTATATAAAATGTGCGGCCCAGAATGATTCTCTCAGTTCTCAAATAGGGGTTGGTTCTCTTATGATCTCTACTATATATATATATATATATATATATATATATATATATATATGGGAGGACCAAATGAAAAGAAAGTTAATGTGAGAAGAAATAGAAGAAATGATATTATGATAAAACATTAAATACTATAACTCCTTTTACATTAATTATTCACTTTGTCATACACATATATCATAAATCATCCAACATAGCTATAGTCTACACATATCGATATTCATCCTACACATTAAAATTCGCCCTACATTTATCATACACGTCTCGAAATTAATCCTACACATATTAGAGTTCATCCTAAATGAATCCTATATTTGTTTTGTAATAATATATTTTGAAAAGGAGTTATGACTTTCATTTATAAAGCTATTTTAGGGGGGTTACAAACATTTAATACCAATATCAAATGAAGCATTTTTATTGGTTCAAACTTCTTCTAAAAAAACAAGTTCTTCTCATTTGAACTCTCCAATATATATATATATATATATATATATATATATATAGGGTAGGGATCATACGAGATCCAACTTTAGGGAGAGAACCAAGGAACCAATGTGAACATGGAGTAATTTTGTAAATATGATAAAGACAAAAAGAAATAAAAAAATGTGAAACAAACACATTCATCATTTTCCTTCTATATCATCCAAACCCTAGCTTCATCTCCACCGTGAACCACCCCTGCAACCACCGCATCTAACCACCAAATCATCACCGCACCACCACCAAATCGTATTCTTCGATTAGGTTCACGAGATCTTCATCATAGGTTAACGAGATATTTCGACAACAGAATTACGCACTTTCTTTTCATCATCTCAGACATATTTTCTTCACGAATCATCTTCGGTGATTATCTCCTATAGTATCTTTCGGTAACTCTTTCTTTAATAATTAATTAATTTGTTATGCTAATGTTGACATTCTACCAAAGCATTGGTATTTTATTAACCTCATCCTAACGTTGAATACTGTTAAAATAGATATATAACGTCTAATTTGTTATATATATATATATATATATATATATATATATATATATATTGGTATTTTATTATCTCCTATTGTTTAAACTCTTTTCTTTAATAATTAATTTGTTAGGATGAGTAAATTAAAATAAAACAGGAGTTAATAGCCAAAATCGTCCCCGAGGTTTGGTCACTTTTTCCACTTCAGTCTAAAACCCAAATCTTTTACATCTGGGTCCTCAGTTTTATTTTTATGTTTTTGCCAAATTCGTCCCTAAAAAGGTTTGGGTTTTGCTAAATTCATCACTGAGGTTTGGTCACTTTTTCCACTTCAGTCCACAACTTAAACGTTGTCAGGGACGAATTTGGCAAGAAAAATAAAACTAAAGGACCCAGATGTAAAACGTTTAGGTTTTGGACTGAATTGGCAAAAGTGACCAAACCTCAGGGACGATTTTGGCTATTAACTCTAAAAACAGTATTAAACGTTTCGATCTATTTAGCTACAACAATGCCGGGCGTTAACATTCCTATTAATACCAAAGAGGCGCTCAAGGTACGTAGAATCTAGCTTTGTCGTACACACTCGTTTGAATCGGTTACATTTGTATATATATTATTTAAAATATACTTATCGCTTGTTTTCAAGATGATTGATATGGCATTGTATTGGTTAGATATGTTAGATTAACGGATTACTGTTATTATTTTCATGTAAAGCTTAATTATCTAATTATCTCAAGAGATAATATATTTCACAATATGATATGTTGGAATATCATTTGTCGCAGGCGATTAAGTTGGTTTAATAGTATAATGAATTTGTCTTTGGAAGCATAGTTTGTGATATATTTATAGATTTGCATATTTCAATGTTTTAGAACCGAGAAGTAGTAACTAATAATCGATCCATATTTTTGAATATATTGTTTACCACAATAATTGAGAACATGACATGTTATATATGTTAGTTTGGGATGAATTTTGTTGTAGTGTTTCGTATTACTGATAAAAGCAAGTTGAATTATATCTTATTATAAGTTGCAAATATGTGTATTCATTGCATTATGTACCATTAAGGTCATTTATATTGATGCACATGTGCATAATTTATATGGTAATGATAGAGTTAATGTTAATGCACATGTGCATTAAGATCTAATTCTTGTTATAAGTACGGTCATTCATTCTAACACATATGTGCATATGTTATGTGGTAATGAAAAAAGTAACGTTAATGCACATGTGCATTAAGATTGAAATTTTGGTTTTCTTATGTGTTGTTTATTATTTGTAGTTAAAGAAATGGGAAAATTGAAGAAGGTAACTTTTGTCTTAGAATCAAGGGAGAAAGGGTCAAAAAAAACTGCCAGATAGGATTGAGGATGATGTCATAATCGTTGATCATGAAGTTAAAAAGGGTCGTTATTATTTATTTAAGCAATTTAGATTTATATGCACATGTGCATATATGTATATTTTTCATGTTAACTAATAAATGTTAATTATTAGTTGTTTAAACACACAAACAATGTGATAAATTTGAGAAGTATACGATGTTCAGGTTGACGGATGAAAAAACAAGGGAGATGTTAGATGAGGCATCAATGAGGTGTGAAGAGTGCTATAAGAAGACAAGTAAAAGGAGAAGAAGATGAAAAGGGGACAAATAAGCAATAGAAAGGGACATTGTTGGTGAACGTGAGGTTGTGAGATAATTAGAAGTTTGTAGGTAGGTGGTTAGAGGTAATGTTAGGACAAAAAGGATTGGTGAAACCACTTTTGCAAACCTTAGTCTAATTCACTTCTGTCAAAATACTCTAAGTATAGAAGTGCTGAAGAAGAAGGATCAAACTGCTGAAGAAGAGATTCAGAAGTGCTGAAGAAGAAAGGTCATCAGAAGTTCTGAAGTTCAAACCAGACACTTCTACTGAAGAACTACTGAAGACAAACTACTCATCAGTAGTTTGTCATTCATCAGTACTACATGAAGATCTTTTCCACCGCCTTTGTATATCAGTAGTTTATTACTTTAGTATTTCTTTTTGCTTTATGTACAAGTTCCAAGACTGCAACTTGTTGCAACTTGTTTCTGAACTTGCTTTTGGAAAGGTTCATGTATTTGTAAAGTCTATAAATAGAAGGGTTCATCCCTCTGTTTTAGACATTGATTTTAATACAAGAAATCCTTCAACACTTATTATTGTTATTTCCATTTCGTGTTTATTGAGAATCTGTCGAAGTGTTTCATTCTCATTCAATACTTAGATTCTCAATAAACACTTATCATTTATTAGTTCTTGAATCTAGGGGGAGTAATAACTCCTGTTGATAAGTGTAGCTTTAAAACATTATAAACATTCCGCTGTGCTATCACTCATCAAGAACTTGCTAAACACTTAAGTGTCAACTAGCAAGTTCTAACAAAAAAGCAATATACTGATCCAACAATTGGTATCAGAGCTCTGGTTTATCTGATCACATATCAATCTAACACATTGAGAATCAGACACAGGCTCTTATTGATATTCAATAAAGGATTATAAGCTCACTTTTATCAACATCCATCACTTTAAGAGATATTTGACAAATCAATACTCTTTAACATGGATCCTCATAATACTGGTTCTGCCACTAAACCTGCCATGCTTGTAAGAAATGAATATAACATATGGCAAAAGAGAATGGCACATACCTTGTCACAGACCAACACAGGTTGTTGGAGATCTGTGATATATGGTCCTCATAAACCAGTAAATATAAATCTTGAAACTAAGGAAGAGATTCCCAAAGAACCAAAAGACTATACTGATGATGATTTCCTAAAACTTGAGCTTGATGCAAAAGCTTTTTCTATGTTGGCAATGGCACTCCCAAATGAAATCTACTCTGGCCTATTACATTGTGATAGTGCCAAAGAGCTTTGGGACTGCCTAAAAGAACAGTTTGGAGGAACTGAAGAGGTGATTGCCAACACCGGAGAAATCTTGGCTCAACAATATGAAACTTTTGCTCACATTAATGGGGAAACTTTAACTCAGCAATTTGAAAGATTTTCCTCATTAATATATGAGCTAAAACTAAATGGTCAGACCTATACAACTGTATCTATGCTTCATAGATTTTTAAGGTCTTTACCTGATAAATGGGAAACATACTCAATAGTCTTAAGATCTTCACCAGATTTTAGCTCCCCCACTCTTACAAAACTTCATGGGAGATTACTTACTTTTGAGAGAGAAATTGATCAAAAGAAAAAGTTACAAAATTCTGGTAAAACTGCTGATGACTATCTACCAGGTAGTACAACACTATTGGGACAAGACTCACCAACTTGTTCAAATAGTTTTGGATCTTTTGACCACATTGACATAACTGCTGGGATCTCATCTGAAAGATCATTCCCAGGTTATGACAATAATGACTTTGGTCAAACTGCTGATAACATGTGTTTTATCATGGATGACTTAAATAGTTTCAGCAGTGATGACCTAGAAGAAATGGATATTTTGCACCAACTGGCTAGGTTAAGTTTAAAAACAAATAAATTTTACAAAAGGTCAGGAAGGAAGTTTCCAGGACTTAACAGTTCTACAAAAATTGGTTTTGACAAATCTAAACTTAGATGTCATAAGTGTCAAAAGTTGGGACACTTTGCTAGAGAATGTAGAAGCTCTGGCTTTAACCAATCTTAGTCTGGAAACAATTTTAACCCCAATTATAACAGGAATAATGGAACACAAGGGAGTGCACATTTTGTACAGGCACAAGCTCCACAACAACAATATGTGCCACAAGTACAATATGTACAAATGCCTGCTCAACAGATGCAGAGCCAACAATCAATCCCTCCCTTTCCAGCTGCTCAACAACCTCCACAGCAACAACAGCCCTCTCAACAAAGTCTATTTACTTCAGGGTATGTTGACTGGAGCAGTCTTCCTTTTGACACCACAGAGTGCAATCCTGATGCAGACAACAAAATGTTTGACATCAACTAGGGAGAGCCTGACAATGGCAGAAAGAACTTTGCCTTAATGGCATTTGAGGGATGCTCCTCAAAATCTGCCTTGTCACAGGTATCAAAAGAATCTTTGACTAAACTATGCTCAAATTCATGCAAAGAATCTTTTGCTCTCATAAGAGAGACAAATGTGCACTTACAAAGAAAAGCAAATGATTCTGAGAGAAAATTCACTCAGATGAAATGTGATTTAGAAAGAAAACTTGCTGCAAAAACAAAATAAGTTTCTAAATTGACTAACTCTGCTATTGAAACCCAAGCACAAATTAAAATCATGATTAATGACCTAGGAAATGTCAGACAAGAGCTTGCTGACACCAAGGTCACATGTGAAAAATGGGTGGAATCTTGTAAGGGGTACCAATTATTGCTAAACAAACAAAGTGCTTCAAATGTTAGGTTTGGCATAGGGTACAATCACACTGAAACACCAACAGATTTCTCTCCCAAAACTACTGAAGATGGGAGAAAAATTTTTTCAGGTGAAACTTCTGAACAGGAAGAATGCACATCTTTCCATGAAAACTTTCTAAAATCACACAAAGAAAGTTCTTCAGAAGTACTGATTAAATCTGACTTTAAGCCATCAGTAGTTTCAACTACATCAGGAGTTGAGAACCTGAAAACTACTGATGACCTAAGACCAATCAAAACAGTCAGAGACTTGTCTTTGAAAGAAAAGACAAAAGAATGTGAAATTTGTGGTCTGTTCAACCACAAAACAGAATTTTGCAGATATAGAAAGGGTATTCAGTTCAATAAGAAAAATCAACAACTGGTTGTGGGGAAACAAATCAAAAATGATTATGTAAAAACTTTTTCTCCCAAGAAACAACAACCAGCAAAAACCTTTTCTCAGAAAAAGACAAAATCTCAACAAAAGTCTTTTTCTCAAAATTCTCTATCAGTAGTTAGACCTGAATCATCAGCAGTTTCACAAACTGCTGAGATTAAAGATCTTATGAACTTAGTACAACTACTGATGACCAAAGTAGATGGTGGTCCTCAAAAGGATACCACCATTGTTCTTAATGCAAAATCCATTGCCAAAAAGACATGGATTTCTAAACTTGGTCAAGAACAAACTATAAATGTTCTCAAGAGCAAACCCAAAGCCAAACTGGCTTGGGTTCCTAAATCTACCTGATTTGCTATCTTGTGCAGAGAGTTTCCAGAGGCTTAAATAGCATTTGGTATGTAGACAGTGGAGGCTCAATGCACATGACAGGATGCAGATACCTGATAAACAATTTTATCAGTCAAAGAGATGGATCTGTATCCTTTGGGAACAATGCTAAGGGATATGTGCTAGGACATGGCAATGTCTCCTCTGGCAAAATACAGTTTGACAAGGTCAATCTGGTTGAAAACCTTGAGTACAACTTGCTGAGTGTGTCACAAATGTGTGATAAAGGATATTCTTCCTTTTTCACAAAGACAGCATGCAAGATCATATCACCAGAAGGCCAGAAGTTGATAGAGAAGATCATAGAAGATCATACTTTGTTAATAGCCAAAAGATGTGGCAATGTCTATGCAGTGGACATTGAAAAAGACAAAGTACTGAACAACACTGCCTGTTTCTTCTCAAGGGCATCAACTTCAGAAACTGATCTCTGGCACAGGAGACTTGGCCATGTGAACTTTAAAACCATAAATAAAGTCAAAAAAATGGACTTGGTCAGAGGTCTACCCTTAAAAGTATACCAGTCTCAAGAACACTGTGTATCCTGTTTAAAGGGTAAACAGCATAAGTCCTCCTATAAGTCTATTGAAGAATCAAAAACAACTGCATGTCTTCAACTACTCCATATGGACTTATTTGGGCCTGTAAAAATCATGAGCCTTGGTAAGAAGAAGTACTGCTTAGTCATCATTGATGACTACTCAAGATTTACATGGGTATTCTTCTTATTTTCCAAGGATGAGGCTGCTGAAATCATCAAGTTCTCCATTCTACAAGTAGAGAAGCAATACTCTCTACCTGTCAAAACCATTAGAAGTGATAATGGGACAGAGTTCAGGAACAAAACTCTGGATGAATTCTGTTTGTCTAAAGGGATTATTAGACAATTCAGTGTTGCCAGAACTCCTGAACAAAATGGTGTGGTAGAAAGGAAGAACAGAACTTTAATAGAAGGAGCAAGAACAATGTTAGCTGATTCTGGCCTACCTTTATACTTCTGGGCAGAAGCAGTTAACAAATCATGTTATGTTCAAAATAGAGTTCTTATTGTCAAGAGACATTCAAAGACTGCCTATGAAGTTCTTCATGGCATGAAGCCCCTTATCTCCTTTTTCAGGGCTTTTGGGTGTCAATGTTTCATCTTGAACATCAAGGAATCTATTTCAAAGTTTGCTGCCAAAGTTGACTCAGGTTACTTTCTTGGTTATTCCTCAACTAGAAAAGCCTATAAGGTTTTTAACTCAAGAACCAGGATAGTAGAAGAAACACTGAATGTCAAGTTCAATGAGTCAAAACACACTCTCATTCCAGCACATCCTGCTGAACTCTTTGACCTTGACAACTTCCATTTTGAACCTAAAAAGACTGTCACTTCATCCAAACCTACTTATTATGGTGATCAAAGGTTTGATGATGAGGATCCAGCACCATGGACTCCTCAAACAGTCATTAAGTCAACTTCAAAACCATCAGAAGTTTCACAAACTTCTGATTCAACAAATACTGAAGGACAAACTCAAACATCTGCTTCAGCACCTGCAACTACTGAAGACACTGAAACTGCTGAACCAGATATAATAGACCTCAGTAGTTTGTTTGAAGAACATGAGCCACCAACACCTGTCAGTGGTTTACAACAACTGATCGAACACAAAGACCATCCACTTGATCAAATCATGGGTGATATTGCATCAGGTGTTCTTACAAGAAACCAGCTTTCCAACTTTTGTCTATTCTAAGCATTTATTTCACAGTTGGAACCAAAGAAGTACCAGGAAGCTCTCAAAGACAACAATTGGGTGCAGGCAATGCAAGATGAATTGCTTCAATTCAACAAGCAACAGGTATGGGAAATCTGTCCCTTACCACCAAACAAGCAACCAATTGGTACAAGATGGGTTTTCAGGAACAAACAAGATGAAGCTGGTATTATAATAAAGAACAAGGCAAGACTGGTAGTACAAGGTTACTCTCAAGAAGAAGGAATTGACTATGATGAAACCTTTGCTCCAGTTGCAAGGCTTGAAGCCATCAGGTTATTTCTGGCATATGCCATTTCCAACAAAATAAAAGTTTATCAAATGGATGTCAAAAGTGCATTTTTGTTTGGAAAGATAAAAGAGGAAGTGTATGTTTGTCAGCCACCTGGGTTTGAGGATCCTTCTCATCCTGAGTGGGTGTACAAATTAGACAAAGCTCTTTATGGGCTCAAACAGGCTCCAAGAGCCTGGTATGATACACTTTCAACCTTTTTACTCAAAAATAACTTCACAAGAGGTGCCATTGATAAAACTCTTTTCATAAAACATGTTGGAAATCATGTCTTACTTGTTCAAATATATGTTGATGATATCATTTTTGGTTCAACAAACACAAAATTGTGTGATGAATTTAAGAAACTCATGCAATCAAAATTTGAGATGAGTACAATGGGAGAACTGCAGTACTTTCTGGGACTGCAGATTAAACAACAAACAAATGGAACTTTTATACATCAATCAAAATATGTTAAAGAATTATTAAACAAATTTTCTTTCAAGACTGTAAATCATGTTCCACTCCCATGACACCAACCACACAAGTTGAACCAGATGATCAAGGAAAACAGGTTGATCAAACCATGTATAGATGTATGATAGGTTCCCTTTTATATCTAACTGCTTCTAGACCAGATATTATGTTTTCAACATGTGTCTGTGCTAGATATCAATAAGCTCCTAGGGAATCACACCTTATTACAGTCAAAAGAATTTTCAGATATCTGAAAGGAACTCCCACACTTGGAATTTGGTATCCTGCTTCAAGCAATACCAAGTTATCAGCTTTTTCAGATAGTGACTATGCAGGGTGTAAAATGTCAAGAAAATCAACATCTGGTGGTTGTCAATTCTTGGGAAACTGTCTAGTGTCCTAGCAATCAAAGAAACAAACATCTGTTGCAACTTCAACTGCTGAAGCTGAATACATTGCAGCTGCAAGTTGTACATCACAGATACAATGGCTCCAATATCAACTTCTTGATTATGGAATCAAAGAGACCAAGACACCATTGCTTGTAGACAGCAAATCTGCCATTAGCATCATTCAAAATCCTGTTCAGTTTTCAAAAACTAAACACATTGAAATCAGGTATCATTTCATAAGAGATTGCTATGAAAAAGGCAAGATTGAAGTGAAACATGTAGCAACAGCTAATCAAATAGCTGACATTTTCACTAAACCCCTTGACACATCAACATTTCAGAAGTTAGTATCCATGCTAGGGATGCTAAATTTGTAAGTGTTTCTCTTTATTTTTCTGCACAACTCTTTTATTTTTCACTTACATCTGTTTTCAAAAACTTGAAAAACTTCTGAAAAGAGAGAAACTACTGATAAACAAAATCTCAGTATGGGGATATTTTCTAATAAGTGATTAACTTCTGATAAAACAATCATCAGAAGTTATGAATAAAGTATTTATAAAGAATTTCTCATCAGCTGTTCAAAACTGCTGAAGAGAAAATGGGAACTACTGATGAAGATAACTCTTCATCAGCAGTTTAGTCAAAAAGGGCAAATCAGACTTTTCCCATCATCAGAAGTTTGACCTAGTCGGTTTAAAACTTCTAATAAAGAGGATTTTAACCTAGGCGGTTTAAAACTTCTAATAAAGAAGATCCAAGCGGTTAAAAACTTCTGATAAATATCTTTTTTCAACACTTATCCATTCAAAATCAAAAATTCCCTCATTCTCTCTCAAGAAAGCTCTCAAACCCCTGAACCTGCAACATAAACACTGTTCGATTAATCAACACACACAACACCACATGGCGTTAGTTCTTAAACAGGGACACAATCTCAGAGCCTACTTAGAAAAACAAGAAGGCTGGTCCCAATACGATGAGATCATCGATCTTGTCGTCAAATCCCAATATTTCACCGCTCTCACAATAGACCCACCAATACATCCTGAAACTCTCAATGAGTTCTGGGCTAATGCTGAGACAGTGATGGTGGATGATGAAGTTATCTTCCTCAACTCAAAAATTAAAGGGAGAAAAATGGCCATTACACCGACCATACTTGCAGACAGACTGGGGTTGAATGATGTGAATGCCCCTGAGAAGTTTGACAACTCTGCAATCCACCTAACCATGACTGAGTGTGGTTATCAAGGTACTCTCTCACAAGCTACTATCTTTAAGAAGTATTTTGAACCAAAATATAAACTTTTGTTTCATTATATAATTATGTGCTTGAGTCCTAAAACAGGGTCTTATGACCAGATGCCCTCAACCTTTCAACCAATCTTTCATTCCATTGTGAATGAAATAAATTTCAGGGCATCAAAACTTTTCTTTAATGAGTTGGTGTTACATCACAATAACACTAAGAAAAAGTTTTTGTTATATCCAAGGTTCATTATGCAATGCATAATATCTGAACTGGGTAATGAGGTGCTTGTGGGTAAAACTGAAATTTTAAAACCCTTAACCTCACAAGCATACTCAAGGCACAACAAATAGGCTGCCTGGCCAGAAGATGACCAAGGGGAACCAGAACCAGTCCCCATGGAACCCTCATCTTCCAAACCTACTCCACCAAAGGCCAAGAAACCCAAGATACAAAAACAAAAACCCACCAAACCTAAAAGAAAAGCTGTTCAGGAGGTTGAGATGCCTGAACAACCTATTGTGCAATCTGCACTTGTTAAAGATGTGACTGAAACATCCTCTCAGTCTCATCCATCTCAAACACCACCAAGAGCACCAATAACAATCCTTTTCAAAAGAAAAAGACTTAAGAAAACTATTCCAATTGATTCTTCTTTTGAAACTGCTGAACTCACTGCCCAAACTACTGAACCAGCACCCCAAATTTCTGAACCAGACATTGAAATAGCCAAACTTCTCTCTGGGCTAAAAGAGAAAGTCCCATCTACACATGTCAGTCCCCATCAACCACATAAAACAGGGGACATAGCCTCAGAAATTGACATGGATGTGGACACTCAAAGCCCTAACCAAAGAGATGAGGATGAACCAGAGTCTCTAAGCCCAAACTTAGAAACTTTTGGTACTTTTGAGGCTGCTACTACTCATTTACCACCCAGTGGTGGACCTGAGGACAGAAGTAACATAGCTAAGACCTCAACTGTGGCAACTACTGATGAAGGCTTAATGCCTGAGGTAGGAAATCCTCTGAACCAAGACAAAGAGGTACATGAGACAACTGAGTTGGGCTCAACTCATGATGTAACTGATACAGTCCTCATTGAGGATGTAATCAGGGATTCAGATGATTCCATTGATTTGGATGATGTTTCAAAACAACAAACTACTGAATTGACGGCTACAAGTGAAGGTCCTGCACCTGGTGTCTCTAAACTCAAGAAGCTAGTCACACCATCTCAGGTTAAAGCCCACTCAATCCATGATTCCCCTAGAGTGGCATCTTCTGTAAAACAAGAAGATCAACCAAAAACACACCCCTCACTACAAATGCCTACCCAATTCCCTGGGCAAACAAGCATAGACATGAACCAGGTATGCAGCCCAGATGGTCCCCTGTACCACATGATGAACACTCTCATCAAAAATCACTTCCAAACATACACAGCTAACTTGGAGCTGTCAATCAAGAACCAATTTGGAGTGATCAAGACAAAGATGAACGATCTGTCCAACAAGATTGAATTCAACAGCAGACAGATTGCTACTCTTACAGGTCATTTCCCCCAACCCTCAACTTCCAAACTTGATGAATCCAAAAAGGGGGAGAAAATTAGGGAACCTAAGGAGTCATTCGAAGCCAGGATAAGGGCAAGAGTGGCTATCCTTGAAAGAGATCAAAAGAATCAAGCCAGAAAAGAAAAACTGGCCCAACAATTTGGTGTCTCTATTCAAGAAATAGAAGATGCTGAAAAGTCTGATGAATCCCAAGGGCACAATGAAGAAACCTCTGATGGCCAAAGTTCTGATGAAGAATCAGAAAGTACTAAAGACAATCCTTCAGTAGTTGACAAACCTTCAGAAGTTGTCAACCCATCAGAAGTTAACACTTCCAAGACTCAAACTGCTGACCCTTCCAGACCAACTGCTCCTATTCAACCAACTTCTGTTCCTACTAGGCCTACTACAACAATTACCACAATGACTGTGCTAAACCCTTCTCCAATCTCTCAATCAGCAGAACTACTTGAGAAGAGTTTAGTGGCAGCCCAAAAGAAGGCCAGAGAAGATCAGATCTGGAAAACACTGGAAGAAAGGGATGACTTGGATCTAAGCCATGAAGAAAAACTTTAGGCTTATGAAGCTGAACTCCAAAGGCAGGCTAGCCTAGATGAAATTGCTGAAGAAGATAAAAGACATCAACTGATATCTTACATTACAAAGAACAGCAAAATCAAAGCCCACACATTGAAGAGACTCTCTGTGGAAGAGCTGACAAGAAGAGCTCAACTTATTGTAGATAAACTTGCAACAAGTAAAGACACAAATGCCAAGAGAGCTCAGATGATAGAAGAACTGGTAGCTAATGGTTATGGTTCAAAAGCCTCAGTGTCCAAATGGAAAGAAGAAAGATTGGTGGACACATATAGAAAATATAAGGCTGCAAGGGCTGCTAATCCAGAGAAGTTTCAAACTGCTGAAGTTTCAACTTCAGTAGTTAGAACTTCTGGTGTTCAAAGAAGACCAGCTACACAAAGAAAGAAATCAGAGGAGAAAGTGAAGACTGATTTCAGAATGGTACTACTAGAAGGTAGTACAGTAGTCCATTCTGATTTTGATATAGAAGAAAAGCCTCTGATCACACAATTCAGGGATCCTTCCACCTTTGCATATCAAATCCAGAAGACCATCACAGACAAACTGCACACCAAGGTAGTAACTGAACATCATTTGCCAACATTTCAGATACCTAATGTGATGGAACAACAGCAGGGAAGTGAATCCCACCTAAGAGTCACTGAAGTTGAAAACATTCAACACTCAGGAGAAACCCAGGGTACCACCATGGTTCCCTACACTGTAGACTTTGACAAGTCTATAGTACCAATCATCAGATGGTCCTTTACTGATAACAACTCAGTACTTGTGACAAGAAGAGATCAGACAAGCAGGGCATATAGGTCGATGAATGAGCTGAAGAAACTATCAACCAAAGACCTGCTTACAATCCAACACTTAGAACCATAGAAAGGGTCTCTTACTGATAATCAACTGAACCAGCTCAAGAATTCCATGTTCAAAGGAATATGAAAAATTGTGAAGGACAGAAAAGAACAATAAGGAATTAGTAAGGTTTTGGCTTCATCAATCCAGGGGGAGATTGTTAGGACAAAAAGGATTGGTGAAACCACTTTTGCAAACCTTAGTCTAATTCACTTCTGTCAAAATACTCTAAGTATAGAACTGCTGAAGAAGAAGGATCAAACTGTTGAAGAAGAGATTCAGAAGTGCTGAAGAAGAAAAGTCATGAGAAGTTCTGAAGTTCAAACCAGACACTTCTACTGAAGAACTACTGAAGACAAACTACTCATCAGTAGTTTGTCATTCATCAGTACTACATGAAGATCTTTTCCACCGCCTTTGTATATCAGTAGTTTATTACTTTAGTATTTCTTTTTGCTTTATGTACAAGTTCCAAGACTGCAACTTGTTGCAACTTGTTTCTGAACTTGCTTTTGGAAAGGTTCATGTATTTGTAAAGTCTATAAATAGAAGGGTTCATCCCCCTGTTTTAGACATTGATTTTAATACAAGAAATCCTTCAACACTTATTATTGTTATTTCCATTTCGTGTTTATTGAGAATCTGTCGAAGTGTTTCATTCTCATTCAATACTTAGATTCTCAATAAACACTTATCATTTATTAGTTCTTGAATCTAGGGGGAGTAATAACTCCTGTTGATAAGTGTAGCTTTAAAACATTATAAACATTCCGCTGTGCTATCACTCATCAAGAACTTGCTAAACACTTAAGTGTCAACTAGCAAGTTCTAACAAAAGAGCAATATACTGATCCAACAGGTAACATGGTTGGTTTGTAATATGGATATTTTTTTAAGTTATCATTTTTTTATTGTATTGATGGTTTGGTAAAAAGTACATGTAATTGTATAATAAAAACAGATGGGAACAAAAAAGTTTGTTATTTGAATGATGATGCATGCACATATGTATATTGTGGGTGATCTTATTTGGTGGTTGATAGGTTGATTATGTTTGTAATTATTATTTTAGCGTATGTAAATTGGTATGATAATGAAATTGACATATGTAACACTCCAACCGATGGCGGAAACATCGAGGTGTCACGTAGTGATGATTGTTCAATAGCTCATGGTACTAAATGGAAGCTGAATATTACTAAACAATTTACAATTTATCATACAATTTAATAAATGCATAAGCTTGATTTACATAAACTAAGTCCAAAGCTCCTATGTGATCCAAGACTCGTACAACTTCCAATAGCAAATAAAACCTGAAACATGTTGAGTTGAAAAGATGGTGGGTCAACTATAAATAGTTGGTGAGAATACATAGGTTTTGCATATAGTTGAAAACAATATGTTGTATAGCCATCATAGTTGAAGTATAATAATGAGTAATGATAAAATATGAGTCCTAAATGTAACAATGCGTCTTTTGTACAATCAAACCTTGTGTCGACTGAGACTTAACTCGCAAGTTAGTAAAAGTGTAACTGTTATCGATCATCCCTGAATTTATGGGGGGGGGGGGGGGGGGGGGGGGACGATGGAACTATCGACTAGTGTGTTACAAGCAAAAAGTGTGTCATGAGTGAATAAGGAAAGCAATAGCTGAATTGGGAAAGCAGTAAGTGTCCCTAAGTGATCGTCCATGGCCCATATTTATACAAAAATGATATTAACTAACAACTCTACAAATCCGGGATAGCTAGTGCCTAGTCTTCATAGCCGTTGCTAGTCCTTATTCATTCACATGTTCTCTAATGGTTAGCAACACTATACTCTAGAGGATTGGGATCGCATGTATTAGTTGGCATGTTTAAGTAATTTAGGTTTAATAAATGTTTTAATTAGGTTTAAGTAATATTTTAATTAATGTTTTAATTTAGGTTTATGTAATGTTTTAATTAATGTTTTACTTTAGGTTTATGTAATGTTATAATTTAGGTTTATGTAAAAATTTTAATTATCATTGTATAATATATTAACTAAATAATAATTATATATCGATACCAACAAGAATTACAAGTGAGGCGCGGGTAGACGGGCAACAAGCTGCGCCGCAACCCCTTTTTGAATAGTAAAGCCTACTCTATTAAATATAAAGCTTGTGTTCTTGGCCGTAGGAGAGTTACACTGCACCACCTTTTGCACTCGATCTAAAAACCGGATTGCTTCGGGAGCAAGGCCCCCAAATGTGTCAAAAGCGAAGGGCAAAATGACGTGTTGGTTTTCAAGACAAGCAGCTTCATGTTTGCCAACTTTCTTGGATTCAGCTTTTAAGACTGCCTGCCCTGCCACAAACCCCGAATCCCGAAGTCTCACCAAAGGAGACACCCCTGTGAGATCAACGCACGCGTGTTTCCCCTGCGCCCACCCGAACACAAGGACATCCGCTGGTCTTAGGGGTGGACCGCCCCTCAAGTGGATCCATCAAAAAATTAACCGGGGCTTCTTTCCTAGCTGAAATCCCTGCTCTTCGTAACACGTCCCATAAGACATCCCTGACCAGGTCATGTCTGTATTTAAAGCCTGGCAGCTCCTTACAGTGAAAGGGCATGCTCCCCAAATTTATCTAAACATGCCTATTTATATATTAACGAATCCAAAATAACTATTGAATACCCCGAATATATACATGAAACTAAAACATGAAATTCAAACATGAAAAATTGTAGACAAATTTACATTTAAAAAATATACACATGAAACCACAACACACATGTTATCCCTGCAATTCACAACAAACATAAATACTTTTAACAAATATATTAAATGAACCAGGACTTTTACAGCATCCAAATTTATGCCACTTAATTTCTTATAAGTGACAATGTTTATCCGAAACACTTCGATAGTTTACCTGACACTGACAATGTTTTGATCCATTTAGAGCGTATATTTCTTCTTCTCTATTTGGGTCATCAATTTTCTACACCGTTATCACCCATTTATAGATTTCATTTTCATCAAAACTTGCTGAGGGTCTCAGAAATAAAAGGAATAGTTATTACTTGGTGGTAATAAATATTTAAATGAAAAGTATACCTTAAAATGGTAATATCTTATATATAGTAAGATCATATTAAGTGGCTTTAAAATACGACAATTGTTTCATACCATTGTAAGCTAGCAAGATCATATCATGGGAAAGCTATGAATTTGATGGCCACTAGGAAACAACCAACGAAATGTTTCGTATTTCAAAGCCACTTAATATGATCTTACTGTATATAAGATATTACCATTTTAAGGTATACGTTTCATTTAAATATTTATTATTATCAAGTAATAACTTTTCCTTTTATTAGTGACACCCTCAACAAGTTTTGATGAAAATAAAATATATAAATGGGTGATAACGATGTAGATAATCGTTGACACAAACGAAGAAGAAGAAATCTACACTCTCATGGATCCAAACATTTTCAATGTCAGACAAATTATCTCCATGGATCCAAACATTGTCAAAATCGTAAACTTTTTATAGTAATTACCATCTATGATTACTTGTCTATTAAAAACATGCAGTTATTCATTAAATCGGGGAAGGGGTACCAATGAAGAGAATAGAAAATATTTATAAATTGAAGGTGTTACTACATACATTAATAATGTAGATTTGTTTCTGAAGTAAAAACGTGTCACTAGATACATTAATAATGTAGATTATATTTATATATGCTGCTTATGAAAAAATAAATTAGAGTATGAAAATATTAGTTTTTGTGTCTTTTAAATTAATCGCATATATACTCCCAAACTACTTGCTAAACCCAAAAACATATATTATATAAATTAAATAGACTAATTCTTTTCATCCGTATAATTTCCTTTTTCATTGTTTACACTTAATATCATCTTCTTTTGAAACTTATTCTTTTCTTCTATGCATTTTTTCTCAACGCTTCACTTATTTCACCTTCCTTTATATAAAATCACAACTCTAAGGTCTATGTATACTTTGATAGGCATTTTATTTCGGGAAAATGGCCAAAATAGCCTGTTGACCGTGCGTTTTGCATAAATAGCCCTCTCCCGGCTCTTTGGAGAGACCGGTCACGGTTTCCAAAAGGGCTGAACCGTCTTCCGAGAGCCTTTGGTTTCCAACCAGTAGGAACCCAACACGTGGCGGTTACGATCCCGATGTCTGCCACCCGTCTCCCGTGGCGCCTTGAGATTTGTCAGGGCCGCAAAGCCGTCTCCGGTGGGGTCCCTGAGACGGTTCACCAACGGCTCAATTGAAGCCGTCTTCGGCTCGGCTTAGCCGAATCGGTTTTGGCTGAACCGTCTCCGGCCATTAATAAATTTAATTTTTTTTTTCAAATTTAGTTTGGGTATAAATATGTAGGTTTGGTTGAAAACAAAAACACATTTAGAGTTCTTTCCACTATCATCTCCTTCAATTAATCAAAGCCAAAATATTTTACCAAATCAAACAAAATCTTCTCAAATGTTTTTTTCAAATTTAGTTTGATTATTCGACGTGTTTTTGAGTTTCAGAAAACCTGAATATTTTTTCAGTTCAAATTATGCCACTTTTTAAACCTAAGCCTTTGGGATTTATCTAATCCCATTCAATGGAAAGTTTCTGCTCCTCTCCCCACTTACCTAAATTATCATCATCAACATCCACACCCCTTTCACCCGTTTTCTTTGGCCTTAAGTTGATGTCCAATCACTTGGGAAGACATTTGGAGCGAAAGGTTGAAGTGATGGATAGGTTTCGGTCGAAGTTAGTGAGAAGTAAAGCGAAAAAGGCTTCGGTTAGATTGTTGTTACATCTACATAATACTACTTGGATTGTTGTTGCATCTACACGTGGGTTAACCCGTGTAATTTGCTTCTACGATTTGGTAGTCTATTTTATTGGCAAGTTCATCCTCTTCCTAAATCTCTATCATGATCTTCTGGATCATCCGTCTTTTACATGTACAAGACGGTTGGATGTGATATTTAGGAGAGTTTGTTCTTTGACTTGTCTGGACCGTTGGTAAGCATCTTTCTGTACATATATTTATGTATTAAGGATGACGAAGATGAGACTGGACAGTGGGTATAAAGCACACTGCGAAAATATATCTCGGCGGTCCAAGCAACGGAAATGTCTCGGTGTTCGACGTGTTGAACGACTTCGTGAATTATTATTGTTTGTATATTGTAATTGTTATAATAGTTTAGTTGTATTTTTATTGGATCCCTATTATTATTTGTTTAAATCATTTTTTGTTTAAGGTCATGTGTTCTCTACTTTTTGGGGTTACGGTTTTATAAATTTAAACAAAACAATCCCTTTAAACAATATAAACTTAACATAAACATTTTATTAAAACGTAAATAAAAGGAACATTAAAAGTAAAAAAAAAAAAAAAAAAAAAAAAACTAATCCAAAGCCCCGGGGACATCACGAATCATCTGCCACGCCGACAAATGAGTAAAGGGTGGTCGGCCCGAAAACTCGTGCTCAATCTTGGCATGTTCAAGTTTTTCATGGTCCGCAGTCTCTTGTGGGAGTTCACGGACAGCGGTTTGATAGAACCTCTCGAAGTGACGGCACTTGTTTTGCAAGTCCGTCCACTTCCGGTTGAGAGACTCGGTTGACCTGCTTGAACCTCCAACCAAAATTTTGAACTCGTTGAGCACGAGTGGCCAAATAGACCCTCGACGTGGTGGGTTTTCTTTAACAGTCTTCCCAAGCAGTGCACAGGGCAATTTCTTCTTCTTCCGTCCACGGTTTGGGTGCCATTGTGATTTTGGGTTTGGTTTTCTTTTCAGTGACGGTTTGCTGACGGTCTGTAAACGGCAACCGTCTATTGGCTTTATATAGGAGGGATATATGCGGGTGGGTTAACCATTCAATAGGGAATATCAAAAGATTTCATAGTAAAAATTAAAACACTTTATAAAACACTAAATAAATTAAAACACTTTATTAATAATAAAAATTACATTAAAAAAAAACATTACATAAAATTATTTTTAATAAAACCTAAATATAAATATAATCACGTAACAAATGCCACGCGGAAACATATCCGAAGTCTTCGTCGTAGTCCAACAAGTAGTCGATTTTCGCCAATTCAATAAGCCCTTCCTCGGACTCGTTTGGCGACTCCTCTTTGTTGGAGTTGAAGAACCCTTCGAATACGGTGCACTCCGCTTTGACGTTGTGAAACTTTTCCGTAACATCTTTGGTCGTACGGTTTGTCTGACCGCCGACAAGTGTTCGAAACTCGAAAAATACTCTACTCCAAAATGGAGTTGCACGAATTTCTTGACTAGTGTCCGAAACTCGGGTGTTTTCGGTTACATTTCGCCATGCCAATGTAACCCCAAGGATCTCCTCGTCCGTCCATGAAGACATTTTAGTTGGTTTGATTGATGTTTTGTAAGAAGAATGTGTGATGTAGTGAAGAATTTGTTAATTTGGTGGGTATTTATAGTGTGAAATAATTTAATTTAATTAAATAGTTAATATGGTAAATAAATAAATGTAATTAATATGGTAGGTAAAAATAAATAAGCACATTTAAAAAAAATAAATAAACTTCCAAAATAAGCACATTTTATTAAGAATTATTTGGACGTGGTAAGCACCTCCAGAAATACATTTTTTCAGCCATGAATCGTCTGTAAGACGAACATGTTTGTTTTAGATCACCGTTCGTAGTAATTGGTTTATCAGTAACCAAATGCTCCATCAGCATACAAAGATATACCGCTTCATTACCAGACAGGGAGTTATGTGGTGCAATATAGTCTTCGTTAAGATTGAAAGTTATACATTTTTCTGGATTACCTGTCTTCTTCCAGAATCTTATGTTCACTAGTAAAGCTCCTAAATAAACTTGTATCTTCGTCAGCTTTGGGTGAACAATGGTTCTGTATTTGTCTCCGATACAAAGGTCTTCACAAGCATACATAACAAGTTCTTGTGTCACCAACTCTAGTCGCACGAGTAACCATTCCCTATTTTCAAGCTGAATGGGGAAAAAAAACAAAATCAACGTCGAAAAATGAAGGAAACGGTTTGAATTTGCCATTGCAAAAGTTGGCCAAGTTTTTTGGAACAGATTCTAATAACGAATTATAAAATTCTGGTGGAAGAATTGTCCACCGCATATTTAGCGAAGCATTTTTTTGTAGCTTTCTACTCCTCCAGTTCATCAGTCTTCCAACCCATCCTTCAACATGCTGAAAAATAATTGAATCACAATTTAAGTAAAAAAAATTAAAAAAAAACATTAAAATTTAAGTTTTTACTGTTGGTGTGAGGTAGCCGTTAGAACGATAGCCCAACAAAATTCCCCAAAAATTTTTGGCAAGCTCAATACTTCTTGAAAAAACAGCAGAATAACAAAACGGTGTGTCGCCTTTATTGTAGAAGTCAACAACATTAGTTGCCCAATTATCATTTTCATCGTCTGGTATAGCCCATTTGCCGATAATGTGTCCGTGTAAGCTTTGTCGATTACTGACAAATTCTCTTTCTCTGGTAATTTCAGGTTCCTTTGGACGCCTCCATTTTTTTAGTATCCAACTCGAGGAATGTTTCTGTGGTTGAGAAAAGTATTCTTCTTGAGCTAAATTTTTATCACGGCCGTCAGACATGTTTTCTGTACCGAAACTTCTCCAACAACGTTTTTTAACGACAAAGTATTTTACATTACAACTACTTATATAAAGATGATTTTAAATATAAATTACTTTATTTAAATTTTTACTTTTTTGTTTTTTAAATGTTTAATTAATCAGGGGCCCACAAAAAGCCGTCTCGGGAACCGTCTGACAGGCAATGGGAACCGTCTCCTTGGGAACCGACTGAGAGGCTTTGGGAACCGTCTCGTCAGACGCGTTGGGAACCGAAACCGGCTCATTCAACGGCGTCTCAGAGAACGGTCTCCTGAGACGCGTTGGGAACCGGAACCGGCTCAATCAGATCGTTCCGGGTACAGTCAGCGAACCGTCTCATGAGACGGATTGGGAACCGGAACCGGCTCAATCAGATCGTTCCAGGTACAGTCAGCGAACCGTCTCATGAGACGGGTTAAGAACCTGACCCGGCTTAGTCAGACCGTCTCCTGAGACGCTTTGGGAACCGGACCCGGCTCATGTAGCCCGGTCCCGCCCTAGGGTTTACCTTTTGGGGGTAAAAGTAAAATTTTCGCTGACGGGAGGGCTCTTTTTCCGGTTTGCTCTTGTTTATCATCTTTTTTCCGGCGAACGGTTTGCTATGACACCGGTCAAAATATCAGACGACGGTTTATAAAAGGTAATATTAACGTTCCTTTTTATAGTTTTTAAATTTTTTTTCATTGAAAACGACACAAACGGGACCACACGACATATTATTGGGGAAGTGGTCCACCACGAACGGGCACACCGTCGACCGTTGATTCTTTTTGTTTGTTTTGTTGTTGACCATTAATCGAGGTTGACCAAAACCGTTTGACCATGCTTGATCCGAATGACTTTGTCGACCCGATGAACGCAAATCAAACCCTACAAGAGGAACAGTACGAAGAGTTTTTTCGGCAACCACAACAGCCGAATCCTCCTCGGAGCTTACCTCCTCCGGTAAGCATTTACTACCATTTTTCATTCAAGTATTTTTATCATTTTTCATTTACTTTTTTTGTTGCTAAATATTTTTTATAACCTTTTTTGTAGTCTGTTACCGAAATAAAAGTCCGAAGTGCTTGGGGCAAAGTAACTCAGATGAAAAATAGAATGTCCGACGCAATGGAAAGCCGATTTAGGGAGACCGTCTTTGGTCACTTTCTGGATGTTATGAACCATCTCTGCGAAAGTAATTTGTTACTCTCTGTGGCACAACATCAGATTGAGACGGGACTTCCTAGTAACGACGGCCTTTTTTATCAGATCGGTCCTAATAGTCTTCTATTCACTCCACAACAATTTTGTTTGATAACGGGTTTAAGATTTGGCCGTCACGATGGTTGGGAACTCGTACAATCCCCAACATCGTTTAAAAGACGAATATTTGGTGAAGTGAGTAAGGTATCATTTGAAAATCTTTGTGCTATTTTCAATGGTGACTGAAGCGGTTATGCGGTGGATGATGTTGTCCGTATTTGTATCTTGGTAATGATCGAATCGGTGTTTAAGGGTAACCAAACTTCCGGGACTGTGGATGATCTTGTGTTCGATCTCGTTGATGACTTTGTAGTGTTGAATAGGTTTCCATGGGGAAGTTATTTTTGGGAAGATTTGGTTAAGAACATCAATAACATGCACCTGATTCAAAAGCGGGGTACAAAAGGCTTCAGTTTAAAATCATGTAATTGGGTTTTCAAGGTATTAGTTTTTATGAATTATTTATTTTTATTTACTAATTTTAACTAATATTTGATCAAATAAATCTAAATTGTTTAAAAACTTGCGGATTTGGATATATGAGATATTTCCAGAATTTAGAAACGATAGAGCTTTTTTTATTGGTGATGCAATCCGCAGAGTTCTTTCCTGGGGTGTGACACCCGGCATGTTCGGCTTAAACATATTAGTAACATCTAAGTCTACCTTAGCGAGAAACGCTTATAAACAAACTTAACTGGGTTAGTTGAGTCGGGTCAAGTTAGGATTGTCCAGGGTACAATGATCTGGAGGATCATTGGGAGTCGTTTTGGTAATACACTAGTACCGGGTTCCGTTGTTGGTGACGTTACATGAACTAATTAAGTATATGTGTAGATTATGGGTTGTATGGTGGATTATATACATAGATATGTTTATATGATGTGTAAATGATTATCTGTGCCTAAATGTGTTAAATATGGACTAAGGATGCATGCTTATGTGTTAGGATGTGTTAGGATGCGTTAAACACGACAAACTGGAAAACTAGTAAAAAGGGACTCTGGTTCGACCACTTCGAGTGGTCGAAGGAGAGGAAAAATGTCTGGTTCGACCCATGCAAGTGGGCGAACCAGGGAAGTAGAATTTGAGGAATTTCCTTCGACCAAGCAAGTCTCATTCGACCCTGTGAAAGGGGCGAAGGAGACTACATTCGACCAATGTGTTGGTGCGAAGGAAGATTAGTATAAATACCAACCTTTGTCATTTTTCATCATTTCACAAACCC
Source organism: Ambrosia trifida (assembly GCA_028751855.1). Classification (NCBI taxonomy): domain Eukaryota; kingdom Viridiplantae; phylum Streptophyta; class Magnoliopsida; order Asterales; family Asteraceae; genus Ambrosia; species Ambrosia trifida. Next base: position 12,945,446 of record CM054126.1, on the reverse strand, counting down.
TAACCGTCCCAAAACGCTCTCAAACGATCTTAAACACTAAGGAAGGAGTTTTTGCTCTTCTTTTTCATAATCTAACCAATCTACAACATCTAAACAAGAATCCAAGGTGTGTTCATAATCCTAAACCTATTTAAAAGCATTTTAATTCGTTTTCATCTAACCCTAATTGTCCAGATCTGTTCTAAGGGTGTTTTTATGATTAAAAACCTTTTAAACATCTTTCTAAATCAAAACATGATCATTTAACATAGGTTCTCATAATGAATAACATGTGTTAGTTGTGTGATTATGTGGTGTTATGTGTTATTCACTGATTTGCTGCTATATCTATGATAGAAACATGATATAGGATTGTTGTTAATGATTGGATTATGGTTGTCTAGGGTTAGGATTGGGTATATTGATATTTGGGGGTTTTATGGGGTTAATACTTGATGCATGAATATTTATGATCAATAGAATGAATAAGAAAGATCGGATAATCGACAAACTGAGTATTTTAAGCTAAACACGAATCGATTTCAAAAGTTTCCAAATTGGGTAAATAATCCATGCATGAAAGTGATGTTTCCATAATCTTTACCATTTTGGGAAAGGACTGAAACGAACGTATTATCGGGGGAAATCGATGGGGTTTTGTAGGGATAAGTTATTCATGCTTGACTGCTGTGTTTGATGATGTTTCGGGTCGTTTTGAATGTGTTTGAAGCGTTTTTAGGAAAAATCATACAACAGGGGCGAACCTGGCCTCCTTCGACCAGTCGATGGTGCGAAGGAGGGATCCCGGGGTCGAACCTGGCTTTTTATTGGACGAATGTGATGAAATGGGCGAAGGAAGCATCAAACGGTCGAACGAGATGTAAAAGGTGCGAAGGAGATAAAAAGGTGCGAAGGAGACTTAAAACTGACTGGTTCGACCGTTCTGATGCAGAAATGAGATTTTTGATACAAACTAAGTGTTTTATGCTTGAACCTTGTGTGTAATCTATGTGTACTTGATTAGTTAGGGTAATGGGTCACCAACGGGATGTCGGGTCGGTCTAGTGTGTCGGTTAAACATTTAAACACGTTTTAAAACATACTTGGTTACGATCTGGACAATCGGGGACTAGATAACCTTATGGTTATTAGTCGGAACACTTATGTGAACATTTTGATAGATCTCCGGTAGAGGGATTATCAAGGGCTAAACATCTTTACTTATATTTGAAGAACGCTATCTAAGGTGAGTTCACGGCCCCACTTTTACTGCTTTAACTTTTGGGGGAGAAAACATGCGCTAAACGGTTTTGGTAACTTATGTCATACTATGGTTTTAACTTTATATTGCTATACGATCTTTTGGAAAGTCCCGGGGGAAACCATGAATGTGCGGGTTTGCACAACGGGGGAAATGTGGATAGATCTATTGGGCGTGACCTGCCCCACTCGTCGGCTTGGAGGGCCGGCGGGTGCATATTGTCTCGAACAGGTACATTGGTATCATGCTGAACATACGGGCTGCTTAAACATGCTGAACATTGCTAAACGTGTCTAGTAATGGTTTCCAATCGTAGTAGTAATGAAACATACGCCTAGCTAGCGTACTTGGTAACATTGATATAGTATGGACATGGTAGCACCTTGGTAACATTTTTGAACAAACCTGTGAACTCACCAGCATTTTATGTTGACATCTTTTTGGCATGTTTTTCTCAGGTCGCTAAGGTAGCAATGAACGGGACTAGGCGCACGGGTCTGCATTGGCGTCTAGATTTTAGTGCACGTTTTGTAATAAGTGTCTTGGATACTTGGGAACACTGTTTTGTAGAGATTAAATTCTTTAAATGCTTCCACTTATGAAATTTGTGTTTTCGGGTTTACGTACTTCATATAGTGTCGTTTATTGTGATCGTTGACTTGGATCCTGGTTTGTCATGCGCCTCGCGGCAAAACCCCGCAAGTGGTAATTTGAGGGTGTGACAGATTGGTATCAGAGCCAATGGTTATAGTGAACTAGGACTGCATGTAGAGTCTGGTCTATAGCCGAGTCGCACACACACTAGACGGTCACATTCTTTGGGTCTATTAGTGGGATATGTACTAACGTTGTCGGGGTGTCCTTACATCATTATCATGTTTCTCCGTTACATCATCCGTTTTTATTTGGGTTCTTACCTATTCTTGTCTTCTTCTTCTGGACTGAAGGAGGAGGGGTTGATTTGTTGGTTCTAGCACACACATGCCTTCTTACACTTGCACCTACTGCCACATAGGCGACAATGTTCGGCGACTGGGGTCTAGATTAGGGGTACATCTGGAGGACCATGTAGAGCAGTTCATCATTTCGGGTGCACACGAAATAATAAACTGGAATGCATGAAAATCCCGATGGACTTCGAATTTGGATGTATAGTCCTGAATTTGTCCCTAGGTTAACTCTTGTAAATTTCTAGTGGTTGACACTGGAAGTGAATCTGAATCTCTCGATTTCTTGGTTTATTAGATCATGTCTGGTGCTCGCGGTGGTGGACGTTGTGGTGGAGGCGGTGGCCGTGCTGGCGGCGGTGGTCGTGCCGGAGGCGGTGGTCGTGGGAACATCAACATGACCCAAGCTGAACTGAACAACTTGCTCCAGCAGCAAGTGAACATGGCTATGGCTAATTTCCAGGCTGGGATTAATGCCATGGGTGGTGAGTTGATTTCTGTCGACCTTGCCTCATTTTTGGGTTTCGTGTCCTTTCGTTTGTGTTTTACTCGTGTACCGTGTTTCAGGTGTTGGTGCCAATCCACCCCCACCTCAGTGCTCTTATAAGAAGTTTAGGGACTGTCAGCCCCATAACTTTGCTGGAACTGAGGGAGCGGTGGGACTGCGCCGATGGCTGGAGAAGGTGGAATCTGTGTTCGTCATGTGCAACTGTCCTGCTGGGGACCGAGTGAAGTATGCTACTGCGACATTTGAGGGGCCTGCATTGTCGTGGTGGAATGCTACTAATCAGAACGTGGGACTGGGAGAGGCTATTGCTATGCCTTGGGCGGAGTTTGTGCAGCTTTTGAGAGGTGAGTATTGTCCGAGGGAGGAGATACATAAGTTGGAACATGAGGTCTGGAGTTTCAAGATGGTTGGGTCGGAGATTGAGGAGTACACTGTGAGGAGAAACGAGCTGGCGGTGTTGTGCCCTGATTTGCACACACCAGAGTACAGGAGGATCGAGCACTATGTGTCTGGACTAGTGCCCGAGATTGCTGGGTTGGTGGCTGCTGGGAATCTTCCCACTATTGCTGAAGTTGTCCGATCAGCTCATCGGATGACTAACCTGAAGGTGGCGGAAGGCGTTTTGCCACCCAAGGGTGCTACTGTGAAGACTGCTGAGAGAAACAAGAGGAAGTGGGAGAGTGTGGGGAAGAGTGTGGTGCCAGTTCAGCCGGCGAAGAAGTTTGATACGTCTGGGTCTTCTTCTGGGTCGAAGACGGGTGGGTATGTTGGGAAGCATCCCAAGTGCAACAAGTGTGGTTTTCATCACTCTGGGGGTTGTGATAGGGCTCGTTGTCATCGGTGCCATCAGTTGGGGCACCATGCTAAGGATTGCAAGGTGGCGCTCACCCCAACTCAGACTCCTGCGGCTGCTCCTGCTCCTGCTGCTCAGGGGACTCAGGGGAGGCAGGGGTGTTATAACTGTGGTGACACGGGGCATTTCAAGCGTGATTGTCCCAAACTGAAACAGGGCGATAATGGGAGGGGCGGGAACGGTAACGGGAACAATGGCGGCGGAGGCAGGACTGCACGTGCTTTCGTCATTGGATCTGCAGAGGCTAGGCAGGATCCAGACACAGTTACCGGTACGTTCCTTCTTAATGATCGCTATGTTTCTGTTTTGTTTGATTCTGGTGCCGATAAGAGTTTCGTATCTTTGGATATTAGTCGATTGCTAGATATAGTACCCACACCTTTAGAGGCTAAGTACTTAATAGAATTGGCTGATGGTAAGAAAATCGAAGCGACACACACCCTTAGGGAATGTCGCTTGGAACTGTCGGGTTTGTCCTTCCCCATTGACCTTATGCCGGTACCTCTGGGTAGTTTTGACGTCGTGGTTGGCATGGATTGGTTATCGTTGTATCGCGCGGAGATCGTTTGTTTTGACAAGGTTATTCGGATCCCTCTCCCTGATGGAGAGATTCTTACTGTTCGTGGCGAGAAAAGCGGTGCTCCGCTGAGTATCATTTCTAGCATGAAAGCCCGTAAGTATCTTCGGAAGGGCTGTTCGGCCATTCTGGCACTTGTTAACGTTTCTACTGGCGATGAGAAGAAGATCGAGGATATCCCGGTGGTTCGTGACTTCTCTGATGTGTTTCCTGATGATTTACCTGGTCTTCCTCCCCATCGTCAAGTTGAGTTTGGTATTGATCTCACTCCGGGCGCAGCTCCTATTGCCCGAGCTCCGTATCGTCTTGCACCTCCTGAGATGCAAGAGTTGTCCAGCCAGTTACAGGAACTCTTGGAAAAGGGTTTCATCCGACCGAGTTCTTCCCCGTGGGGAGCTCCTATCTTGTTTGTGAAGAAGAAGGACGAAAGTCTCCGTATGTGTATTGATTATCGTGAGCTGAACAAAGTGACCATCAAGAATCGTTATCCTCTACCTCGCATTGATGATCTCTTTGACCAGCTTTAGGGCTCTAGCTACTATTCGAAGATTGATTTGCGGTCCGGTTATCACCAGTTGTGGGTCAGGGAGGCTGACATCCAGAAGACAGCCTTTCACACTCGTTATGGCCATTTTGAGTTCTTGGTCATGCCTTTCGGTCTCACTAACGCACCGGCGGTGTTCATGGATTTGATGAACCGCGTTTGCAAGCCTTACCTTGATAAGTTCGTCATCGTGTTCATTGACGACATTCTGATCTATTCCAAGAACAAGGCGGATCATGAGGAACATCTGCGGTTGGTCTTGGAACTTTTGAGACAGGAGCAGTTGTATGCTAAGTTCTCAAAGTGTGATTTTTGGTTACGTGAAGTTCAATTCCTAGGACATGTCGTGAATGAACTGGGAATTCATGTCGATCCGGCTAAGATCGAGGCTATTAAAGACTGGGAAGCACCAAAGACGCCATCTGAGGTGCGGCAATTCCTAGGTCTTGCGGGTTATTATCGTCGTTTCATTGAGGGATTTTCGAAGATCGCTCAACCCCTCACTGCTCTTACCCAGAAGGACCGAAAGTTCGACTGGGATGAACCACAAGAATCAGCATTTCAGATGCTGAAGCTTAAACTTTGTTCTGCACCTATCTTATCCTTGCCGGAAGGCACTGATGATTTCGTTGTGTACTGTGATGCTTCCATTCGCGGTCTCGGTTGCGTGTTGATGCAGCGCGGAAAGGTTATTGCTTACGCTTCTCGCCAACTCAAAGTTCATGAGAAGAACTACACTACTCATGACTTGGAACTGGGTGCAGTGGTTTTTGCGTTGAAAATCTGGAGACATTACTTGTACGGTACCAAGTGTGAAGTATATACCGCTCACAAGAGTCTTTAGCATATTTTCGACCAGAAGGTGTTGAACATGCGGCAGCGTCGCTGGGTTGAACTCCTGAACGATTATGACTGTGCCATCAAGTATCATCCTGGCAAGGCGAACGTTGTGGCGGACGCCTTGAGCAGGAAGGAGTCTGTTAACCCTCGCAGTGTTCGAGCCTTACTGCTCACCATTCATTCGTCGTTGCCTGACCGAATCCGTTCTGCACAGTTGGAAGCCTTGAAGGAGGAAAACCTTAAGGCTGAAACGATGCACAGTGCCGACAAGCATCTTGAGCTCAGGACTGATGGCTTGCACTATTTTGCGGGACGTGTTTGGGTCCCATTGTTTGGGGGATTACACGAGCTTGTTCTAGATGAAGCTCACAAGTCCCGGTATTCTGTTCACCCTGGCTCCGATAAGATGTATCAGGATTTGAAGATACTTTATTGGTGGCCGAACATGAAAGCTGATATAGCTTCTTATGTCAGCAAATGTTTGACTTGTGCTAAAGTCAAGGTGGAGTATCAGAGGCCGTCTGGTCTCCTGCAACAACCAGAGGTTCCGGAATGGAAGTGGGAACGAATCACGATGGATTTTGTCACCAAGCTGCCAAGGTCACCTAGTGGTTATGATATGATTTGGGTGATTGTTGACCGACTGACAAAATCGGCACGTTTTATACCTATTAAGGAAACCGATGGACTCGAGCGGTTAGCTCGACTTTACCTTAAGGAGGTGGTTGCTCGGCACGGGGTGCCTGTTTCTATTATCTCTGATCGTGATTCTCGTTTCGCTTCGCGTTTCTGGAAGGCTCTGCACAAGGCTTTGGGTACTCAGTTGGATATGAGTACGGCTTATCATCCGCAAACTGATGGACAGAGTGAGCTCACGATTCAAACTTTGGAAGACATGCTTCGGGCACGTGTCATCGATTTTGGCAAAAGTTGGGAGATCCACCTGCCATTAGTGGAGTTCTCCTACAACAACAGCTATCACTCTAGCATCAAGGCAGCTCTGTTCGAGGCTCTTTACGGACGGAAATGCAGATCACCACTTTGTTGGGCCGAAGTGGGCGAGAGCCAGCTCACTGGTCCGGAACTCGTGTACGAAACTTCGGAGAAAATCGTACAGATCCGTCAACGTTTGGCTGCTGCACGGGATCGTCAGAAGAGCTATGCCGATCGCCGTCGAAAACCTTTAGAGTTCCAGGTTGGGGACAAGGTACTTCTGAAAGTTTCACCATGGAAGGGCGTCATACGCTTTGGAAAGCGTGGCAAGCTTAACCCTCGTTATGTCGGACCGTTCGCAATCTTGGATCGGATTGGACCGGTGGCATACAGACTTGACTTACCGGCGGAGCTCGGTAGTGTTCACAACGTCTTCCATGTGTCTAACTTGAAGAAGTGTTTGGCTGATGAATCTCTCATTGTACCGCTGGAAGAGATCAAGGTTGATGATCGTCTTCGCATTGTGGAGGAACCTGTCGAGATTCTCGACTACAAGATTCGTAGCCTTCGTCGGAGTAAAATCCGCATCGTTAAAGTCCGTTGGAAATCGAACCGTGGACCGGAGTTCACATGGGAACGGGAGGATCAGATGAAATTTAAGTATCCTCATCTCTTTCCGAAGCGCGCTTTTGAATCGAGGCATGTTACTGCTGAAGCGGAATGAATCTCGGGTCGAGATTCCTTTCAACGTGGGGATGATGTGACATCCGGTAAGTTTCTTTTTGTTCGGTTCTTTTCGTTTCTTTCTTTTTGGGCTTTGCGCAATTTTTGGGACGAAAATTCTTTCAACGTGGGGATGATGTGACACCCGGCATGTTCGGCTTAAACATATTAGTAACATCTAAGTCTACCTTAGCGAGAAACGCTTATAAACAAACTTAACTGGGTTAGTTGAGTCGGGTCAAGTTAGGATTGTCCAGGGTACAATGATCTGGAGGATCATTGGGAGTCGTTTTGGTAATACACTAGTACCGGGTTCCGTTGTTGGTGACGTTACATGAACTAATTAAGTATATGTGTAGATTATGGGTTGTATGGTGGATTATATACATAGATATGTTTATATGATGTGTAAATGATTATCTATGCCTAAATGTGTTAAATATGGACTAAGGATGCATGCTTATGTGTTAGGATGTGTTAGGATGCGTTAAACACGACAAACTGGAAAACTAGTAAAAAGGGACTCTGGTTCGACCACTTCGAGTGGTCGAAGGAGAGGAAAAATGTCTGGTTCGACCCATGCAAGTGGGCGAACCAGGGAAGTAGAATTTGAGGAATTTCCTTCGACCAAGCAAGTCTCATTCGACCCTGTGAAAGGGGCGAAGGAGACTACATTCGACCAATGTGTTGGTGCGAAGGAAGATTAGTATAAATACCAACCTTTGTCATTTTTCATCATTTCACAAACCCTAACCGTCCCAAAACGCTCTCAAACGATCTTAAACACTAAGGAAGGAGTTTTTGCTCTTCTTTTTCATAATCTAACCAATCTACAACATCTAAACAAGAATCCAAGGTGTGTTCATAATCCTAAACCTTTTTAAAAGCATTTTAATTCGTTTTCATCTAACCCTAATTGTCCAGATCTGTTCTAAGGGTGTTTTTATGATTAAAAACCTTTTAAACATCTTTCCAAATCAAAACATGATCATTTAACATAGGTTCTCATAATGAATAACATGTGTTAGTTGTGTGATTATGTGGTGTTATGTGTTATTCACTGATTTGCTGCTATATCTATGATAGAAACATGATATAGGATTGTTGTTAATGATTGGATTATGGTTGTCTAGGGTTAGGATTGGGTATATTGATATTTGGGGGTTTTATGGGGTTAATACTTGATGCATGAATATTTATGATCAATAGAATGAATAAGAAAGATCGGATAATCGACAAACTGAGTATTTTAAGCTAAACACGAATCGATTTCAAAAGTTTCCAAATTGGGTAAATAATCCATGCATGAAAGTGATGTTTCCATAATCTTTACCATTTTGGGAAAGGACTGAAACGAACGTATTATCGGGGGAAATCGATGGGGTTTTGTAGGGATAAGTTATTCATGCTTGACTGCTGTGTTTGATGATGTTTCGGGTCGTTTTGAATGTGTTTGAAGCGTTTTTAGGAAAAATCATACAACAGGGGCGAACCTGGCCTCCTTCGACCAGTCGATGGTGCGAAGGAGGGATCCCGGGGTCGAACCTGGCTTTTTATTGGACGAATGTGATGAAATGGGCGAAGGAAGCATCAAACGGTCGAACTAGATGTAAAAAGGTGCGAAGGAGATAAAAAGGTGCGAAGGAGACTTAAAACTGACTGGTTCGACCGTTCTGATGCAGAAATGAGATTTTTGATACAAACTAAGTGTTTTATGCTTGAACCTTGTGTGTAATCTATGTGTACTTGATTAGTTAGGGTAATGGGTCACCAACGGGATGTCGGGTCGGTCTAGTGTGTCGGTTAAATATTTAAACATGTTTTAAAACATACTTGGTTACGATCTGGACAATCGGGGACTAGATAACCTCATGGTTATTAGTCGGAACACTTATGTGAACATTTTGATAGATCTCCGGTAGAGGGATTATCAAGGGCTAAACATCTTCACTTATATTTGAAGAACGCTATCTAAGGTGAGTTCACGGCCCCACTTTTACTGCTTTAACTTTTGGGGGAGAAAACATGCGCTAAACGGTTTTGGTAACTTATGTCATACTATGGTTTTAACTTTATATTGCTATACGATCTTTTGGAAAGTCCCGGGGGAAACCATGAATGTGCGGGTTTGCACAACGGGAGAAATGTGGATAGATCTATTGGGCGTGACCTGCCCCACTCGTCGGCTTGGAGGGCCGGGCGGGTGCATATTGTCTCGAACAGGTACATTGGTATCATGCTGAATATACGGGCTGCTTAAACATGCTGAACATTGCTAAACGTGTCTAGTAATGGTTTCCAATCGTAGTAGTAATGAAACATACGCCTAGCTAGCGTACTTGGTAACATTGATATAGTATGGACATGGTAGCACCTTGGTAACATTTTTGAACAAACCTGTGAACTCACCAGCATTTTATGTTGACATCTTTTTGGCATGTTTTTCTCAGGTCGCTAAGGTAGCAATGAACGGGACTAGGCGCACGGGTCTGCATTGGCGTCTAGATTTTAGTGCACGTTTTGTAATAAGTGTCTTGGATACTTGGGAACACTGTTTTGTAGAGATTAAATTCTTTAAATGCTTCCGCTTATGAAATTTGTGTTTTCGGGTTTACGTACTTCATATAGTGTCGTTTATTGTGATCGTTGACTTGGATCCTGGTTTGTCATGCGCCTCGCGGCAAAACCCCGCAAGTGGTAATTTGAGGGTGTGACATGGGGTCCCGGAAGAAAAATGCAGAGGCCGACCAGTGATCGTATCATCACCGTAACTTCTATGGTAATCTTTTGAAATCATTTTCAACAATTTTTTTTGTATAACTAAATATAAGTGTTAAAATTTGAAAAAAAAATGTTACGCTTCAGGCTGAAGGGTTTAAGCCGTATAGATTTCTACTTTCGAATAATTCTGAGTTGCTCTGTGCCTGGTACACTGATAGCGCCCATTTTTTACGAGCACAAAAATCCTCGTCTCAAGGGTGCTTTAAAAAGCCGGTCGAGTTTCATCCGTCTGCCTATGTAAATTTTGATAATAATGCAGCGGATGGTGTGGATGGTGGTTTCGATGATCAGCATACGGGTTACGGTGTGCCGGATGTTGATCTGAGGGCCAAAAAAAGAAAGTCGGAAACTGTTCCGACAACCTACACTGTCAATGATACATTAATAGAGCAATTTAAAGCGTTGATGGATGATAGGTTGGAAAACTTTTACAATAACAAGTTGAAGGGTTTATTACCTGAGGTAAAGTTGTCGTATGATTATTATTAATCCGTATTAATTTGTTGAAAAGTTTTAAATAATTTACATTTTCAAATCTTAGGTACGTAAATCCCAACCTACTGGTGTGGAAGGCCCGACCAGCTCGCATCACAATAAGAATGTTGATGACTTTTTTAGCTCGGGTGATTGTTATAAACCAAACACCGACGGCTTACAAAAGGCTGAGGTAGTTATGTTTTCATTTATTTTTTTCCTTCATAGTTTAGCATTTAAATTCAAAATAATTGGTTTACTTTTTTGGGGGAAGTATATTCCCGAATGGCTTTTGAGAACTTGTGCACTGTTGGGGGAAGTATATTCCCGAATGGCTTTTGAGAAGATCTATTCGGTGATGACTCATTCGGTTGGTTCGGCACCGAGATAATAATTAAATATTTGTTACTTTTATTAACTATATTTAATTTAATTAATATATTTACCGCAGTTTAATATTGAATATTAATTTTTATTTATTATAGCACATATATGGTTGGACTTTACATCTTTACGACACTCTTAGGAGCTCAACCTCCCATTGGAGCATCCTTCCTCTATATTTTGTGTTGGGTGTACTTAACCCTGATAATAAGCAGGGTTATACATATTTGTTTGATGGCTCGTTCGACCCGTTTCCAAACATTGCTGATGTTGATGAGGTTGTTTTTCAAATTTAAATTTTAAATTTGTTTGTTGAACATATTATGATTGATTGCTTTTAACATTTTGTTTCAAACTATTCGCGATTTAATAGGTATATGTTGTGATGAATATAAACGAACAACAATGGATCCTCGGAGTTTTTAACCTGTGCGAGCGAACGTTTACCATTTATGACAGGTAAATGTTGAACCTATTTTTTTAATGACGGTTTTCGTTAACGTAATAGTGTTAATTTTGATAATGTTCTTCTATATTTTGCAGTTTACTGTCTTTCACAGGCTTACGGGAGGCCAAAAGGGAGGTCATATGCAATATTAATTACGCATTTGACCTTTGGCTAAGATCGAATAATTATTACGAATACGTTAACCCATACATCTATGCCCCTCCTTTCCAAGTTGTAGAGCCTCTAGATGTACCCCAACAGTCTGGACCTCTTGGTGATTGTGGGGTTTGGGTGTGCATATTTATTGAGAGGTTGATTAAAAACGAACCTCTAAATCAAAATGAAAACACCCAAATAGCAGCTTTAAGAATGCGGCACAGGATGGCTTTAGAATTTTATAAGAACGTTTTGCCGGAAGCTGATTCGATAGATACTAGACAGACGGCCGATGAAGACGAACTAAAATTGTTACCTTAATATTATTAATGTTAATTAATTTACATGTCATTATTATTACTACTCCTCTTGTGTTACATTAGTAGATATGCAAACAAAACCCAACTAACTACCAAAAGTAACTTCAACCGTCTCGCCTGCAAACGGTATTTTCTAGCCAAAGCTTGTTGCTCGTCTAACGATTGCCTCAACCCTGTAACGATTTTTTTGCACCTGAAACATTCTGATGCTTCTACCCACCTAATAAATCCACAACCAGCAGTCTGTGGTTTAAAAAAAACAGTTATTTGATGATCATTAAAAGCACAAAATAAATATTAAAATTTAATACTTACGCAACACACGAAGTCTCTCTCCGGGTTTGCATCAGTTCTGGAGATAAGTATACGTGTAGTAGCACCTCATGAACATATTTCTCTTGATCTACTAAATCCTCTAGATGAAGACCTTGAAGATGAAGATGATGACTAAGACATGGTGATGGTACATAAACCTCTACACGATTGACGATGAACGGTGGGTGGTAGGTATATTTATAAAAAACGAAAGAGTTAATTGCCAATTTAGTCCCTGACGTTTGTCAAAAATTGCCACATTCATCCAAATCTTTTTATTTTGTCAATTTAGTCCCTGTGGTTTCATTTTTTTGTCATTTTAGTCCCTGTGGATGAAAGTGGCAATTTTTAACAAACCACAGGGACTAAAATGACAAAAAAATGAAACCACAGGAACAAATTCCACCCGATATTGGTACACCTATCAACCTAGGTCCTTATATACAACCCCATTTCACATGTATTTTAATAGCATATTGACTAACATTCCTGCTCCCGTAGAGAACACAATTTGGGTAAATCCACATAACCAATCATGTTTTTGGGCTCCAAATGTTCTTGAGTTTTACTACGATGGTGATAGCACATGTTGCTATACAACCTATATGGGGCATACACCATTAAACAAAGAGTGGTGGGGTGGTATTTTAGGGTACTGTGGAAGCGGATATCTTCAGAAAACGGTAAATACTATGACTATTACGTTATACGTTATATGAAATGGTAATATTTTTGTGATTTTATTAACATTTATTTACAGCATGTTCGTGCATGGTGCAACAAATTGATGTCGTTAAGGGACATTGAACGACAAAGAAGACCAACAACATGTAGTTATGGTCTTTGGAGTGTTCTTCCCCCCTAATTTCTATAGCCTAATTATTGAACAAGATCACCATGCTTATAGCTACGCAAACGGCTCGAGAAGAATATATCCACCTCTTTGGGAAGTTGATATGGTAAAATACTGTTTTTTATATATTTATATCTCTTTATCGTGCTATATAAAATCTATATTTCGTTTTGGACTGTAATTTTCAGGTATATATACGAGCCTCGATAGACGATGAAAACTGGTTTGTTCTACAAGTTGACATGAAATTACTACAAGTAACAGTGTATTTCCCAAATAACTGTAGTCCCATAGATTGCGGTGATACTTTTTGCATTCATAGAAAAATTCATCAAATTCTTATAGAATTTGAATCTGCTTTCGTATGGTTTCTGGGGGCTATAACGTACTGGCAAAAGTCCGGTAGAAACGAAGTTGAATCATTACAATTTTGGGGGGATGTTGTCTGGTCTGTCACCAATAGTCGCATTGGTCGACATTCAGGGGTAATCGTTTGTATGTTGTTGAGAAATCTTGTTCAAAACATGTCATTGACTTGGAGAGAAAGCAGCCTACATGATGCTTGCATGAGATTCAGACGTTTCATGGCAGATGATGCTGGTCGTTTTGCACTGTCAAATATTTAAATCTTTACCTACCTAGTTTATGTATTGATGTAAAACTTGATATATCGAAGTTATTTGTAATTTTATGTTATAAATATTGTTAAGTAAATAAATTAAAGTAAATAGCACCACTAAAAATCAACAAGGTTAACAGTCGAACAAGTATTATGAATTACATATTCTTCAAAGTCATCTGATTCAACGAAAGTGGGGGACGGTGTTTGATGATGATTTTCTTTCTTTGAACCACGCCTGGCAGATTTTGATCGTGAGGCAACAAGAGCTGAACATCGGTCACGTTGATGACCGTAAGTTTTACAACGACTGCAATATACAGGCGTAGGTTCCTCGCCTCTCGATAAAATTCGTTTATTTTCACGAGGACGTCCCGACTGTCATTTTGTGATATGTGGTGGTTGTAGAGGAATCAAATACTCTGGCGTCTCCCATTCAGACCTGTGGGGTAAAGGATAAATGGCCTCTTCATATGTTGTTTTATATAACTGGTTGCTATACCAAGGTGATGTATAATGACTGCAGTCCTTTTCCTTCAATAATTTTGATACTGCAATCATGTGGCCACATGGGAAACCAGATATCTGGGGAACACAACAACTGCATGTTTCATTAGACAGATCAACAAAACCATTTTTGTCACCATCTAGAACTTGAAAAGTGTTAACCCCAACGCCATAAGCCTTCCACGTTCTAGACCCTTCAATCTTTTTAATAAATTTTTGTACCGCGAAAGGAGTCAGTACGTGTTTATTTTGAATAGCCTCATTTCGGCATTCGTAATACCATTGTTGAAGTTTTTGTCTAAAAAATTCAACCAAATGGGTGATTGGAACTTTTCGTTCGTCCTTAGATAAGGCGTTCATTGACTCTGCACTGTTAGATGTCATTTAATGATATCGTTTTCCCGAACAGTGTGCTCTTGACCACTTATGAAAACCGATACTCAATAGAGTATTCCTAACCCGTGGTAGGGCTGCACACAGTGCGTTAAAACTTTCTTCAAAATCAGACACCCGGTAAGCTTTACAAGTGTTCCACCACAGTGTCTCTAAATCCTTCTTTCTGCTTTTTGGTAACTTTAAGTTCACCATCAAATGTCGACAACACAACCTGTGAAAGGCATTAGGAAAAACCGTCCGAACTGCCAAATCTATTGAGTTGGCTCTGTCAGATATGATCGCCAAATCCGGGTGCTCACCGATACACTCTTTAAGTTTCGATAAGAACCACGTCCAACTCTCACCGTCCTCGGATTTGCCGATACCATATCCAACGGGTAAAATTTGGTTGTTACCATCCATGCCAACAGCAAGGAACAACGTTCCCTTAAACTCACCTTTTAAGTGTGCCGCGTCTATAATAATGACCGGTCTTAAAGACAGAAGAAAACTCCGAATCTATTTAATAAAATGAAAAACAGATAAATTTTAGACTTCAGTAAACCAAAACAACAATAATTTATTTAAGTTGGTATAAAAATAGGTAAAAATATTTTACTGACTGTCGCACCAATGGCAATAAAAAGCATTTCAAAACGATTGTCTTCATCATTTCTAATCTCAGTAACAGTCCCTGGATTTGCATTTCGCAAATTATAGCAGTAGAATGGAAGCTCAGAAAACGATTGTTTGCTGCTTCCTTGCAAAAGCTCAAGTGCATGACACTTCCCCCGCCATGCTTGAGTATATGATATATCAACCTTAAATCTTTCTCGAAAATCTTGTACTATTTCGTTTCCACGATAAACACGTCTAGTATCTCGTAATTGGTGCTTCAGTATGCTACCAATTACTTGTGGGGTAGCTTGACGAAGATGGGGATGTGTTTGAGTTTTAGAACATGTGTGGTTGTTGTTAAAAAATGTAACATAAAACGTGCCTGAAGTTGGGACAGAACGTGACCTAAATTGTCAATCACAATCATCAACTACACATGAAATTTCGTACCTCGTTTTAGATGACCTGTCGACTTTATAGGAAAACGTTCAGACAAACAAAAATTTCCTAACTGCAATTTCAATTCATCTTTGTTACGAAATACAGAACCTTCAGAAAAAACTGAAGAGGTTTTGGTTATCTCTGAAAACAATTCAGGACTTGGCTTTCCATAAAATTCTTCTTTTTCAGCTTTCTCATCATCGAAATTTCCAAAATACCCATATGGTGTGTAATGATCAAAATTTTCTAAAGACACATTTAGATCAGGGACTTTTGAATCATTTGAAGGTACGTCATTTAAATGAGTATTACTAGACGAACCCACACCTGGTTCATCTACAACATACAATTTCAATACTTCATGGGGGTTTTGCAAAGCAACTTTAAAAAGAAAAGATACATCACGATCATTAAAAATGTCGATTGCATCATCGAAAGCTGACATTTTATAAGATAACCTTGTAATGTTTGGAATCTCACACACATCGGAAACTACATTTAAAAAACTAACATACGAGATATTTGCATCAATTTCAAAACCACGTCTTTTACAGCTACTATCAACAACGTATTCCATTCGACCGTTGACAACTTCCCACCTGCCTCCACTATAGATTATAAAACTAACCATTTTTAACAACACAACTTTTTTTAACACTTTGAAAGAAAAATAAGGAATACAAGAAAAAATTCAAACTAAATTGTTACAAAATTTACTAATTTTATAACAAACGGTTTGTCATCGACGTCACATCACCGAAAACGTCTCCGGCAATGTACGATGTCCGGCACCGAGTCGGTGCAGAAACAGTACAAAGACGGTACCGGAAGCCGTCTTTTTCGTACCCACTGACGTCTCAAGAGACGGTTGACAACTTTTAAAAGACGTCACCGGAGACGGCTTTTCAGACATGAAACGGCTCAGGAGCCGTCTCCGGTGGGATCGGGTATGTTATTTTATTATAAGCCGAGCCGAAGACGGCTTCAATTGAGCCGTTGGTGAACCGTCTCAGGGACCCACCGGAGACGGCTTTGCGGCCTTGACAGGTCTCAAGGCGCCACGGGAGACGGGTGGCAGACATCGGGATCGTAACCGCCACATGTTGAGTTCCTACTGGTTGGAAACCAAAGGCTCTCGGAAGACGGTTCAGCCCTTTTGGAAACCGTGACCGGTCTCTCCAAAGAGCCGGGAGAGGGCTATTTATACAAAACGCACGATCAACGGGCTATTTTGGCCATTTTCCCTTTTATTTCTGTTTTGGGGCCCATTGATGGCACCCTTAGTAATTCTTAATGTAAATGAAATGTATAAATGTTGATATCGGGTAGATAATTGTTGACACAAACATAAAAGGAGAAATGCATTCAAATGTTTCAATATCATGTAAACTATCTTCATTTTCCAATATACGTAATTATAATTAAAAAAACTACATAACATGTATATATTTATCCAACTGGTTGACAAACAGTTGTTTCTGTTCCTTGAGAAATATGATCATACCTCATGGTAAAAATGTTCCCTTACGAATCAAAATTCTAATGTAGTCACCCTCTAGACTTGACTATTGAAGCCTTAGTTTTCCTGAAGCCGACAATGGCTTACTTTACTTCATTTTGTTTGGGCTACCTCTTTTTGCTTTACTTGGTTTTTTGGTATCCACTACAGACCACTAGGAGACTGAATCATTTATAATTGTCTATATGTACTATTCTCGCTTATAAATAAAATCTTGACTAATATTTTTTGTCTACTCACCATTTCTGTGATGGCTACAACTGTTATGTGGCACCACAATTAGTTAGCTGTTATGATCTAAATACTTTCGAATTCTACTAACCTCATCAAAGGAATGCTAACTTGGGATTACAGTCCTAGTAGTTTACAAGCACATAAATTGTTTCCTTTTTAATAATTATGACCATCGAGGAACATTATTTGTTTATTAAATAGGATTAATGCATAAGATTAAATCAAATTACAAAATTGTTTTTTTTAACGACCAACGAAAGTCTGGTTACACGGGTAAATTCAATGGCAAAAGCCCACCCACGCGCGCGAACGTAGATAGCGTTGGTGACTCCGCCCACCACCATTCCAGAGGAAACCCACAGCCGAAGGCCCACTGCAGTAAAACCTCTGGCTTAACCTAGAATAAATTTGCTTTATAAGGTGAAACTCCAATCTATAACCTCCACATTGGAAGGTTATGTGGCTACCACTGAATTGGCAAAAGTGACCAAACCTCAGGGACGATTTTGGCTATTAACTCTAAAAACAGTATTCAACGTTTCGATCTATTTAGCTACAACAATGCCGGGCGTTAACATTCCTATTAATACCAAAGAGGCGCTCAAGGTACGTAGAATCTAGCTTTGTCGTACACACTCGTTTGAATCGGTTTCATTTGTATATATTATTTAAAATATAGAAGTGACAATGGGACAGAGTTTGAAACAATATTCTCTGTCTGTCAAAGCTATTAGAAGTGACAATGGGACAGAGTTCAGGAACAAAACTCTGGATGAATTCTGTTTGTCTAAAGGGATTATTAGACAATTCAGTGTTCCCAGAACTCTTGAACAAAATGGTGTGGTTAATAGGAAGAACAGAACACTGATTGAAGCAGCAAGAACTATGTTAGCTGATTCAGGCCTACCATTGTATTTCTGAGCTGAAGCAGTTAACACTGCATGTTATGTTCAAAATAGAGTCCTTGTCAACAAGAGACACTCCAAGACTGCCTATGAAGTTCTTCATGGCATAAAGCCCCTTATCTCCTTTTTTCAGGGCTTTTGGATGTCAATGTTTCATTCTAAACATTAAAGACTCTATTTCAAAGTTTGCTACTAAAGTTGATTCAGATTACTTTCTTGGTTACTCTTCCACTAGAAAAGCCTACAAGGTTTTTAACTCAAGAACCAGGATAGTAGAAGAAACACTGAATGTCAAGTTCAATGAGTCAAAACACTCTTATTCCAGCACATCCTGCTGAACTTTTTGACCTTGACAGCTTCCATTTTGGACCTGAAAAGACTGTTACTTCATCTAAACCTACTTATTATGGTGATCAAAGGTTTGATGATGAGGATCAAACACCATGGACTCCTCAAACAGTCATTAAGTCAACTTCCAAACCATCAGAAGTTTCACAAACTTCTGATTCAACAACTGCTGATGTACAAACTCAAACATCTGCTTCAGCACCTATAACTACTGAAGACACTGAAACTGCTGAACCAGACTTTATAAACCTCAGTGGTTTGTTTGATGAAGTACAAGAGCCACCTACACCTGTCAGTGGTTTACAACAACTGATTGAACACAAAGATCATCCACTTGATTATTATGGGTGATATTGCATCAGGTGTTCTTACAAGAAACCAGCTCTCCAACTTTTGCCTCTTCTCAGCATTCATTTCTCAGTTGGAACCTAAAAAGTACCAAGAAGCCCTCAAAGACAACAATTGGGTGCAAGCCATGCAAGATGAGTTGCTTCAATTCAAAAAGCAACAGGTTTGGGAAATCAGTCCCTTACCACCAAACAAGCAACCAATTGGCACAAGATGGGTTTTTAGGAACAAACAAGATGAGGCTGGTATGATTATAAAGAACAAGGCAAGACTGGTAGTACAAGGTTACTCTCAAGAAGAAGGAATTGATTATGATGAAACCTTTGCTCCAGTTGCAAGGCTTGAAGCCATCAGGTTATTTCTGGCCTATGCCATTTCCAACAAAATCAAAGTTTTTCAAATGGACGTTAAAAGTGCATTTTTGTATGGAAAAATAAAAGAGGAAGTGTATGTCTGTCAGCCACCTGGGTTTGAGGATCCTTCTCATCCTGAGTGGGTGTACAAGCTAGACAAAGCTCTTTATGGGCTCAAACAGGCTCCAAGAGCCTGGTATGAAACACTTTCTAACTTTTTGTTCAAAAATAACTTCACAAGAGGCTCCATTGATAAAACTCTTTTCATAAAGCATGTTGGAAATCATGTCTTACTTGTTCAAATATATGTTGATGATATCATATTTGGTTCAACAAACACAAAACTGTGTGATGAATTTAAGAAACTCATGCAATCAAAATTTGAGATGAGTACAATGGGAGAACTGCAGTACTTTCTGGGACTGCAGATTAAACAACAAACAAATGGAACTTTTATACATCAATCAAAATATGTTAAAGAATTATTAAACAAATTTTCTTTACAAGACTGTAAATCATGTTCCACTCCCATGACACCAACCACACAAATTGAACCAGATGATCAAGGAAAACAGGTTGATCAAACCATGTATAGATGTATGATAGGTTCCCTTTTATATCTAACTGCTTCTAGACCAGATATTATGTTTTCAACATGTGTCTGTGCTAGATATCAATCAGCTCCCAGGGAATCACACCTCATTGCAGTCAAAAGAATCTTCAGATATCTGAAAGGAACTCCAACACTTGGAATTTGGTATCCTGCTTCAAGCATTACCAAGTTATCAGCTTTTTCAGATAGTGACTATGCAGGGTGTAAAATGTCAAGAAAATCAACATCTAGTGGTTGTCAATTCTTGGGAAACTGTCTAGTGTCCTGGTAATCAAAGAAACAAACATCTGTTGCAACTTCAACTGCTGAAGCTGAATACATTGCAGCTGCAAGTTGTACATCACAGATACAATGGCTCCAGTATCAACTTCTTGATTATGCAATCAAAGAGACCAAGACACCATTGCTTGTAGACAACAAATATGCCATTAGCATCATTCAAAATCCTGTTCAGTTTTCAAAAACTAAACATATTGAAATCAAGTATCATTTCATAAGAGATTGCTATGAAAAAGACAAGATTGAAGTGAAACATGTAGCAACAGCTAATCAAATAGCTGACATATTCACTAAACCCCTTGACACATCAACATTTCAGAAGTTAGTATCCATGCTTGGGATGCTAAATTGATAAGTGTTTCTTTTTATTTTTCTGCACATATTTTCATTTTTCACTTACATCTGTTTTTAAGTCTGAAAACTTCTGAAAAACAAAAAGAGAGAAACTACTGATGAACAAAACATCAGTATGGGAATATTTTCTGAAAAATGATTAACTTCTGATAAAATAACGTTCAGAAGTTATGAATAAAATATTTATAAAACATTCTCATTAGTTGTTAACAAACTACTGAAGAGAAAGTGGGAACTACTGATGATAATTGTTCTTCATCAGCAGTTTGGTCAAAAAGGGTAAATCAGACTTTTCCCACATCAGAAGTTTGACCTAGGCGGTTATAAACTTCTGATAAATACCTTTTCCAACACTTATCCTTTCAAAAAGCGAAAATTCCCTCCATCTCTCTCAAAAAACACTCTCAAGACCTAAACCTGCAAAAGCACTGTTCGATCCACACACACACAAACCACATGGCTCTAATACTGAAACAGGGACACAATCAAAGAGGCTACTTCGAAAAACTTGAAGCCTGGTCCCAATACGACGAAATCATTGATTTGGTCGTCAAATCCCAATACTTCACCACCCTCACCATCGACCCTCCAATCCACACCGAAACTCTAAATGAGTTTTGGGCAAACGCAGAGATGGTGACGGTGAACGACAAAGTGATCTCCCTCAACTCAACCATCCAAGGGAGAAGAATGGCAATCACACTGGCTACTTTGGCAATTAGGCTGGGTTTGGATGATGTAAACGCCCCAGACCAATTTCCAAACTTTGAGATTCACTTAACCATGACAGAGTGTGGTTACCAAGGTACTCTCTCACATGCTACAATTTTTAAGAAATATTTTGAACCAAAGTATAAACTGCTGTTTCATTATATTATTATGTGTTTGAGTCCAAAAACTGGATCTTATGATCAGATGCCCTCAACTTTTCAACCTATTTTTCATTCCATGCATAGTGAATGAAACAAAATTCAGGGCATCATCACTTTTCTTTAATGAGTTGGTGTTACATCATCTCAATACTAAAAAGAAGTTTTTGTTGTACCCAAGATTTATTATGCAATGCATAATAAAAGAACTTGGAGAAGAGGTGCTTGTGGGTAAAACTACAACTTTAAACCCTTTGTCCTCACAAGCATACTCAAGGCACAACAAACTGGCTGCCTGGCCAGAAGATGACCAAGGGGAACCAGAAGCAGTCCCCATGGAACCCTCATCTTCCAAACCTTCACCCACAAAGGCCAAGAAACCCAAGAAACAAAAACAAAAACCCACCAACCCAAAAAGAAAGGCAGTTCAGGAGGTTGAGATGCCTGAACTTGCTAATGTGCAATCTGCACTTGATAAAGATGTGACTGAAACATCCTCTCAGTCTCATCCATCTCAAACCCCACCAAGAGCACCAATAACAATCCTTTTCAAAAGAAAGAAATTCAAGAAAACAATCCCAATAGACCCTTCTTTTGAAACTGCTGAACCCATAGTCCAAACTACTGAACCAGCACCCCAAACTTCTGAACCAGAAATTGAAATTTCCAAGCTTCTCTCTGGGCTAAAAGAGAGAATCCCATCCGAACATGTCAGTCCCCAACAACCACATCAAACAGGGGACATAGCTTCAGAACTTGACATGGATTTGGACACTCAAAGCCCTAACCAAAGAGATGAGGATGAACCAGGGTCTCTAAGCCCAAACTTAGAAACTCTAGATACATTTGAGGCTGCTACTACTCACATACCACCCAGTGGTGGATCTGAGGAAAGAAGTAACATTGCTAAGACCTCATTTGTGGCAACTACTGATGAAGGCTTAATGCCTGAGGTAGGAAATCCTCTGAACCAAGAAAAAGAGGTACATGAGACAACTGAGTTGGGCTCAGCTCATGATGTAACTGATACTGTCCTCATTGAGGATGTAATCAGGGATTCAGATGATTCCATTGATTTGGATGATGATTCACAACCAAACATTGAATTGACGGCTGCTAGTGAAGGTCCTGCACCTGGTGTATCTAAGCTCAAAGAGCTGGTCACACCAGATCAGGTTAAAGTCCACTTGATCCCTGATTCCCCTAAAGTGGCATCTTCTGTACAACAAGAAGATCACCCCAAAACACACCCCTCTCTATAAATGCCTACCCAATTCCCTGGGTCAACAAGCATAGACTTGAACCAACTATGCAGCCCAGATGGTCCCTTATACCATATGATGAACACTCTTATAACCAATCACTTCAGAACCTACACAGCTGCTTTGGAGCTGTCAGTCAAGAACCAATTTGAAGTGATCAAGACAAAAATGAACGATCTGTCCAACAAAATTGACCACAATTCAAAATAGATCGCCATTCTCACTGGTACTTTCTCTCAACCTTCCACACTCAAACTTGATGAAACCAAAAAGTGGGAGAAAACTAAGGAACCAAGGGAGTCAGTCGAAGCCAGAATAAGAGCAAGAGTGGCTCTCCAAGAAAGAGAACTCAAAGACAAAGCCAGAAGACAAAAATTGGCTCAACAATTTGGTGTCTCTGAACAAGAAATTGAAGAAGCTGAAACATCCCAAGGCCATAATGAAGAAACTTCTGATGCTGATGAAAGTTCTGATGATGACTCAAAAAGTACTGAAGACAATCCTTCAGTAGTTGACAAACCTTCAATAGTTGTTAACACATCAGAAGTTAACACTTCCAATATACAACCAACAGAACAGCCTTCCAAACCAATTGAACAAACTCAACCAACTCCTGTTCCAAGGCCTACAATTACCACTACAACAATGACTGTACTACACCCTTCTCCAATCTCTGAATCAAAGGAACTTCTTGAGAAGAGTTTAGTTGCAGCCCAAAGAAAAGCCATGGAAGATCAGGTATGGAATACTTTGGAAGCAAGGGATGACTTAAGCTTCAATGAAAAATTACAAGCTTATGGAGCAGAGTTACAAAGGCAGGCTAACCTTGAAAAAGTTGCTAAAGAAGACAAAAGACAACAACTGGTGTCTTACATTACAAAGAAAAGCAAGACTAAAGCCTTTTCTCTGAAAGGACTCTCCATGGATGAGCTGACAAGAAGAGCTCAACTTGTTGCAGACAAACTTGCAACAAATAAAGATGGAAAAGCCAAGAGAGCTGAGATGATTGAAGAACTGGTAGCAAATAACTATGGTTCAAAAGCCTCTGTGTCAAGATGGAAAGAAGAAAGACTACTAGACACATACAAGAAGTACAAGGCTGCCAAGGCTGCTAATCCAGAGAAGTTCAAAACTTCTGAAGTATCAACTTCAGTAGTTAGAACTTCTGGTGTTACAAGACCTGCTACCAAGAAAAAGAAGACAGAGGGCAATACAAAGACTGACTTCAAGATGGTACTACTAGAAGGAAACACAGTAGTCCATTCAGACTTTGATATTGAAGAAAAGCCTCTGTTAACACAGTTCAGGGATCCTTCTACATTTGCCTACCAAATCCAGAAGACCATCAAAGACAAACTGCACACTAAGGTAGTTACTGAACATCACTTACCAACTTTCAAACTACCTGATGTGATTTAACAAGAAGAAAGAATTGAATCCCACCTGA
This sequence comes from Ambrosia trifida, assembly GCA_028751855.1. Lineage (NCBI taxonomy): Eukaryota > Viridiplantae > Streptophyta > Magnoliopsida > Asterales > Asteraceae > Ambrosia > Ambrosia trifida. Next base: position 12,921,459 of record CM054126.1, on the reverse strand, counting down.
GAGTCACTGAAATTGAAAACATCCAATACTCAGGAACTTCCCAAGGGGCCAGCATGGTTCCCTATACTTCAGACTTTGACAAGTCTAAAGTGCTGATCATCAGATGGTCCTTTACTGATGACAACTCAATATTAGTGACAAGGAGATATCTTACAAGCAAGGCCTACAAGTCCATGAATGAACTGAAGAAATTATCAACTCAGGACTTGCTTACAATTCAACATCTGGAACCTCAAAAGGGATCTGTCACTGATGAGCAGCTTAATCAATTGAAGAATTCCATGTTCAAGGAGATATGGAAGATTGTGAATGACAGAAGAAAACAATAAAGAATTAGAAAAGGTTTTGGCTTCATCAATCCAGGGGGAGATTGTTAGGACAAAGAGGATTGGTGAAACCACTTTTGGAAACCTAAGTCTAATTCACTTCTGTCAAAAATATTCTAAGTATAGAACTACTGAAGAAAGAAGACAAAAGTACTGAAGAAGGATTCTACAAGTACTGAAGAAGAAATGCATCAGAAGTTCTGAAGTTCAAACCAGACAGTTCACTGAAGAACTACTGAAGACAAACTACTCATCAGTAGTTTGTCATTCATCAGCACTTGTTCAAGAATCTTTCCACCGCCTTATGTTTCAGTAGTTTATTAGTTTAGTATTACTTTAACTTTTTGTACGAGTTCCAAGATTGCAACTTGTTGCAACTTGTTTCTGAACTTGCTTTTTGGCAAGGTGCATGTATGTGTAAAGTCTATAAATAGATGGGTTCATCCCTCTGTTTTAGACATTGATTTTTAATACAGAAATCCTTCAAAGCTTATTATTGTTATTTCCATTTCATTTACTGAGAATCTGTTTAAGTATTCATTCTCATTCAATACATAGATTCTCATTAAATACTTGTCTTTAGTTTTCTCAAACATCCAGGGGGAGTAATAACTCCTGTTGATAAGTGTAGCTTTAACTTAAAACATTCCGCTGTGCTAAAACTGATAAAGAACTTGCTAAATACTTAAGTGTTCACTAGCAAGTTCATACAAAAAGCAATACTGATCCAATAGTTGGCCTTGATCGGAGACGTCACCAAGATGCTACCCAATATGTCTTTTGCAGCTTGGGAGATGTCACAGAGATGCCTTAGGTGGAGACGGCTAAGATCAATTCGAAATGACTCAGCCATGAGTCGAGCTGACGGAGGTGACGTATCAAGCAGTCCCGGAGATGTCTCGGCAGTGCTCAGATGTCTCCGAGACGCTTCACAACCGGTGTAGACACGTACCGGTGAAGCATTGGTCCTCATGGAAAACGTCTCCAAAGACGTCTGGGTGCCTCAAAATTTGTGAACCGTCGCTCCAAAGAGACGGGAGATGACCACTTTCTTAAAACCACCGTGTCTATGGCTATTTTCGCCATTTTCCTTTTTTTTAAAGGATAATAATTGTTTACAAAAATTCAAAATTAGATGATCCGATCAGAGACCCAATGTAGATGTAAAGCCAGAATAGCCATTGATGGTGAAGGTCCACCAATGTAAGTGCTGTAAGAATCATGAGGTTTGAAAATGAAGTTTGATGTGCCAACACTATCTTCATAATTTTACATACCCCAACTTAAAAACTTTATCTTTTGACACATGATCTTTCTCATCCCAAAAAAAGTGAGAATTTAATTTGAAATACTGTAGTCGAAATGAAAATATTGTTCTTTAAAATTAATTTATTTGCTTTCACTCATTTATCCTAGATCGTACATATAAATGACCAATAAGTAACAACACCTAAAGTTACGATAATTATGTACCGGGACATTATGGAAACGTTTAATTCGAACGTTGTAGTCAAAATATCTTAGTTAATATACGTATATACACACACATATTTAATATAATAGGAAAAATTAGTAGACAGTTTAAGAAAATCGGTAAGACTTTATTAACTTGTGCGTCGCTTTATGGATTGCGCTAGTAGCTAAGTTCTCTTTGATTAAATTTTCGGTCATATTATATATACTGGTTTTTATCCCGGGAACGTCCCGGGTTGAAATATCTAATATAACATAATAAAATATATTATTATTATTATTATTATTATTATTATTATTATTTTAAACAAATCTCTGCCATAAGTTATCATATTCAAATATAAAAAAAAAAACAAATCTCTGTGCCGGGGTATAAATCTAGTGCCATTACAAATGAATTCGTAAGTTTGTAATCGATCATTCTAAAAAGAACTCACAATTTTTTTTTAAACTAATCCCAAACCCGACACAATACCTGTCGGGTTACAAAAAATAGTCATTTTTTCTCCGTTTTATATATAGCACTATGGTACTCGTTGGAAAGATAATAAAACACTCGTTAATTTGGTGTAATTTAATCTTTAAAAAATCTCGTATATAAAAGATATTAACGTTTAAAAGTTATAGGAGGAAACACGAGAGAAAAAATAATAAAGGTTTAATATTTAGATTTAGTAGATCAGGTATTTAATAGATTAGGTTAAAGATTATAATAGATTAGGTTAAATCATATTTATTTCTTTTTTTTTAATTGGTTTAGAGTTGTCACATCATATCATATGTGACATCTCTCAAATGAAAGATTGCATAATATTATGACATGTAGGATTATTAGCTTTGCAATATATATATATATATATATATATATATATATATATATATATATATATATATATATTAGAAACTTGGGTCACCTCTAAGAGTCACCACCATTCATTATCACTTGGCATCGTTTCACAAATTAGTTAGTTGGGTCACCTCTAATAGCCACCACCCTTCATCATCATTTGGCACCGTTTCACAAATTAGTTAGTTGGGTCACCTTTAAGAGTCGCCACCCTTCCCCATCACTTGTACCGTTTCACAAATTAGTTAGTTAAGTCACCTCTAAGAGTCACCACCGTTCCTCATTACTTGACACCTTTTCACAAATTAATTATCAACATTAATCTCCTCTAAGAGTCATCACTCTTTCCTACAATTAGCAACTTGGGCAACTTCTAAGAGTCACCACCCTTCACGTCCCTTCCCTTCCCACCGTTTCACAAATTATTATACATACAATTTGCAACACCATTGAAGAAAAAACAATACATATCACAAAGCACCGATTTCGACTTGCAAGGTTTTTTTTCTTATTTTCAAATCCATTTGATTTTAATAACCATCTCCAATATCTTTCCTTTCCACATCTCATTTTCACCAACACAATTTATGATTGTTTGCAACCATTTTCCAGATTCATCTTTCATGTAAAGATTCTTTATTATTCCTTTGAATAACGAACAAGTTCAAAAAACCATCGAAGAGGTGCATATTATTGTAAAATCCTAACCTACGCGTTGCATCTTTTATGGAACTGTCGTCTGTTCCGGTAGCATCCTCCAGAAATGGACATCAATTACCACATAACTGCTACACTCATAAATCAACGGATAATTACAATGGGAATCATAAAAAGCCGAATTTTCCACCACGAGACCGCGACTTTAATTTGGTAGAATTGGCCGGCAATCCCAAATTAAAACATCTATACCATATTAAGTATACCCTATTACAATTACTGATTGAAGAAGATCGCTCATTCAATTCCTTTTTTGGTCTGCAATTATTATATGTACATAAGAATTGAGAGTGCATATTCCTCTTTAGTCTTGGTCTGATTTTGAAGATTAATATGAAGATTGGTTCGTTTGAATTGAAAAATCGCATTGTTCTTATCAACGGAATTTATCGATTCGATAATATTGTTTAAAATCAAATCGGTGTTTTGTGGAAACAAAAACAAAAAATATAACATCATTTTCAGTACAAAGTTAGGATCCAAAAATTCAAGTCATTCCCCAAACACTTTGTCTTTTGAAGTGGAATGCTTTAGGTGTGTTGGTGTAGGTTAGAGATAATGCAAAAAAAAAAAAAAAAAAAAAGATAAAAAAAAAGGAATATGGTAGTTGTGGTTTTTTTTACCAGTTCGTACGTACAAATCATAATCGTTTTAATCAGTTCTATTATCTTTTTACCAGTTTCTATAAGTCTGTCGTTTTCTCCGAATATTTCAGATATTTGTGTTTGAAGTAATGATCCGATGGATATCGAAGTGTTTTTAGAGGGGACAGTTCCCGTACATGAGAATAATATATTTTTTTTTAAATTGAGTTTGCACACATGGTAGTTGTGTTTTTTATTCAGATTAGTAGTTGCGTATTGATTTTTATCATACTGATGACATAAGGGTTTTTTTTTTTACAATTTGCGTTTGAAGATGTATTTATTTGCGTTTCATTTTTTAAAGACTATTAAACTGTTTTTTTTAAGATTATGTTTGTACGTATGTTACTTGCGTGTAAATTGAATTTCGACTTACGTTTTATTAATTCTTCATCATGAATGATAGGTGCTTTATTCATATTTTGTAATTGCATATTGATTTTTTATCATACTGATGATATTTGGTTGTTTTTTTATACAAGTTGCATTTGAATTTTTTTATGTATTTGCATATTGATTTTTATCATACTGATGATATTTGGTTGTTTTTTGTTTTTCTTCCAACTTGCGTTTGAATATTTATGTATTTGCGTTTTCATTTTTTGAAAGACTAGATAATGTTTAGTTTTGACTTTAAAAAATCAAAAGAAGAAGTTGATACATGCTAGAATACAAAGTTTGAATGGTTGGACCGATTCGAGATGGCTAATCTTCAATACAAAAACACCATAATACTAGATAATCCAGATTAAACAAAATATAGAAAAAGAAAACATAAATGAAATACTTAACTAGAGAAGGTGATTATGTTTGTACATATTTGTACTTGCGTTTAGTAATTTCCATAATAAATAATAGTTGCGTTTTACTAAGAATAGTAGTTGCGTCTTATTTTTTTTTATCAAACTGATGACATTTGGTTGTTTTTGTTTATTTTCATAACTTGGGTTTGAATTTTTATGTATTTACGTTTCTTTGTTTCATGACACCTCATACAAGTTAATTGAAAGAGAATCATAAAACATGCCAAAAAAAACATAATATTACTAAAAACATAGATCTATTACATCTGATGGTGGAAATTAAAAACTTAACAGCCAAAAAACATAACATAATATTCATGAACAATCTAGGGAGAGAAACTAGTTCCCCCCTTAGACACAACCTCCATATTCTTAGGGTCCAAATTTGCATCATCAATGTCTCATTCTTCTTCGTAGTCTGATTCTGGGTCCATACCAGACCACAGTTCAACCTGAGCCTTGATCATCAACACAAGTTTTGAACCAAACTCTGATCTAGTTTGGTTTATAAGTGGCTTCTCAGACAAGTTTTTAAAAAATCCATATCAGTAGAGAAAGAGATCTCCTTAGGATGGAATTCTTCAATTTCCCCATCATCAAATGTTACATCAACCTCAAACCTTTCTTCAACAAATTCTCAACTGCTCACTCCCCTCACCTCACAATTTTTAAACATTTTCTTCAGCATATCAAACAGTTTTGTTACCTTTGTTGAATGGCTTAGATGTGGAACACTCAGGGCATACATCTTTTTCAAGACCGGCTTGCTACAATTTCTAAGCACACTCTCTTTACACTTGTAAACGACTTTTCGGTTATCGCTCATCATCATATTGAATTGTCTGTGCTCATACCACCATGTGCATAGGGTTCGGTTGTATGCCATTTGCTTAGATTTTTATCAGTTTGTAGTTCTTTGTGTTTAAGAGAGAATGAAAGAGTAGAGGTGCCCTAAAATGCTCATACATAATGTTATTTTATAATGTTTATTTTTATTGTTAATACACGACTTTTGCCATTTCTAAAAATTAATTTTATAAGTTCAACAGCCTCCAGTTTCATCAAGAATGTCTACATTTCTTTTTTTATCAGCTGTGAAATGACATCTATATGATGGGACTATGGTAATTTTGTCCTTTTTAAACTGTTACTTTTAAATTCACTAATTTATATTACCTTGTCTTTTAACTAATTTAACTTTACAACCATTTTTTTAAGTGTTATGATTTTTATTTTATTGCGTTTTAAATAAAAAAGTAAATTAGATAAATGTAATTCTTAGTGTGTGTTATAATTTTTTAATCATTTTTATATTAATTTATAGTTGTTCAACTTGTGTTTTAAAAAAATAAGTTTCCTTTTAATTAAAACAATATTGTTTGAATAATTATTTATTATTTGCGTTTATTATTTATAAAACTTGCGTTTTAAAAAAACACAATGTCTGCAACAAACATTAAACATTCAATCTGTATAAAAAAAGAACATTCAATATCTGAAGAAAAACATTAAAAACATCAACCATCCAAAATGATCTAATTTTTTTTCTGAGTAAAACCCAATTTTGTTTTAAATAAAAATAATATGGAAAACAATTTATAAAAATATTTCACACTTAAAACACATATGAACTACTGTTCAAAAATAAAAATAATGTTTTTAAACTTTATTTGTATTTATTTCCTAATTATTTCATTATTTATAAAAAAAATCAATTTAAAATACTTGAAGATCAAAATTTTGAGTTTAAAAATTCTAAAATATTTTTTTATATCAGAATAACCTTTACTTGAAATTTTTATATTTATTTGGTTCCACTCTTAATTGATATCTATTTAATTAAAACCAATTAAGGTTTAATTTAAAAACTCAGAATCCCCAAATTTTAATCTATAAAAACCTAAGTGCCCAATCCTCAATATCTTAGATTTTAAGGTTCATTCTAATATAAATTGTTATTCATTTAGGTTAATCCTTTGGGATCTTTATTATTTTGACTCTCACCGTTCGGTAGTATCAAATCCCTACGCAAACCGTGAGTATACTTTCCCCTTTTTTTCGTTTTCACACTTTTGGGGTGATTCATGTACGCTTATTTACTCACTCACTTAAATATGTTTAAACACAATATTCACAAATGCAATTCATATATGTGGCTTGCGTGTTTGCCTTATGTTTGATTGTGTGTACTCATGCCTTGTCAAAATCATTAACTCATGTGGGGCCGAACATAACAATGAATAGTACTATGATATATATCCCTTATATACGTATGCAAACAGGGTATGCTCACCAATACAATTTATTTGTATTGACAAATACTATTTTCGTACATGTTTCAGGTTGATTTTGAGACACCTTCTTAGCCTTTTGGATTTAGAGTTTAGAATTGGATTTTTTATATATACATTTGTTTAGATTTGATAAGGTTTCTTTAGACATTTGTATCTCTTGTATCTAATTACAATGACATAAATTATTCAACTTAATGTAATAATATTTACACTTTAGTACCATGAGCTTTTGAACAATCATCACTATCGTACACCTCGATGGTTTTGCCATCGGTTGGGGTGTTACAGATTGGTATCAGAGCCGTGGTTATAAGGAATTAGGTTATTAGAAATGCTTTTGAGCTAGACTATAACTAAGCTTACATACACAAGTCCTCTCGTGCATATTTTATCTTATTTTTCATATATTCTCATATTTTACTTCGATTTACATATTCTCTATTTATTCCATCACATCTTTTTCGACATCATACTCGAAAAAGAAGACAATCGTACGAAACGAAATCACCAAGTTAGGGTGATATCCATACCTTGGTGATTAGTTTCACTCCTGAACATGTTTTATACATTTGGAATATATTTTTGAGATAGGAGTGACATCCACACCTCAAGAAAATATTTCAATGTATCCTTTTTCAAAATCTCTCAATAGAAACTTCACTACTAAGCTAGGCGTGATATCCTTATCTTAGTGACTAGTTTCACTCCAACGAATGCTTTGTGTTTATGAAATACAATCTTTGAGCTAGGAGTGATATCCATACCTCAACGATTTATTTCTATATTTCATTTTATTTAAAACACGCCAAAGTTTTGGAATCACTAGTGACGGGACCCGTGCAATCTGGAAGGGTGAGCGCCTGTATCCTAAGTTTTCTGTCTAAGGCCTTGCATTTCGCATAAATCCCAATCAAATGATGGACCAGTATGCCTACCTGGGAACTCTTAGGATGAGCATTCACTTAGGCTAAAGCATGCCTCCCACAAGTCACTAGAGATTCAAAATCTTTTGGCTAGTCAAAAGATTCCAATGGAAACAATCCCAACGTCTATTTTTATTGAATTGATATTTATACCTCATTTATTCTTTGAATTTATGATTTCAATGCATGTTAAGTTTATTTGATTGATTCTCTTATGTGATTCTCTTATTTATTGATCATCCCATTTGGTTCTTCATTATTATTATCAAAACATTTTCCACTAGGGTTTCCGAGAATTCCGGAGCGGCGACAAACGGCGATACAGGTTTTTCTTCGTGCATGGAGGCAAGGGAGCGCTACAACATCAACACATGGTACGATGTACCTTCTAAGAATGCTAGTAGATCACAGAAGCAGGGAGTTTCAACGCCTAACGTTAACATAACCAAGGTCTTTGTTTCGAATCTGCCCGAGGGTTGTTCGTCGGCTGATCTGATGAAGGTGATGAAAGATTATGGGCCTATTCAAGGTACGTACATTGCGCGGAAGTATGATAAGCTAGGGAAGAGGTTTGGCTTCGTTTCGTTCATCAATATTGAAGATCCGTTGACTCTTGAAGCCAAGTTAAAGGATGTGTGGTTGGATAGTTATAAGTTATATGCTGTATTGGCGAGGTTTGTGAACGGTTCGAAGACGCAAGGTAAGGAGAAAAAGGTTTGGAAACAGGTGCACGATAAGGCGGATGATTTACCCCCAGACTTGAATGTTGAATCGGAAAAGGTTAAAGATGGTAGCGGGTCATCTAAGGCTGGTAGTAGGTCATTCAGGGACACGTTGCTGAATATCGTCTCTGAGAAGGAAGTGATGGATATCAAGGTTGATGATGGATTGTTGGTTCGACAATGTTGGGCAGATTGTGCTTTGTTGGGGAAGGTTATTGATTTTCTTTCCTTAACTAGGCTTCGATCATGGTTGACGGAGTCCATTAACTGCAAGGTACGTATCAAATACTTGGGAGGTTTGTCGGTGATTCTTGTGTTTGATGCGTGTGAGGATAGGAATTGGTTTTTTGGGAAAAAAGGGTTATGGGAGAAGGTCTTTGGATCGCTTAATGCATGGGAAGGCCAGATTTGGGATTACGAACGTGTTGCATGGTTGAAGTTAGCAGGCATTCCTTTATGTTTAACTGTTGATACGGTTATCCAAGATATTGCTTCTAAATTTGGCGAGATTGTTCAAATGCCGACTAGTAACGATGGGGATGAGGATTTGTCCCATGTTGTGGTTGGCGTGTTGACGAATTCTACACATCGTCTTAATCAGTTTGTTAATTTGCATTGGAAAGCATCGGTATTTCCTATCACGGTGGAAGAGGACTGTGAAGAGTGGTCTCCTGATTGTTTGTTTGAGGGAGATGAGGTTGGTATTGATGTCGAGGAAGAAATGGTGGCGGGGGATATGATGTTTGACGAGGAAACTGTTGAACGTTGCGAAGTGGTAGAGAATGAGGTGGTGGTGACTGAGCCGCAAATACCTGTTAATGAACATGGGGTTACGGGAATCGGGGATAGAACTGAGCCGGTTGGAGAAGAATTTGCGGCAGGGGTACCTTTGGATATTGAAGAAGTTAAAAAGAAAGGGAAGGCATATAGGAAAAAGGCGAGGAAGAAGTTGTCGCGGTCGCCTGTGGGTCATGAAAGGCCGAAAAAAAGACAAAGGGAAGGGGAGGATTTATTCGATCTAGATCGTTTTATCAACTGTGTGAGTTCTTGTCCGTATGATGAGAATGTGGAATTCCAAGTCCCTATCAGTGGTGATTTTAATGTTACTGAAGTGGTTGATATAGATAAAGTTGGTGGAGAGTTATTGGATGATATGAATGTTGATCCCATAGAGGTAGGAGATGTGGAGAGGGTTGACACGAATGTGCCTGTTGATAGTGGCGAGATGAGGAACGAGGTGACGGAAACGGTGATGCTTGGTAAAAAGTTGGGAGCGGAAAACATTGAGCTCTTTGAACAGTCGGTTAGCAACTTGGTTAGGGAGGAAGGTTTTCAATCGGTTGATCAATGAATGTGTTATCTATCAATATTCGGGGTATGGGATCCGAACTCAAGGCCGACTGGGTTCGGGGTATACGTTTAGAAAATGAAGTGGGTATGGTTATGATTCAAGAGTCTAAGTTGGTTTCCATGGATGGTTTCGACGTTGGTAAATTCTGGGGTAAAGGGGATTATCAGTTTGAGTGGGTTGCTTCATCAGGCCGCTCGGGTGGTCTTGTCACGATGTGGTCTACCGCGGTTTTGTCTAATGTGTATGTCAAGAAGAATGATAATTTTCTTATTGTTGCTGGTGATCTGAAGGAAGATGGTTCGCATGTGGTGTGTATTAACACTTATATTCCGCAGAAGTTAAGTGATAAAAGACGTATTTGGAATGAGTTGCGAACTGAGGTGGACACGGAGAGAGGTCTATGGGTTATAGGAGGGGATTTTAATTGTGTTCGTAATAGGGACGAAAGGCGTAATTCGAAATTCAAGGCTGCTGCGTCCGCGGAGTTCAATGATTTTATTGATGATTTGGCTCTGCGGGAATTTATTTTACGTAATCGAAAATTTACTTTTTGTGCAGGAAATAAGTTGAGCCGTATTGACCGTATCTTTGTTTCATCTAGTGTTTGTGATCGTTGGCCTAATGCGGAGTATCGTGCGTTAGCTAGACTTTACTCCGATCACAGTCCGTTATTATTGAAGATGGTGTCTAAGAATTATGGCGCTAAACCGTTCAGATTTTTCAATTCGTGGCTGAGTAGGGACGGGATAGATGCTATTGTTGAAAATGCTTTTGGTCGTGACCAGAATATGAACTTGAAACCGGATGTGCGGTTAATGGAGAGTTTAAAATGTGTTAAAGCCGAAGTGTTATCTTGGATTAAAGAGGTGCGCCTAACTGAAACTGAAGAGATGGTGGCCATTAAAAAAGATTTAGATGAATTGGAGAGGGTCATGGATAACAGGGATTTGGTCGAAGAAGAAGAGTGGGTTTTGGAAGAAGGAACTAAACGGGTCAAAAGCATGGAATTCCTGAATCACAAAGACTTGAAACAGAAGTCCAGGGTTAAGTGGGCTAAGGAGGGCGACGAGAACTCGGCTTTTTTCCATGGCTTTATTAATAGCCGGAAGGTGAGTAATGGTATTCCGGGTTTGATGATTAATGGGGTTTGGGAAACGCGACCAAATTATGTTAAGAAAGAGGTCATGGTTTTTTTCCGCAATAGATTTAAAGAGGATTTGGTGGATCGTCCCTTTTTGAGATGTTTTGATTTGAAGCAAGTTTCTGCTGTGGAAGCTAGGGAGTTAGTGGGCCGGTTTTCGGAAATTGAGATTAAGGAGGCGGTGTTTAATTGCGGCAGCGATAAAGCTCCGGGCCCGGATGGGTTTAATTTTCGGTTTGTCAAGAAGTATTGGTCTTCGATGGTGGGTCATTTTATTAATATTCTTGATGAATTCTTTGATTCGGGGGTCATTAGTAGGGGTGTGGGATCGTCTTTTATTACCTTAATTCCCAAGGTTAGCGATCCGGTTTCGTTGGGTGAGTATCGGCCGATTAACTTGATTGGTATTGTTAGTAAAGTTATTTCTAAGGTGCTTGCCAACCGGTTGAAGAAAGTGATGAATTCGGTTATTCATGAGACTCAATCTGCATTCATCGCGGGAAGATATATTCTTGATGGGCCATTGATTGTTAGCGAAGTGTTGGCTTGGGCTCGTCATAGTGGTAAGCGGTTTTTTATGTTTAAAATTGATTTTGAAAAGGCGTACGACAATGTGAATTGGGGTTTTTTATTATCGGTTATGAACCAAATGAATTTCCCGGATACTTGGTGTAAGTGGATTTCAGGGGTACTGTCCTCGGCCAGGTCTTCTGTTTTGGTCAATGGAGCTCCTACTTTCGAGTTTGATTGTCGTAAAGGTATGAGGCAAGGAGATCCTATCTCTCCTTTTCTGTTCATTATTGTTATGGAAGCGCTTTCGGGGCTTGTTAAGAAAGCTTGTGTCGAAGGGGACTTTACAGGTGTTCAACTACCTAATGATGGTCCATGTATTTCTCATTTATTGTATGCGGATGATGCCATGTTGATGGGGGAGTGGACGGACGCAAATTTTATGACCTTGAAAAGAATTTTGAGGATTTTTCATTTATGCTCGGGTCTCAAAATCAATATCACTAAGTCTACTCTTTTTGGTATTGGGGTTAGTAGTGACGAGGTCTCGGGGCGAGCTGGTTCTATGGGGTGTGGTTCGGGTACGATTCCTTTCAAGTATTTGGGTATTCAAGTTGGTTCTAATATGGGCAGAATAAATAATTGGGACCCGATTGTGGAGGTGTTTCATAAAAGACTTTCTAAATGGAAGTCTAGGATGATCTCTATGGGGGGTAGGGTGGTGTTAATTAAAGCGGTCTTGGAGAGTCTTCCGACTTATTACTTTTCGTTATTCAAGGCCCCGGTTGCGGTGGTGACCAAACTTGAGAAGTTAGTGAGAAAGTTTTTATGGGGGGGAAACGAGGATCTTCATAAGATTCATTGGGTTGGATGGGAGGTTGTTACTCGTCCAAAAAATATGGGAGGTATTGGTCTTACCAAGCTAAATGTTAGTAACAATGCCTTGTTATTGAAATGGATTTGGCGATATAGAATGGAGGGGACGGCGTTATGGAGGAAAGTGATTGATGCTATTCATGGGTCGCGCCGTAGATGTTTGACGGTGCCATACAATAAATCTGTGCGAGGGGTTTGGGGAAAAATTGTTGCTTGTGGAGATCGTCTTATTGTTAATGGTTCGTCGTTCAATAGTTTGCTTCAAGGTAGACTTGGAGATGGTAAGGTGATTAAATTCTGGATTGACCCTTGGTTGAATGGGGTTCCGTTAAAGACTTTGTTTCCGACGCTTTTTGGGTTGGAAAAAAATAAATGGTGTCATGTAGCGGATAGAGTTTGTTTTAACGGTAGAAGGGGTGTTATGTCATGGGATTGGAAGCGCTATCCTCATACTGATCAAGAATGTGCAGAGCTGATTGAATGCACAAGACAGCTTGCAGATATTGTTTTGTTAGATAGGCCGGACGCGTGGGATTGGAATGGGAATGCGCTGCAGCATTTAGTGGTTAAAGACACTAAACAGTGGGCCAGTGAGGAGAATATTACGGAGATTTCAGGTGCGTGGCAGTGGGTCAATTGGCTTCCAGCTAAGTGTAATCTGTTTTGTTGGAGGGCGGCCTTAGATCGTCTTCCGACGATAGAGGCTCTTCGGCGCAGGAATATTTATGTAGGGGAAGCTGGGTGTGCGTTATGTGATGGTCCGGTCGAGACTATTGATCATATTGCTGCGGAATGTATGTTTTCGAATAGGGTGTGGAGTGGTATAGCGAGGTGGTGTCAAATGCCGCCAATTTTTTTGTTTTCGGTTCAGGACCTAAACGTCATTGCGGAGCATTCTGGTTGTTCTCAGCCGAAAAAGGAAGTTATTCGAGGTATATTGATGATTACGTTATGGCGTATATGGAAGGCCAGGAATGATAAAGTCTTTAACAAGATGAACATGGAGGTCACTCAAATCGTCGCGGAGATTAAGGCTCTCAGTTTCCTTTGGTTTAATAGCCGGAGCAAGGGTTATGGTATTAAATGGGAAGGCTGGCGATTTTTTAATTTTGATGTAATGTAACTATTATGTTTGTGCGGCTATCTCTGCCTTGGAGATAGTCCGTTTTTTGTTAATGAAAGTTGCCTTCCAAAAAAAAAAACATTTTCCACTATATTTCGCACACTACTTATAATATTTCATTCATGCTTTGTAACTTTTACACTAAAACATCATTTTCCCTTCATGTTAAAACATTTTTACTTATAACTCAATTTTTTTATGTCTTGTGTTTAACCGCGACCACATCCCGACTCTGGGATATCTCACACATTTAAACCCAACGTGGATTCAAAACTTCTTAGTCCTCTTGTTTTAAATCGTTATGTTACAAACTCATTTGATCGTCATCACAGTATCTCACTAGACCATAACCATTTGTATTCCCAGAGAACGGTTGCAAAATCGAGGTCAACCCATGTCCTCCCTAATCCAACACCATAACAACTTCTACTACACCATGTCTATTATTCGTTGAGAACCCCTCGTATTTACCCTAAAAAATTTCGTTGAGTACCCCTCGTGTTTCCATAATACCTGTAACACTATATATGCTTACCCAACACTGATTAATACTATATTGCCAACATGACTACACCAAGCTCCCTAAGCCATAGCCAACTATCACCAGTTAGCTTCTTTTGGTCAGATTGAGCTCATGCATAGATACCTAACTACAAAACACGAACGGGTACACTACCTTCTAAAAACAATTCCCTTGATAAACTATCCCTTATGTTAACTCCTCGCAAAAGCATAAAACCCTATTGCCAAGCTTTGGAGGAGCCTATTTGCCTGATTATTACACACCATATGCAACCATAATACACCATGTGATACCTACTGTTATGAATAAGAGAAAACACTTTGACCTCAAAAGATGCCTTGACGATTTTTCCACTCGTGTAATCAAATGATTTATAAAGTTTGCAAGATAATCAACTGACTGACTATAATAGTCAGGGCTTCAAGTTTACCCAAATCCTAACGGGTAATACTTGGATTTTCTAAAAATACTTCATAAAATTTGAAAATTTCTACTTTAATAAGAGAAATGAAGATTTTAACTTACAAGTTAAAAGGAATGTTTTATACAGAACATTCAATTTCTCAAAACTCGTCAAAACATCTGGGATCATCCACAACCACATACGCGCCCTACCTACGCCTCCCTAAATATTACCAAAGCAATCAACCCAGATTTTTCACTCAACTCATAAACTTATACCATATTACCAAAAATACCGAGCTGGTTCACTCAATCAATGCATCACAAGAAGTTCGGGAATCATACCTCGTCTTGAACTTCAATCAGTATAGATTTGGATTTTTGAAGCTAGGTTACAAGATAATAGTGGGAACAGGAAAATCACATGTTACTCACAATCCTTATTATTCCCCATGTTGAGACTCGATCTCCCTTTAATACTTGAAAATCTAATTTCGGTAACAATAGTGTCACATACGTCAACTTTTCTCATCTCTGTCATTTCAAATCTTGGCCTTTTGAAAAGACATTTGATTCATGCACATATTTCATGAACTTTTTTCTTTTACATTTAAACTTGACTTCTTATAAACACATGAAAGTGTGTACCTACGAAGTCCTTTTCATATGAACTTATTACTTTCCAATCTATGAATTTGGTTATACTCATACTTCATTATAGCTACTTTCTCAACTCTATATATATACACATATATATATATATATATATATATTATGCAGTCTATGTTTTATAGTCACAATTTTTTTTTTTACACTTGTATTTTCTCAATCACAAAAACTTTTTGGTATATATGCCTCTTAAATCACCAACGCGTTTTAGGCTATGTTGGTTGTGGAGCACATGAAAACTCCGCAGTTAAACGTGCTTAGGTGGGATTAGTATTAGGATGGGTGACCTCCTAGGAAGTCCTCCCTTGGGTGACAAAAAAAGCATGAATCCGTGAGCTCCCTATCAGGCAAAACGGACAACGTTGGATAATATTAGAGCCCAAGTGCCATTGAATGCCTGCTACATTTTGAAACGTATATGCGAAACTACTAAATTTCAACTCTACACGCCCACATTATCTACGGATTCTATTTATCGCTTATTATGTCTACTATAAAGTTGACACACAGTCTATTCATACGACTTGTTTACTCTTATTTTTGTGAAAACTATGCGATTTACTCATTTCATGCCTTTCAGTCTCAATTATATTCTATATACTTTTATGAGCGCGTACCTTTATATATACATTTTACTTCATCTGAGCAAATCCCTGCTATATTTTCTAATTATTTTCGTTCGGTACCACGGTCAATGAACATGCCAAATTAATAGCCCACATGAGATCGTAACCAGTACCGATGATGGAGTGATTTCCATCAACAATTTAGGTCAGAGTACTCCTTGATGGGAGCATTGTAGTCCTCAGAGTCTGTCAATACAGGTGTTTGGAGCCAGCGATATAAACAATATTTGACACGTTAATCATAAAGGCGAACCCGAGAAGGAAAGGACCTCTAACCATGTCTTATACTCACATATTATTCTTATCACAATATTTGATAGGTTAATCATAAAGGCGAACCCGAGAGGGGAAGGAACTCTAACCGTGTCTTATAGCAGATAATAAGTATAAACTCTGGGGGTATGAGTACGCATTATAAATTTCCATGCATACCCATTAGATTCTTGTCTCATTTATGTTAGTCTCATGGAAAAGCATAGCACCCTAATGTAACGTAAATCAATGATTGCGGTCCGGAACGTAATCGTTGGCTTACAAGTACATTGAGGTGGTGTGATTTTCTATTAAGGTTCTTGGTAGACATTCAGTCTGTTTTCGAGGTATCAAAGGTGTGGTGGGTTAGCTGCGGTACACCCTATATATAAACACTAATGATGCATCAAAAGTGAGACTGGGGTCGAACCAGGAACTAACTCTAGTCCACTTGGTAGTTTAAAAAGTCTTTTCATAGTTATCATTCCAAATATTTTGTTTCATATTTCCTAAAACATGGAATTGAGCACTACTTCGAACCCTTATCCCCCCTGATTATTCCAAGCAAACATAAACCAACCCCTATAACTATTCAACCTTAGACTGAAGCTCTCATATATCCCTTCTTCCCAAGAGATTACCACTTGAAGGAATTGCAGGACGAAATTTCTAAAAGTAGGGAATGCTGTAACATCCTTCACCTATCACAATCATTATTGTACAAATTTAGCCCTTATGAAATCGTATTTTTTTTTCATTTCGAGTTCTTGTAAATGGAAACTTGTATTCAAAAATAAGAAATTTGCGAACTTATACCTTTTCATCATTTCAATTGTCCTTCCCTTTTACTGGATGTTTAATCTGAAACTGTATCTGTAAGTGCATATTGTGACTGTAGCTTTCGGATTCTACAAAGATCGTCATTTATTTTGAAAATGTTGAAGACTTAAAGACCCATTCGACCTTACGGGAGGTCGAATGTACATCTACACTAGGTCGAATGAAGTTTAGTTTTGGACGAATTATATTATGTTGATTATTTGTTTTTGGTTCGAACCCTTGAAGGGTTTACCGGATTCATTCGAACCCTGCAAGGGTCGAATAGTCAGTCTATATATTAAGTTGTTTTGCTATTTAACATTCGGTCATTTTGTCTAGAGGGTCAGTGTGTGTGTTCTAAGTTGTGTCTAGAAAATTCTAAAAGCAGTTGTTTTCATTACTATTTTACATTGTAAGGTTTATCATCATAATATTAATGAAAATCAGATAGAAAATGATTCTAATTATGTTCTGATCTTGATTAATTTTATTTTGCATGCGAATTAGGGTTTTTGCAACTGATTTGCTTATACTTGTGTGATCTTTGTATGTTTTTTTTTATCATAATCCGGTCCTACAAAGTGGTATCAGAGCCATTGCTCAATCACACAACTGTAAATTGATACAAATCGATCAAATTTTTCATCAAAAACACCTAAATTTTTGCTGTTTTGCATGAACTTTCAAAGAACATGGGTTTTGATTGATACGGACTAGTTTTACAGTTAAAATAAAAAATTCTTTCACAAAACTTGATATCCTATCAATCCGATCCAAAACCTGCTTGATTGCATTGAAATTCAACAACTTATTGGAAATATAGATCAAAATTGTTGATTTTTGAAGAATACTTGATTTTTCAAATGGGTCGGCTTGAACGAGTTTGCTTTTAAATCGAAGGAGTCAAGTTTGAGGTCGAATCAATTGGGTTTAGGTCGAATCAGTTAGTTTGTTATTCATTCGAGTGTGTTGGTGTTCACTCGAGTCATCGATAGGTCGAACGACTTTGATTAGAGGTCGAAAGAGTTTGATTAGAGGTCGAACAAGTTGAATTAGAGGTCGAACGAGTCATAGATTGATATGTACTCATTCGAGCTTGTTACCAGTGGTCGAACCAAGTCATTTCTATTCCTTCGACCTTTAGACTGGTCGAACCAAGTTGCTGATTTTCAAGATTTTCGAAGTGTTGCGATTTTGTACATCATGGACAACATTTGGGGATTACCTATGACACCGATACCTGTTATGACTTAACCACAACAAACACCTATGAATCATTGGGCCGTTGCATCTGAAAGAGGAAACACATAACCACAACAGATACCGAATTACTGGGGTGTATCAAGTTCATCACGACCCGCTGTTAGACCTCCACCACAACCAATTTGAGATTATTGGGGAGTTGCAACAGCAGTAGCAGTTCAAAGCCAAACCACAAATTCCATTACTACTTTGGTTAATGATTTGTCTATGGGAAATGAAAACTGACCACCAAAGATGTTAGATATGAGTGAATATCATTCATGGGAAAAGAGGTTCAGAATTCTTCTTGAATGTATGGGTTTAGATGGTGGGGAAGCATGGCAAATGATCGAGAAGGGTTATAGAGCACCAATGATTGAAAACTCAAATACACCGATAGCACTTGATGACCTAAAGGATTATGAGAAAAAGAAGTATGCCGCTAAAAAGAAAGAATACTCGCAGTTATCTCAGGCATTGACAATTGATTTGTTACATCAGTTTAGACCATGTGCTACTTCTAAACAACTTTGGGATGCTTTGAAGAGTAGGCATGATGGGAATGAGAAAACTAAAAGGATTTGAGTTGAAGAGCTAAAGAAGGAGTTCGAAAACTTTAGCTGTGTGGGAAATGAGACTTTGAAATAACTTACTCCAAGATTCTTTCATTTGCTATCTGAGTTGTCAAACTATGAAATTGTCTATCCCATGAATAAGGTTGTAGAGAAGTTTGTTGATTCGTTGCCTCTATATTGGGGACAACATGTTGAGGTTTTGAGAGAAAAGGATTCCTTTCCTTATTGGACGATTAATGAGTTTATTCAGAAGTTGGAAAATAAGGAAATGGAGGAAAGAAGGAAAGCAAAGAGAGCACAGATTCCATAGAATCCCGAGCTTTATTATGCTAGCTCATCTTCTTCTGCTATTCCAACTGGAGGTGTGAGTGTTTCACCACAAACAGATTTTGTATCAAAAGTTGAACTAACAAGCACAGCAAGCTATTATGGTGTGTCATCTGGACCATCTTACACACCTACTCAACCTCCAATGCAAGCTTCTAACTATTATGGAACATCACCGGTGACTATGACACAACAACAACAACAAGCTACACCGGTTATGAACCAAGTCTCATCAAGCTCAAGTCTGATCATGTTAGAGACTTATAACATGAACAACATGACTGTTGAAGTGGCCCAACAACATATTGCTTTGGTTTCGGCAATGGTTGCTTCATATAACGGACTTGTTGCTAGTCAGATTAGAAACAATAATCTGACAAATGAAGATTATATCCAAATCGACAAGGAAGAAATGGAGTTGATCAATATACAATGGGCATTTGTGAGTGTTTTGAGAAAGGGAGACAGAGTTAATTGAGAAAATAGGAAGAAGGATCTTGTGACTTCGCCAAACACTACCTATGGTATCAACAAGGCGAAAGTGGCGTGCTTTAACTGTGGAACCAAAGGACATTTTGCTTGAAAGTGTACCCAACCTAAATAACAAGGCAACCAAAATCCATTCAACTCAAACTACCAAAACCGCCAATCCCAAAACCAAGTTTCTTTCCAAAACCAAAACAACAACTATCAAAACCAAAAAAATTACCAAAACCGACAAAACACCTCCCAAAATACCACTCAAAGACAAACATCCGCACCCGACCAAACACAAATTACACCTAACCGTGATAGAACCATTGTACCCGTGAATACACTAAACACTCAAAAGCAAAATGAGAACCAAGCTTTGGTGATCCAACCGGATGAAGGGTTTGATTGGAACAACATGCAAATAGGTGTTGAAGAGGTCACTGGTGGGAATGTCGCATGTTTTGCACAAGAAGTGGCGAGCGAGGAGTCGGTGATAGTTGAGAAATAAGTTATTAAGGAGAAAGTTTCTAAGAAGGTGGTGATTGAAGAGATAGTTGAAGGGGTGGTTCCAGAAGTTGTTTCTGAGAAGGTTGAGGAACTAGTTATTGAAGAAGAAGTTTTAAAAATAGTTATTGATTTTGTTGCTGATGTCTCTAAAGATCAAGAGTCTGTCTATTCTAATACTGAAAGCGAATCTGATTCAAAAGCAAGTGTGAATTCAATTGATGATGATGTTGAGCAACTTCTTGCTGAAGCAGATTTTCTGATGACAAAGAAGTCTTGCATGGTGGATGACGCTTTTACGAAAGTTTATTATTCCAAGTTCTTCGCAGGAAAGGAAGCTCGCTACGCTCTAATGGCCATGACAGATTCACCAAACCCGGTAAGTTCCAACTCATCTTCTATAGATAAATATTGTGGTAAATGTGATAGGTTGAAGGTGAGATTAAGAACTTAAAGTATGAACTTGATAGTGCTAAAACCTTCATCGAGTCTTATCGAAAAAGTGAAAGAGATTTAAACAAAACATTAGACAACTATAAGAAAGATGTTTCAGAATTAACAAAAACACTTTCAAACAAACAGATTGCCATTACTAACTATATAACTGAAATTGAAGAAACTAAACTTGAAATGGCAAAAATTAAATGTTTTTCTGAAAAAGTAAACAAGAAATTAGAGAGTTACATCAAGGTGGCCTATGTTTTAGATCACATTGTTGAAGAACTAGTCAAAGAAAACATTCAATCTAGTGCAGACTACAAATCTGTTTAATCCCCGGTGTTATTTAAAAATCACAATCTCGGTGATGTGACACCCGAGAGTTCAGTAAAGTCGGATTCCACATCAGAAAGCGAATCAAACACTTCTAGTGTTGGAGATCCGAATTCTGATGTGAGACCGATTTTGGGATTGAATGATGAAGGAGTAGTTGTTGTAACTAATGATTATGATTTAGAGAATGAGGAACCTAGGAAGAATGTTGATATTCCTTTGGAAAATCATATTCGAACCAATGAGTGGTATTCAACACCTAAGGTTCAACATCCTCCAAAAGTTGTAAACAAGCGTAATCAATCAGTTATGCCATCTGAGAAAAATGAGTCAAGTGACAAACCGGAGAAAGTATATTATTGGATGGAAGGATCCGATCAAATAATTTCTAATGAGGATTATCCCATACAGTTCGCAAATTATTCGAAAACTGATAAAATTTGGCAAGAAACCACTATTTGGTTTCCGAAATCTGAAGAACCAATGACATGTCACCTGAATTGATTAAACGACTGTATGGTGATAACTCAAAACCACCAAAAGTTTCATGTTACATAATTTGTCAAACCAAAGAACAAAGTTAACGGATTTTTTGAACCAGCTTATTCAATGGAGTCCGCTCCTGAGATTTTAAGGCGAAAGTGTATTGATGATCAATACCCATTGGACTCATTCGCTAACCATCATGAGAATTACTCATTTGAAGATTACCGTGCCTGTTTCAAGTGTGGGGAGAGAGGGCAATTACTTCCTCACTGCCCATATGTGAGATACAAGAGGCATGAGGTTGAGTGCAAATAAAAATAGAGGAATTCGTATGTTAGTTATCCTCAAAGACAGTCTTATCCTCAAAGACAATTTTATTGTCAAAACCAATTTTATCCACAACGAGGAAACCAACCGATTGTCTATGACAATTGTAATCGAATTTCTTTGGATACGAGAATGAAGAGGCCAATTACTTCCTCACTGCCCATATGTGAGATACAAGAGGCATGAGGTTGAGTGCAAATAAAAATAGAGGAATTCGTATGTTAGTTATCCTCAAAGACAGTCTTATCCTCAAAGACAATTTTATTGTCAAAACCAATTTTATCCACAACGAGGAAACCAACCGATTGTCTATGACAATTGTAATCGAATTTCTTTGGATACGAGAATGAAGAGGCCAATGCTGAACTCGGCGGATGATAGGCATAAGGTTTATTCTAAACCTACTTTCAAGTCTATAGCTGGACCTACGTCTGTTAAATCAGACACGGTATCTAAGAATGTTCCACCAAAGCTCGTTTCTAATAAATATGATGATGTTAAACCAAAATTTCAAACACAAGTCAGAATCTTGAAACGATCGGAACAATCTTGGACACCTAAGGGTTATTCAGGTGCTTCAAGCTCAACTTCAAGAGATCCGGTAAAACAGGTTCCTAAAATGAAAGTTTTAGAGAAACCAAGTGTTGAGAAGAAAGCTGTGTCTGAGAAATTTGATTCTTTGAATGTTCTACTACTGATACTCAAAGACCCAAGACTACAAAGGCTTAGGTCCCCCGTAAGAACTAATCAATTTTTGTTTGGTGCAGGGAATTCCAGCTGGCCCTGTTAGAAGCCTTTGGATTGTTGACATTGGAGCTTCCGGGCACATGACTGGAGACATGACGCTCTTGTTCGAAATCAAAAATATCAATGGAGGTTATGTAGCATTTGCCCGAAATAAAGGTGGTTATATTACTATGGAAGGGAGTGTGAGTAATGGGATTGTGAGCTTTGAAAGAATATCTTATGTGAAGCAAATAGATTATAATCTGCTTAGCGTGTCTCAGATATGTGATAAAAAATTTTCTATACACTTTGATGACAAATCTTGCTACATCCTGAAACCTGGTTTTGAGATACCAAAAGAGTGGATCATGCTAAAAGTTTCGAGAGTGAACAATCTATACATTCTTGACATGAGCAAAGCAACCAGTACATAGGGTCAATTGACATGTTTTCTGTCTAAGGCTACTGAGAAATAATCTATCATGTGGAACAGACGGATGGGGCATATTCACCTAAGGAAAATGAAAAACTTGGTAAAGAGCGGGCTAGTGGAAGGTGTGAATGTTAAACACTTCCATCTGAATGACAAATGTGTGAGCTGCAAGAAAGGGAAACAACACAAACATTCCCACAAACCCAAGAAAGGTAACTCTGTTAACATTCCACTTGAGCATTTACATATGGATCTTTTTGGACCTATGAAACGTAAGAGTATTAACGGAGATCTATATTGTCTTGTGGTGACTGATGATTATTTAGGATTTTTGAGGGTGATGTGCATGCAACACAAGAGCGAAACGTCCAACAATCTGAAGATTTTTTTTGCCCGGTTGGAGAACATTTATGGTTTGAAGATCAAACGAATCAGAAGTGACAATGGGACGGAATTTAAGAATTCCATGATGGATGCATTGTGCGAGGAAAAGGGTATTCATCACGAGTACAGTGCACCTTATACTCCACAACAAGTGGGCCGGTCATATCCATTTTAAAACATGGGCTGACTACTTTTGTAAAGGGGTTTGGTTGTTTTTGTTTGATATTATCCACCCTTTTATACAAGGGTTTGGTGTGTTTGGGGTTATCTACTTTTTTATAAAGGGTTTTGGTGTGTTTGGTTGGAATACACAATGGCTTCTCATCTTGTCCAGTATCAAGAACCCCAAACAAATTTGAAATAGGGATGTGGGGATTTATAAAAAATAAAGGGTCTAAGGATTTCTCCCTAAACCTAGTACCTCCACAGTCATCCTCCTCCTCTCCTTTGCAAGGGATGCCACCAAAACCATAGCCACCACCATTTTTTTCCTCGATGTTGGTGCTGTGATGGGTTGGTGAAAACACGAGAGTTAACAAAGCTAAAATGTTTAGTTAATAAATTAAAGATAATTGAATGGCACTATTTTGATATGTTTTGTGATTTTCAGGTTTTGACATGAAAAGAGTGCGATTTTGGAGCTTTGGAACATCTCAGAAGGACAAGGAAGGATCAACCAAGAAAAAAAAGGCTGAAACAGATGTTCTAGGGCAAACTGGCATCGCCTATGCCAAATCTGGCGTGGCCGACGCCACTTGCCTTGCAAGTGTAACATTTCGTTTTTTTCCCGAAATAAACAGAAGCCGTTATTTTATACATCTTTTATCATTAATTTTATACAAATATTCCTATGTCTTTATTTGTTTTAACCCACAATTTATATATATATATATATATATATATATATATATTACTTGGTTTAAATAATAATAATAATAATTATTATTATTAAAAAAAACCAGATTTGTAGCCCAAGATATGTGCTGTCAAACTTCCTTTGAAAACAAAGAAAAACAAACCTAACCTTAACCCAAACCAAACTAACACACTCTACCACACTAAACCCAACACCTTGAGCCCATACCCAGCCTACAACCTAAAACCCTTTCCTGTTCCTTTTCTATTTTCGCTGCACTGAACCGAAAAAATAATTTAGTTGACCATTTGATTGAACAAACATGGTAAGAAGCATCTAATTGATTCGTAGTAAAGAATTGACAGATCCTTAGGCGTTTGATAAACGCAAATTCCAATCAAAACATACCAAAATTTGGCCTATACGCGTTTTCTAATCAGACCCCAAGTCAACCTTCCTAATTCGTCCACGAATGTGTTATAGTATAAATTGAATCCCCATTACCAACCTTGAGGTGCCGAAAACAAAACCCTCATTCCCAATTTTTACAAACAACTCGTATTTAAACAAGAATCAATGGCGTGTTGACTTTTTGGTTGACTCGTGTTCTTGCTTCAATTAAGCTTAGTAAGAATCAATCCATTCTGTGTTTTTAATCCTTGATACATTCCAACCAATAACCCTATGAATCCAAGGGTTATTGGTTGATGATTTAGTGTATTGGAAAACTAGGGTTCATAGGTACGAATTGGGGAAGATGACACTTCGCAGTCATCATATTTTTTTTAAACAAACTGAAAATGATCACCAACTGATCTATAGATCATCTGGTGATACACTTCGTATTTAAACATTGAACCGGCCACTGGCAGGAGTTCGAACATGGTCATAATCTTTTTATTTTCTTTAAGAATTATGAATCAATCTTTAGAAACATATGCATATAATTAAAACGATATGAAAATGTTCTCAGGGTCTAGACCAGCTGGTCTAGGCTTGTGATTTAAAACATACGAACCGGCCAGAGGCCCGGGTTCGAGTCCTAGCCACAACAACATTTTTTTTAAAACCTTTTTATTTATATATATTTTACCTATTAACCTTTTAAAATCGTTTTTAAATACCAAAAGAGATTTACGAATTCTATAAAAATTATTTTATGTTCTTCTAATGACAAGGTTCACTATACAATTTTTATTTTTTCAAAAATTATTTATTTAATATATATTAAAAATATTACAAGTTTATTCAATTATAAATTGAAAATTCTATAAACAATCTAAACGACTTTATAAAATTTCCACAAAAATTATTTTAAACTTGTAGATCAATAAGTATATTAGAAATAAAATTTTATTCCATCAAACTGCTTATTTACTATTTTTAATTAAATTTTGTTATTTTAATCATAAGTAAATCATAATAAATTCATTTTTCAATATTTTTATACCAAAATTGTACATAAATTATTTTTGTTCATTTAGAACAGAAATATAAATTTTAATCTAAAAATTCTTTAATTTTAATATTTTTAGATATTAAAATTATATTTTGACAAATAAAAATAAATATACTAAATATTCAATTTTTGAGAAAATAATTTTATAAAAATTATTTTCATATTAAAAATCTTATAATATGACCATCGTTAATCAAAAATCTACAAATAGTCTTTTATTTATTTATTTTCCGAATTTCTTTTATTTATTAACAATTTATCTAAATTAACGATTAATCAATTATCAATCCCAAATTAGGAACCCTAGAACTCTTTGTAGACTAGAAAACTTAGATTTTTAATTTTTCCCATTACTCATTTATTGCCTTATAAATAGGGTGATATTTGGACACAAGAGCCACAATTATTCTATATCAAGGGACTCAATTCTAATACTAATGCGAGTTTACATAGCCCATTTTTACTGTTTCACATTTTTGGGGTGAAACATGTATACACACTTTTATACAATAGCAATTACTCATTCTCATTATGTTGAAATTTGTTGACCCATTTTGACTTGTAACAAAAAGACACAGTACAATCATTAACATTGATCACGCCGCCTGTTTAGAATATAGCGTTATAGGCCTGACAAACCCATCCCCCCCCCCCCCCCCGCATAAATTCAGGGATGATCGAAAATAGTTACACTTTTACTAACTTGCGAGTTAGGTCTCAGTCGACACAAGGTTTGATTGTACAAAAGACGCATTGTTACATGTCGGACTCATATTCTATCATTACTCATTATTATACTTCAACTATGATTGCTATACAAGATATTGTTTTCAACTAAATGCAAAACCTATGTATTCTCACCAACTATTTATAGTTAACCCGCCCATCTTTCCAACTCAACATGTTTCAGGTTTTTACGTGCTTTTGGAAGTTGTACAAGTCTTGGATCACATAGGAGCTTTGGATCTAGTTATGTAAATCAAGTTGATGTATTTATTAAATTGTATGACAAATCGTAAATTGTTTAGTAATATTCAACTTCCATTTAGTACCATGAGCTATTGAACAATCATCACTACGTGACACCTCGATGTTTCCGCCATCGGTTGGGGTGTTACAGATTGGTATCAGAGCCATGGTTATAGGGAATTAGGTTATTAGAAAAATAATCTAGTCTATAACCTTAGGATTTTAACCAGTAATTGCTTCTCTTACTTGCAACTCTACTTGTTTCTATTCTCTATCTTCAACCTAGTTCTTATCCCTACTTTAGCCCTTACAAGATGATTACTCTCCATCACTGGATCTACCCTTAGACTAATAGGACAAAATTCTCAGGTCCTAACCTGAACTGCCTTGATAATCTCGTCGAAGATCTTTATTCTAATAACGAACACGTGCAATCTGGAAGGGTGAACGCCTGTATTCTGAGTTTTTTGTCTAGGACTGACATTGCACATAAATCCCAATCAGACGAGGGACCCGGATGCCTACCTAGGAATTCTTGGGATGAGTGTTCACTTATAGGCTAGAGCATGTCTTCACTATGTTATTAGAATTTAGAAGCTTTGATAAGTCAACATTTTCGTTTATTCGTTTTAATTAATGAATAAATGATTACATTCCTTATTATATCTCATTACCCTTGACTCATCCTATGTCTCATTGAAACCTTCATTGTGTCTCTTAAAGATAATGCCTCCTCGTCGTAGCTCTCATAATAAGAACGATCATGATGGTGAAAACAACAACAACAACCATGACAACGATGTTCAACTCGCTACGATCATTTCCCAGCAAATGGCTCAACAGATAGCGACGTTAGTTCCCAACCTAGTGGCTCAAGTCATTCAAATGAATGGAAATGGCAATGGCAATGGAAATGGCAACGGGAATGGTAATCACAATGGGAACGGGAATGCCCACCCTGTTTGCACCCTCAAGCACTTCAACTCTTGCAACCCTCCTAAGTTTAGTGGTGACGAAGGAGCCACTGGCCTCCTTTAGTGGTTCGAAGGTATCAAAAATACCTTCATTAATAGCGAGTGCCCTAATAATCTCAAAGTTCGCTATGCTATGAGTGTCCTCAACAAGCGAGCACTCACATGGTGGAATGAAGAGAAACAGACTCGTGGAGCTGAAGTCGCACTAGCCTTAACTTGGGAACAAGCTAAAGACATTATGAAGGCGGAGTTCTGCCCTCGTAATGAAATCAAGAAGTTAGAAGATGAGTTTCATGATCTTGCCTAGGACAGTGGAGAAAACCTAGCCTACAACACTCGTTTCCACGAACTTAGCTTACTGTTACCACATAAGGTCACCTCCCTACCTGTTGAAATTGAAAAATATATTGGTGGCTTACCCATGCAGATTTAGGACACGGTGTGGGGAAGGAACCCTGCAACCCTCGAAGAGGCCAAAAGTCTAGCAGCCACCTTAACTGACAATCACGTAAAGAACGGGACCTTATTTCGGAAAGGCGAGAAAGCAAGTATTGTAGCCGCAGTAACTACTAAGAACTAGAAGCGCAAGACCAGGGATCCTGATGCAAACCTCACTACACAAGCTCCTGACAAGAAACCTTATACAGGAAACTTTCCTTTGTCTAACACATGCAAACCTCATTATCCCACCGTTTCACCATGTCGCTTGTGCACCAATTGTGGTAAGTATGGCCACCTGGTCAACACATGTCGTGAGGCCCCAAACCCCAATACCAACCAACCAACCCTGCCCCGGCTGCTAATCCTAATCGTCCTGGCAGATATAACTATGGTCAGTGTTATGAATGTGGAGACCCAAACCATTTCCGTAACCGGTGCCCTAACTTAAACCGAGATCAAGACCCTCCAGCTATTTAACAACAAGCTCTACCATTAGAATGTTATTTGCTTTTAAAATTCTATGTATTGACACATTTTGATTCAAGTAATAAATTCTAGTATTGAAACTTTTGTCTTTTATATGAGAGTTTGTTTATCCAGTATGTTCATGACACTTGAATACATGCATGGTTGAGTGTGAACTAATTGCTATATTAATATCTAAATCTATACAATTTCAACTCACACACTGTATTAATATACCTATAAACTTGCTTACATGAACATATTATCGATTTGTAATTTATGTGTGAAATAATTGTTACACTTAATCAACAACTGGCAGAGGATGAAGTACTTGCTCAATAGTTAGTAGAGTACCAAATAACATGCTCAACGATTGGTAGAGGCCCTAATAACCTGCTCAACAATCGGTAGAGGTTCTTACTCACTGACTGGTGGAGGTCCTAACAACCTGCACAACAAGTCTTTTTCCTGCTCAACAGTTGGACTCATTGATACAAAGATTCAATCACAAGATTATTTTGCATTACTTACATGTGTGTTTAGAGTCATAGAAGGACTATAAACCCTAATGTAAGGTAAATTGGTGATTGCGGTCCGGAAAATAATCATGAATTTACAGGTACGTTAAGGTAGTGTGAAGTTCTATCAAGGTTTTCGGTAGATACCATATTATAAACCCTAGTTAATTAACGGTTCATTTTAAATTTGCTAGTCATCTTGTGCATTCTTGGAACTTACAATTTAGTACTTCATAGAACCCCTTATCTCAGAAAAATATCACTTAAAACCTTGATCATGTTACTCCTAAACTTTTGCTATACTTAAACCATAGTTACCCTAGCTTGTACGTTGTACCCTCGCCTACTCTCAATAGCTTTGCCAACATAAACTTCGGGACGAAGTTCCCAAAAGTAGGGGAGACTGTAACATTTCGTTTTTTTTCCTAAATAAATAGAAGCCTTATTTTATACATCTTTTATCATTAATTTTATACAAATATTCCTATGTCTTTATTTGTTTTAACCCACAACTTGTGTATATATATATATTACTTGGTTTAAATAATAATAATAATAATAATAATAATAATAATAATAATAATAATAATAATAATTATAATAATAATAATAATAATAATAATAATTATGATTAAAAAAAACAGATTTGTAGCCCAAGATATGTGCTGTCAAACTTCCTTTGAAAACAAACCAAAACAAACCTAACCTTAACCCAAACCAAACCAACACACTCTACCACACTAAACCCAACACCTTGAGCCTATACTTGAGCCCACAACCTAAAACCCTTTCCTGTTCCTTTTCTGTTTTCACTGTATTGGACCGAAAAAAAATTTAGTTGACTATTTGATTGAACAAACATGGTATGAAGCATCTAATTGATTCGTAGTAATGAATTGACAGATCCTTAGGCATTTGATACTTGCAAATTCCAATCAAAACATACCAAAATTTGGCCTATACACGTTTTCTAATCAAACCCCAAGTCAACCCTCCTAATTCGTTCACGCATGTGTTATAGTATAAATTGAATCCCCATTTCCATCCTTGAGGCTCCGAAAACAAAACCCCCATTCCCAATTTCTACAAACAACTCGTATTTAAACAAGAATCAATGGTGTGTTGACTTTTTGGTTGACTCGTGTTCTTGCTTCAATTCGGCTTTGTAAGAATCAATCCATTTTGTGTTTTTAATCTTTGATACATTCCGACCAATAACCCTATGAATCCAAGGGTTATTGGTTGATGATTTAGTGTATTGAAAACTAGGGTTCATAGGATACGAATAGGGGAAGATGACACTTCGCAGTCATCATATTTATTTTAAACAAACTGAAAATGATCACCACCTGATCTATTGATCAGCTGGTGATACACTTCGTATTTAAACATTGAACTGACCACTGGCAGGAGTTCGAACCTGGTCATAATCTTTTTATTTTCTTTAAGAATTATGAATCAATCTTTAGAAACATATGCATATAATTAAAACCATATGAAAATGTTCTCAGGGTCTAGACCAGCCGGTCTAGGCTTGTGATTTAAAACATACGAACCGGCCAGAGGCCCGGGTTCGAGTCCTAGAAACAACAACTTTTTTTAAAACCCTTTTATTTATATATTTTACCTATTAATCTTTTAAAATCGTTTTTAAATACCAAAAGAGGTTTATAAATTCTATAAAAATTATTTTATGTTCTTCTAATGGCAAGGTTCACTATACAATTTTTAGTTTTTCAAAAATTATTTATTTATTATATATTATAAATATTACAAGTTTATTCAATTATAAATTAAAAAATTCTATTAAAATATCTAAGCGACTTTATAAAATTCCACAAAAATTATTTTAAACTTGTAGATCATTAAGTTATTTTAATCATAAATAAATCATAATAAATTCATTTTTAATTAAATTTTGTTATTTTAATCATAAATAAATCATAATAAATTCATTTTTCAATATTTTTATACCAAAATTTTACATAAATTATTTTTGTTCATTTAGAATAGAAATATAAATTTTAATCTGAAAATTCTTTAATTTTAATATTTTTAAATATTAAAATTATATTTTGACAAATAAAAATAAATATACTAAATATTCAATTTTTGAAAAATAATTTTATAAAAATTATTTTCACATTAAAAATCTTATAATATGACCATCCTTAGTCAAAAATCTATAAATAGTCTTTTATTTATTTATTTTCCGAATTTCTTTTATTTATTAACCATTTATCTAAATTAATGATTAATCAATTATCAATCCCTAAATTAGGAACCCTAGAACTACTTGTAGACTAGAAAACTTAGATTTTTTATTTTTCCCATTACTCAATTATTGCCTTATAAATAGGGTGATATTTGGACACAAGAGCCACAATTATTCTATATCAAGGGACTCAATTCTTGCACAAAGGTGAGTTTACATTGCCCCATTTTACTGTTTTACATTTTTGGGGTGAAACATGTTTACACATTTTTATACAATAGCAATTACTCATTCTCATTATGTTGATACTTGTTGACTCATTTTGACTTATAACAAAAAGACACAGTACAATCATTAACATTGATCACGCCGCCTGTTTAGATTATAGCGCTATAGGTCTGACAAACCCATCCCCCCGCATAAATTCAAGGGTGATCGAAAACAGTTACACTATTACTAACTTGCGAGTTAGGTCTCAGTCGGCACAAGGTTTGATTGTACAAAAGACGCATTGTTACATGTCGGACTCATATTCTATCATTACTCATTATTATACTTCAACTATGATTGCTATACAACATATTGTTTTCAACTATTTATAGTTGACCTGCCCATCTTTCCAACTCAACATGTTTCAGGTTTTTACGTACTTTTGGAAGTTGTACAAGTCTTGGATCACATAGGAGCTTTGGATCTAGTTATGTAAATCAACTTGATGTATTTATTAAATTGTATGACAAATTGTAAATTGTTTAGTAATATTCAACTTCCAGTTAGTACCATGAGCTATTGAACAATCATCATTACGTGACACCTCGTTGTTTTCGCCATCGGTTGGGGTGTTGCAGCAAGGGAGCACCAAACGTTGTTGGATAGCAAGAAGTCCCGACGCCTCTCACGTAGGCGACGCCAAAAGTGTCGTCGTCTACAGGACTTCCAGTCCACCTTCAATTTCAATGCTTTTAATGAGGATCAACTTGAGGGTTTCATGATTTGAAGCTTACAAACACCATGAAAGCTCATGATTGAGTATCTCATTCTCCATTAATCCATTTCATTAATCCCAATCAATTTCCCCAATTCAAAATCATTCAAACTATCCTGTTTTCAAGATTCAAGACTCAAGATTTAAGAAAAATATTGAAGATTCAAGCTCCATAGCCATGAGTGGCTAATTCCCTTTGTATCACACTTGTGTGTAGACATTTGAAGTTCTAGGGTTGTAGTATTTGGGTATTTCTTAAACTCCTAATTGTATTGATTGAGTATTTGAACAATTGTGTAGAATTGTGATTAATATTATGTTGAAGTCATTTTAGTTAATTGATCTTGTGCTAATTTCGAATGTCATGAACATGATCCCTTGATTTAACATAAACCTAGGGTTGTATGTTCTAGTGTTATGAAGTATATTATTTTCCATCATAGATGTTGATGATTATTGATACCTAATGTGATACCCCGCAATTTCAGGTTCTCACTTTAACTAAACTGTAGTTACATTCCTTGCATTCTACTTAACTAGAGTTAGCTAGATAGGAAACACGTTGCACAGTTATAGGTTAATAACTGCATGAACTGGTAATTCGGGGAATTACCAGACTGTATACATGATTAGTGAACCTCGGACGTTGGTGAACAATGAAGTTAAATAATTGTGAATTAATTGATTGAGATTGATTGCAATTACGTGCTTCTATGATATTCTGTGAAACTATGTGCAAACTGTATGTGATTACGTGAACTTAAACCGAATACGTTAATAAAAATCGTAATAGGGGGACCGGTAGGATGGTTGGGGTCTTAACAGATAGGGTTACACTTATTATGGTCCAAAATAGCGAAAACATCGATAAAAACACGTTGTACGATGAAGCAGGCAACCTGACGCGGGCTGAAGAGCTGTGAGCGGCCGCTCACAGCCTTCGAGCCGCCGCGCGCGGGTATCAGGTATCACCAAACCTCCTTATACATGTATTTAAGCAACCTTAAGCCTCTTGTATCTCCTAAACTCAAACCCTAATCGCCCCTACTGCCCTATTTACAAAATGTTAACCCCAAAACACCTGCTAAGGCGTAAGAACATCGATCGGGAAGCTTCAAGAGCATTCGGTTGATTGTTTCGAAGAGCTTGCGGTATAATCCTTAATCTATTATGCTTTAATCTTCTTAATATGTTATAAAAACTTATAACTAAGTTTGTCCAGGTCTGAAACCTTTTTATAAAGATTAAAACTTGAAGTTTATAAAGATTTAATGAGTTAAACATGATCATATGCGATTAGGAATACGATAGGTTACTTGTTGCACAAGTTTGTGATATTTTGATCGTTAGGGTTTATGATTTTGCATGTGTTATGATAGGTTCTGATCATGCTAGGTCTTATGAATGTTTTGTGATGGTTATTGATTGTTGTTGATCGATTATACGCACATGTGAGTCGTTTGAATAAGAGTTTATGCATGATTAAAATCTAGACAGAATGTTTAGGTCAACTTGTAGGGTCTGTTACGTGACTTTAACATGATGGTTTTGATGATATCTTTGCATGGTTGTATTATACCTAGTCTTAGATTTTCATAATGGGTTTTATCGAGTGATTTGGACGTCGTTTGAATAGTTTTTGGAATTTTCTTTGAATAAAGGTCATATCAGATTTTCGGATTAACAAACTGAGTCAACTTTAAATCATCATAACTCGAGTTTTATGGAAAATTAAGTTATGAAATTTTTACAGTAGATTAAAATTGGAATAATTTGGATTTTCCATGTGGATTCATCCCGTTTGGATGAATACACATATTTTGGGAATTTTTCTACTAACCTGACCTGTTGTGGAAACTTTCTGGACATATCTGTGTTGTACGATTTTTCATAATTTTTGTGTTTGGTTTTGAGACAAAAACAAAAATATGGGTTATCCAATGAAACCCAAAGAATATTCAGTAAAAATTTGGGAATTTAATTCATTGTTTAAGTATTTTAAATAAACTAGTTTTCCTGGTGCACAATCTGTCCTAAAAACGCAGATTGTGTATTATATGTTTATGTGACTAATTGGAGTCCTATGTGGTAAGTATTTGACATGTACTTGAATGGGCACTTATATGAGATGCATATAAAGTGTAAAACCAATGGTAACCAACATATTCACCAACCGGTCTGTAGGGTTTACTTATGCATGTAGAATCACTAGATGTCACTTACACGATTTTGAACGTTTAAACGTCTTGGACAAACGGGTTATATGGTGTAATGGTATTACACATATACTTAATTAGTGACACTTATACTAGGGAGTCGGTAGTACACCCTACTTTGAAGTTTGGATTAAATTGCTTGCATACTAAGGTGAGTTTCACTACTCTTTTCTCAAAAGCACGCGTCTCAGGTTTGAGACAACGTACTTAAACTTTTCTAGTCTGGTTTGGGACTACTTACACATCCCGGGTTGGGATGCTATGGCTCCTTGTGTGGGTCGGGTTTTGACTCCTTGTGTGGGTCGGGTTTTTACTCCTTGTGTGGGTCAGGGCTTTGCTAGTTTGCAAACTTTGTCCTTGATGAACTAAACCAACTCTATCACTGTAAGTCCTTCACATACCGAATGAGTTGCCGGGTTATGGCGAGCAGGTTATTAGTTGATAGCGCTATTAGGTCTGACAAACTTCACACCGGCTCGGGGGAGTGCGGGAGTGAACTATAACTTAACAGATTATCATTGTTGATAGGCAATGATGCAAGGCAAACTGCTCACATTTGTGACAACACGTACATTAGCAGTTCGGTATATCGGTGTTAGCTATCATGAATGGGTTAGCTACCCTTGGCATGCGATGAACTAGTGGTTACACGGTTTTTGGAACCAACTCAATTACTTACGCTTTTACTTGATTACGTGGTTTTGGAAACCAGCGCATTTACATACTCATTTACTTTACTTTGTGAACTCACCAACTTTATGTTGACACACGCTAGCATGCTTTTGCAGGTAACTAGGTATGGAGCACGAATAGGACATGCATCATGTTGTGTCATGGGATTATGAACACTTAAACTGCTTTTAATATGTAACTATTTAATTATGGTTTTGGGCGCGGTGTTTTGCGCAGACTTTTATTTAACTGTTTTGTTATTCGCTTCCACTATACTTAATTTGGTTTGGTTTAAACTTTTAAACTTGGTTTTATAATAACGAACTAAATGGTTTGGGCATTTAGAGTCATTCATGTGACTTATGGCTATGGGATCCTGGTTTGTCATGCGCCTCGCGGTATAAACCCCGCAGTGAAAATTTTAGGGTGTGACAGATTGGTATCAGAGCCATTGGTTATAGTGAACTAGGATTTGCATCTAGTCTATAATCATCATAGCATAGGTATTAGTACACTCAATATTCTAAGCACACCACTTATTATTTCTTGGATACGTATACTGATCTAACGTATTGCAGGAAGACATGACTAACCCTGTTCATCGTAACTATTCTTCTTATCGTCCTCTTGGGAGTTCACAAAACTCATCTCTGAATCCGTATGAACAGCCAGCTCAGGCGAGGGATCCAAATGAGGATACAAATCGCTGGTTGTGGTTCACTGACATGCTACACTCGTGGGTTGTGGGATACGGGGTGCCAGCTCAGGTTCCTCCCATTATTGATTCATGGGAGAGGTGTTTGGCAGGGATGGTTAGGCACGTGCATACAGAGTTGGAGAACGCCTATAATGTTGTAAAGAAATTTCAGTCTTGGAGAAGAAATGCGGATGAGACTGTTAAACACATGGAGAGACAAATCGACCACTTGTTTGGTGAACTGGGAAGGGCTACAAAGGAAGCTGATGAGGCTAGACATGAGTGGTCGATTGCTAATCAGGAGACAACACTTATTAGGGAGGAGTTGACCTTGGTTCATAACAGGCTTGAGGAAGCTCTAGGTTAAAATGGTGTAGAACCAGAGGAGGATCCCGAGGAAGAGCCTGCGGTAGGATGAGTCGATGCTCTCGGGGAAGCACTAGATGCGGCGCTCAAGGAGGAGCTTGAGCCTGAGGAGGAGAAGCCACTGGAGATAGAGATCCAGGATGAGAGCGAGGATGAGGGCTGATGTGTCTCCATGGATCGCAAGGACGATTGACTTCTTTTATTATATTGTTATCTTAGTATTCCCTATATATTCTTATTATGACTTCTGTTTATCGTTGTGAGACTTGAGGATCGTTTTTCTATGTTTGGATTTTATTGCTACTATTAATCGATTACTTATTCTATTCTCGCGCATGTTATTTATATTCTAGTTTACTTGTACTATGTGAACGATTGTATATGGGACATATTATTGTTTTCTCATGAGTATAGTGTAAATGTAGAATTACTATGGCCGGAAGAGGACACGGGAGAGGCAACATTAACATGACTCAAGCAGAGTTGAACGCACTCATCAACGACGGGGTGGTTGAAGCCCTCGCAGCTTTTCAAGCTGGTAACTCTATTTCGCTCTAAACTTTTCTCTAGACTCCAACGTTACGCTCTCTTATTCATTCGTGGTTTCTTCGCTCTTATACTTAGGTCAACCTGCTTATCACCCTTCAGTTTGTACCTACAAGTCTTTCATGGACTACAAGCCGCAAAACTTTGGAGGATCTGAAGGGGCTGTCGGGCTACTGAGGTGGTTCGAAAAACTGGAATCTTGCTTCGCTATGTGTAACTGCCCACCAGCTGACAGGGTGAAATATGCCACTGCTACTCTCGAAAATTTGGCATTATCCTGGTGGAACTCTCAAGTGCAGATGCTAGGTGTTGATGTGGCTAATGCAACACCTTGGGTGGATGTTAAGGAACTGATGAAGGAGGAGTACTGTAACATCGCGAATTTCCCCTAATTTTTTTTGATAAAAAGAATGTATTGTTTTAAAAAATATATGTTTTTAAATACCTTAAACTAATAATTATTTGTATCTCGACACTTTTGTACATTTTAAAAATATTTCGAGTCACTTTCGGGCTTATATAATCATATTATGAATTTAGAATAATATAGTTTTAGGGAAATAATTGCCAAAAAAAGATTTGTGTGGACCGGGACTCAAACCCGCGTCCACAGCCAACCAACACACAGTGACAACCAACTGAGCCAACTATCATCTTGTGTAGTATTTTAGAAGAAAATAAACTTAACACATTCCTTAAATTGATTAGTCAAAGTCTTAGTCAAACAGTCAAAGTCTTAGTCAAATAGTCAATTCATCATAAAACCTTACTTTATGGTGTTGACCAATTTTAATGGCTAATTGACTCCAAAACTAGTATAAAAACCCACCTATGACCCATTATACTTTGCACCTCTAAATCGATTGTTTCAATCCGATTAAACTTTCCCTCATACCTTTCTTCTATAGTCTATTACTTCTACAATTGAAGCTTTGATTATAAGCTCTTGTAATTGGCGAATTGGAAGCTTGATATTCTTTCTTTTTCGTTTTCTTCAATTTGGACTAGCTACGTTGTTGAGTCTTTGGGATTCGCCTCGCATACATTCACAACACTTAGAGGATAATTCACCTTAGCCAATGTGAGTTTACATAGCCCCTTTTTCTGTTTTACATTTTGGGGTGAAACATGTTTAAACATTTTATACACTATCATTTACTCATTCTTACATTGTTGAAACTTGTGATTCAACTACACTATCATTTATCATTTGACTGTAACAAAAAGACACAGTACAATCATTAACATTGATCAAGCCGCCTGTTTAGATTATAGCGCTATAGGTCTGACAAACCCATCCCCCCGCATAAATTCAGGGATGATCGATAACAGTAACAACATTTAACTAACTTGCGAGTTAGTCATCAGTCGACACAAGGTTTGATTGTACAAAGACGCATTGTTACATGTCGGACTCATACTCTATCATCATACAACTGTGATTGTTGTACAAACTATTATTATCTATCATATTCCAAAAACCTATGTAATTCTCACCAACTTTTGTTGACCCAAAATATTTTCAAACTTAACATGTTTCAGGTTATACTTGCATGAAGATTTGAGTTAATGCTTGAAGATGTGTAGCTAGTATTTTCAACTTGTGATGTACAAATTCTGTTAGAACAATTGTATGTAATTTATTTAAATCATTTAATGAAATTTATTATTCACCATGAGCTACTGAACAATCATTAATACGTGACATCCCGATGTTTCCGCCATCGGTTGGGGTGTTACAGATTGGTATCAGAGCCATGGTTATAGGGAATTAGGTTATTAGAAAAATAATCTAGTCTATAACCATAGGATTTAACCAGTACTTGCTTCTTTTACTTGCTATTCTCTATCTCCCTCCTACTTCTTATCCCTACTTTCATCCTCACAAGAAGGTTGCTCTCCATCACTGAATCTACTCTTAGACTAATAGGACAAATTCCTCAGGCTTAGCCTGAACCACCTTGAGATCTCGTCGAAGTTCTAGATTTTAATAACGAACACGTGCAATCTGGAAGGGTGAACGCCTGTATTCTGAGTCTTCTGTCTAGGCTGGCATTGCGCATATATCCCAATCAGACGAGGGACCCGGATGCCTACCTGGGAATTCTTGGGATGAGTGTTCACTTATAGACTAAAGCATGTCTTCATATGTTATTAGAATCTAGAATCTTTGATAAGTCAATGTTTTCGTTTATTCGTTTTAATGAATAAATGATTACATTCCTTATATAACCTCATTCATTTCATTGTGTCTCTTACAGATCATGCCTCCACGTCGCAGCACTCGCCTTAACACTGGTAACAATCAAGATGAAGTGAATAGCAACAACCACGACGCTAACCACAACAACAACAATAACAACAACAATGGTGTTGATGCCCAACTGGCTGCGATCATTTCTCAACAAATGGCGCAGCAAATCGCGACTCTGGTTCCTAACTTACTGGCTCAAGTCATCCAGATGAACGGAAACGGCAATGGAAACGGTCATGGGAACGGGAACGGTAATGGAAACTACAACGGAAACGGGAATGGTCTCCCAGCTTGCACTCTTAAGCACTTTAATTCCTGTAATCCCCCTAAGTTCAGTGGAGAAGAAGGAGCTACAGGACTCCTACAATGGTTTGAGGGTATTGAGAATACCTTCATTAACAGTGAGTGCCCCGACAACTTTAAAGTCCGTTATGCCATGTGTGTTCTTCACAAACAAGCACTCACTTGGTGGAATGAGGAAAAGCGCACCCGCGGAGCTGAAGCTGCACTGGCCTTAACATGGGATCAAGCTAAAGACATTATGAAGGCATAGTTCTGCCCTCGTAATGAAATCAAGAAGCTGGAAGATGAGTTTCGTGATCTTGCTCAAGATAGTGGAGAAAACCTTGCCTACAACACTCGTTTTCACGAACTTAGCCTACTGCTACCACACAAGGTCACCCCCTTGCCTATTGCGATCGAAAAATACATTGGTAGCTTACCGATGCAGATTCAAGACACAGTGTGGGGAAGGAACCCTGCTACTTTGGAGGAAGCAAAATGTTTGGCGGCCACCCTAACAGATAACCATGTGAAGGTAGGAACCCTGACTCGGAAAGGGGAAAAGAAAACTGCTGCGAAGGATACTCCCCAACCTGCCGTTGAAATCAAAACTGAGGCCTCAACCAACGGGAAGTGCAAGGTCAGGAATTTTGCAATAGACACCACTGTCACACCCAACAAGAAACAATACAACGGGAAGCAACCTAAGTGTGACACCTGCCAGTATCACCACCCAACCCAAGTGCCCTGCCGTCAGTGTACCAATTGTCAAAGGTATGGGCATCTTGCGGATGCTTGTCGAATTCCTGCTACAAACGCCCTTGCTGCCCCAAATAATCCCGCTAGGGACCCTCCAGCTACTTAACAACAAGCCCCACCATTTGAATGATGTCTGCTCTTTAATTCTATGTATTGACACTTTTGATTCAAGTAATAAATTCTAGTATTATCATAACATCTGGATACGTGCTTGTTTGAATGTGAACTAATTGCTATACCTATATTTAAATCCTACTTGCTTACTTGTACAACAATTAGTTGACTACCAAACAACCTACTCAACGATTGGTAGAGGTCATCATATCTTTCCAACAGTCGGGAGAGGCCCTACAACCTGCTCAATGACTGGTGGAGGCTATCGAACCTGCTCAACAATCGGTAGAGTCATAAAAGGATGCAAAACCCTAATGTAAGGTAAATTGGTGATTACGGTCCGGAACGTAATCATGAATTTACAGGTACATTAAGGTAGTGAGAAATTTTATCAAGGTTTTCGGTAGTCGACCAATTGTAAACCTGGTGTTTTTCTTTTAACTTCGGGACGAAGTTCCTAAAAGTAGGGGAGACTGTAACATTTCGCGTTTAATAATTGTGCGTTACGTATAATTTGAATAAAAACGTCATGTTCTATTATTAGGTAGCGTTTGGTATGGTGGAATGGAAGGGGGAATGGAATGGACCATTACGAGGTAATGAAAAATAGTGTGTTTGGTTGGTTAAAGGAATAGAATCACCCATTCCACAAGGCATTCCATTCCCTCAAAACCATTCCATCCACCCCCCATGTTTTTTTTTCATTCCATCCCTCATTCATCCTTTACTAACAACACCATAACCCACCACCACCACCCACCACTCACCACCATCGTCACCACCCACTACCGCTGTCGCCACCACCCACCACCACCGTCACCACCCACCACCGTCGCCCACCACCGCTGCCGCCACCACCCACCACCCACCACCGTCGCCCACCACCGCTACCGCCACCTGCTACCGCTACCGCCACACGCTACCTTCACCCACCTACCCACCACCGTCGCCGCCACCCACCACCGTCACCTACCCACCGCCGCCATCCAACACCACCCACCGCCGCCCACCACCATCACCCACCCACCACCGCCACCCACCATCGCCACTGCTCACCATCGTCACCCACCCACCATCACCGCCATCCACCTCCAACCATCGCCACCGTTGCCGCCACTCACCACCACGCTACCGCCATACACCACCACCTACCATCACTACCACCAACCACTACCCACCACCGCCACTACTCACCATCGTCGCCTACCCACCATCACGACCATACACCTCCACCTTCCACCGTCGCTGCCACCACCCACCACCGCCACTAACCACCGATTTTATTCTTTCGTCTTTTCATGCCTATCCAACAACACAAAATAATGTTTTGTTTCATTCCCACATGGCAACCAAACAAGACATGGAATGGTAATGATCCATTCCATTACCTTGTCCATTCCATTACCTCGTCCATTCCATTCCCTCTTCTATTCCATTACCCCATACCAAACAGACCCTTATTGTTCGCATTTTATTATTATTGTGGCATTTTGGAAACCCTAATACTATATTAATTATATATATATATATATATATATATATATATATATATATATTAGTGAATGTTTGTCAAAAAATAAAAGCTTGGGCTGGGACTCGAACCCGCGCCCAAGCCGTCCCATATACACACACATACTTACCAGCTGATCTGCCCATGTTTCTTGTTCATAACCCACCACATTATTATTATATCACGAGTTCAGATCTTCCCAGTTAACTTGGAAAGTCAACTGTGACCACGACCTTCCTTAAATCAAAAAAATTAACGTGTAATTGATCATGGATTGATTGGGATCGTGATTACCGGCCTATCACGAGTCATTACACGTTCAATTACCAATCAATTCATACCATTTTTGACTCGTGTACGCGTCAAACATTAAAGACGAAGTCAACCTTGCCAATTCGATGATCTAGACCCCAACACTATAAATTGGACACCTCTGGACCATCTCAACTCGCCACTCAATCTTTCTCAACCTCCAATTTCTTAAATCTTTCGCTGTTCTTGAGATTATTGATCGTATTTTGACTTCGTACTTTGACTGTTCAATCCAACATCAAAACGTGTTTGTAAGTCTGATTTTTGTTATGGGTTTTATTGTTCGGCATCCACACAACATTAACCCTAAGGTTAATTGGGTTAATGTTGTGTGAATTGCCCAATTGGAAAATCTAGGGCTCGAATATTCAATTTGGGGAAGAACATTGATTTTCCATATATGTTATATTTTAAACTAACTGAAACCAAACACAACCACTGGTCTGGACCAAGTGGTTGTGCCTGGTGACTGTGAACCGGCTGACGCGGGTTCGAACCACAGCAGCCACACCCTTTTCTTTTGTTTTGTTAAAAACAATCAAACTTTAAATATATATTACTTATATTTTATAAATTCATTTTAAAATATTAAAACTCTTAAAAAATTCTACAAAAATTATTTTGTGTTAATCTAATGAAAAAGTTTAACATACAATTTTTAGTTTTCAAAAATTTATTTATTTAATATATATAATAAATAAATCAAGTTTATTCTATTATATTTATAAAATTCTATTAAAATATTAAAACAATTTTATAAATTTCCACAAAAATTATTCTGAGTTTTTATAACAATAAACTTCTCTGAAATGATTTTTATTTCTGAAAAATCATTTATTTAATATTTTTAATCAATTTTTGTTAGTTTTAATCATAATTAAATCATAATAAATTCATTTTTCAATATTTTTGCACCAAAATTTTATATAAATTATTTCTGATTATTTGGAACAGAAATATAATTTTTAATCTGATAATTCTTTAATTTTAGTATTTTTAAATATTAAAGTTAAATTTTGACAATTTGTAATAAATAGATTTAAATATTCTATTTTAAAGAAATTAATTTTATAAAAATTTTTATTTATACTTTAACCTCATTATTGTGACCATCTTAAATTCAAATTTTATAAAAAGATTTTTGTTTATTTATTTACTAAATTTCTCTCAATTATCAAACATTTTAATTATTAATCAAACGAGCATTTATCCCCAATTCGAAGCCCTAGAATATATATATA
This sequence comes from Ambrosia trifida, assembly GCA_028751855.1. NCBI lineage: Eukaryota > Viridiplantae > Streptophyta > Magnoliopsida > Asterales > Asteraceae > Ambrosia > Ambrosia trifida. Next base: position 12,878,318 of record CM054126.1, on the reverse strand, counting down.
TATATATATATATATATATATATATATATATAGATTAGATAGACTTAGACCTATTTATTACCTTTTTATAGGGTGATACTTGGCATATTTGGGCAACACTACTATTCTATTTTTCAAGAGAAATAACATTTTGCTAAGGTGAGTTTTACACAGCCCCTTTTCTATTTATCACCGTTTTTGGGGTGAAACATGTTACAACATTCTATATGCAATTCAATCATCAAAGTGTCTATGTGTTTTTCTATGTTGCATTATGTCTTAAACATGACTAGGGTAAGCACAATATTCGAGCATAATCATTAACATTGATCAACCGACGGTATACAATGATAGATCTATTGGACTGACAATCCCACCCGGATATGTGCCTCCTACAAAGGTTGCGTGGGTGATTGTTATCGCAACAAAAACGAGTGAACCATGAGCGTATGGGATGTACCACAATACAACAGTCACAAGGGTTGATTATGCACTCGATTTACTTCTAGTATGTTTTCACATATGGACTAGACTTGCCATGACACTTGAATTGCACAACATTTTTATTCGATTATCAAAACCTATGTAATTCCCACCAACTTTTGTTGACCCAAAATATTTTCAACTTAACATGTTTCAGGTTATAGCTTTGCTTGAAGATTAGAGTTAATGCTTGAAGATTTGTCTTTAGTATTTTCCCATTGATGTAAAAATTCTGTTAGAACAATGTATGTAATTTATTTAATTAATTATTGAAACTTATTATTTACCATGAGCTACTGAACAATCATCAATACGTGACATCCCGATGTTTCCGCCATCGGTTGGGGTGTTACAGATTGTTACCTCCTCGTGGTGCTTCATCTTCTGGTACTAACGATAACAAGAGGAAGTGGGAGAATGTATCTGGCAAACCCCCAGTGAATGGCAATCAGCAGCAGCAGCAGAATAAGAGGCATGACAACCATGGCGGTAGTAAGAACCGCAATAACTCTCAGGGAGGTTATCAGGGAAACCTACCTAAGTGCAATAAGTTCTATAGGCATCACTCTGGGGCATGTAACAATATCAAATGTGATCGTTGTGGTCGGATGGGACACTTGGCTAGGGAGTGTAGGACTAACATTCGGGGAAATCAGCCAGCAGCACAGCAGGGGCAGCAACAAAGAAATGGTAAAGGTTGCTATCAATGTGGGAGTGAGAATCACTTCAAGAAGGACTGTCCACAGCTGAATGGTAATGGCAACAACAGGGGTAATAACAACAACGGTGGTGGTAACAAGACGGGAAACAACAACACCACTAATGCTGGAAACAACAACAACAGAAACAACAACAATGGGGCTCGTGGGAGAGCATTCGTGATTGGCTCTAGGGAGGCTAGGACTGATAACAATGTCGTGACGGGTACGTGCTCCTTGAACGACACTCTTGCTTCTATTTTATATGATACTGGTGCGGACTATAGTTTTGTGTCATCGAAACTTAGTAAACAATTAGGGATGGTTCCTACTCTTCTTGATACCCCGTACTCTATAGAATTGGCTGATGGGAAGCCTGTTGAGGTAACCTATATACATCATGACTGTAAGCTCCAATTGGATGGGAAATTTTTTGCCATCAACCTCTTACCTATCACCCTAGGTAGCTTTGACCCCGTGGTTGGCATGGACTGGTTGTCCAAGCAGCGCGTTGAGATTCTCTGTCATGAGAAGATTGTTCGTATCCCCCTCTCAAGTGGAGAACTTTTATCTATTCAGGGTGATCGTGGTGGTGCCATGGTGGGCATCATCTCCTTTTTGAAGGCCCAGAAGTGTATTCATAAGGGTTGTCCAGCCATTTTGGCTAACATATCTGACACTCGAGCTGAAACTGAAACTAAGATTGAGGACATCCCAGTAGTCCGAGATTTCCCAGATGTCTTCCCAGAGGAATTACCTGGACTTCCACCCGTTCATCAAGTGGAGTCCCAAATCGATCTTGCACCTGGAGCAGCTCCAGTTGCATACGCACAATATCGCCTAGCACCAGGATAACTTCAAAAACTCTCTACCCAACTCCAAGAGCTATTGGATAGGGGCTTTATTAGACCTAGTTCTTCGCCATGGGGAGCTCCAGTTCTGTTTGTTAAGAAGAAGGATGGGAGTTTCGAAATGTGTATTGATTATCGGGAGTTGAACAAAGTGACGGATAAGAACCGCTACCCTTTGCCTCGTATTGATGACTTGTTCGACCAGCTGCAAGGGTCGAGCTTCTATTCTAAGATTGACTTGAGGTCAGAATACCATAAGCTGAGAGTCCGAGAGGAGGATGTGGCGAAGACTGCCTTTCGAACTGGTTATGGGCATTATAAGTTTTTGGTGATGCCATTTGGGCTAACTAATGCACCGGCTCTATTCATTGATCTAATGAACCGGGTGTGCAAGCCCTATTTGGACAAATTCGTCATAGTGTTCATAGATGACATACTGATTTATTCTAAGAGCAAGGAAGAGCACGAGCAACACCTGCAGCTGATCTTGGAACTTTTGAGAAATGAGCAGTTGTATGCAAAATTCTCTAAATGTGACTTTTGGATTCGAGAAGTCCAATTTCTTGGACATGTGGTTAACGAGGTAGGAATACATGTTGATCCTGCCAAGATTGATGATATTAAAAAGTGGGAGTCTCCTAAGACTCCTACAGAGGTGCGCCAGTTTCTTGGTCTTGCGGGATATTATCGTAGATTCATTGAGGGATTCTCAAAGATCGCTCAACCCCTCACTACCTTGATACAGAAGGGTATTACTTACAAGTGGGGAGATGCCCAGGAATCTGCTTTTCAATTATTAAAGGCAAAACTTTGCAGTGCACCTATACTATCATTACCTGAGGGTACAGAGGACTTCGTGGTGTATTGTGATGCGTCTATCCAAGGGTTAGGGTGTGTGCCGATGCAACATGATAAGGTGATCGCGTATGCCTCACGTCAGTTAAAGGTTCACGAGAAGAATTACACCACCCATGACTTGGAACTGGGAGCAGTGGTTTTTGCTCTAAAGATCTGGAGGTATTATCTCTATGGGACGAAGTGAACGATCTTCACTGACCACAAGAGCCTCCAACACATATTCGATTAAAAGGAGCTGAACATACGACAGCGTCGATGGGTCGAGCTTCTGAATGATTATGACTGTGCCATCAAGTATCATCCAGGGAAAGCTAACGTAGTAGCTGATGCCCTCAGTTGCAAGGAAACGAAACCTAAACGGGTGCGAGCCTTACAACTTACCATTCATTCTAATCTTCCTAATAAGATACGTGAAGCCCAGGGCGAGGCTTTGAAAGAAGAAAACATCGGGCTTGAAACATTACATGGTGTTGATTAGCACTTGGAACTAAAGACAGATGGTCTTCAATACTTTATGAATTGAGTCTGGATACCACGTTTTGGGGATCTCAGACAACTGGTGCTCGAAGAAGCTCACACCTATCGATATTCGGTACATCCTGGTTCGGACAAGATGTACCAAGATCTTAAAACTCTTTACTGGTGGCCAAACATGAAAGCTGAAATCGCCACTTATGTTAGTAAGTGCTTGACTTGCGCGAAGGTTAAGATTGAATATTAGAAATCTTCATGCCTACTCCAGCAACCAGAAATCCCAATTTGGAAATGGGACGGGATTTCTATGGATTTTATTACAAAGCTTCCTAGAACGCCAATGGGCCATAACCTGATTTGGGTTATCGTGGATCATTTAACCAAATCGACACACTTTCTGGCAATAAAGGAAACAGACTTGCTGGAGAAACTAGCAAATCTCTACGTCAAGGAGGTAGTCTCTAGGAATGGGGTGCCTACTTCTATTATATCTGATCGCGATGCGCGATTCACTTCTCATTTTTGGACTACTCTCCAAAATGCTTTGGGAACTCGCTTAGATATGATCACAGCCTATCACCCACAGACAGATGGACAGAGTGAACGTACCATCCAAACATTGGAAGATCTGCTACGAGCGTGCGTGGTGGATATTGGCAACAGTTGGGATAAGCACTTGCCTTTGATTGAATTCTCTTATAACAACAGCTACCACACTTCGATACAGTGTGCGCCTTTTGAGGCACTTTATGGACGCAAGTGTAGGTCTCCCATTTGCTGGACTGAGGTTGGGGATAGCCAGCTAACAGGTCCCGAACTCGGGCACGAAACTTCTGAGAAGATAGTGCAAATCAGAAACCGGATGGCTGCTGCTCGAGATCGACAGAAAAGCTACGCTGATAATCGTAGGAAACCTTTGGAGTTCCAGGTTGGGGACAAGGTTCTATTGAAGGTTTCACCTTGGAAGGGGGTGATACGCTTTGGAAAACAGGGAAAATTGAACCCACGATACGTTGGACAATTCGAGATTGTCGAAAGGATTGATCCGGTAGCTTACAAGTTAAACTTGCCTGATGAACTCAGTGGAGTGCACAATGTATTCCACGTATAAAACCTAAAGAAATGCCTATCGGATACGACACTGGTGGTGCCACTGGAGGAGATTCAGGTGGACGACCAGCTACGGTTCGTGGAAGAACCAGTAGGGATTCTTGAGTAGGGCGTCAAGAAACTCAGACGAAGCACTATACCTATTGTTAAGGTATGGTGGAATTCCCGTCTATGACCAGAATACACGTGAGAGCGCAGAGATCAGATGCGGCTCAAATATCCACACCTCTTTACTAAATCTAAACCTGTGCATAGATCAAACGCCAAACATAAAGCAGCTCGCTCAAAGTGAATTTCGGGTCGAAATTCCTTTCAACTAGGGGATGATTTGACATCCGGGAACCAAGCGCCCACTTTTCTAGCTGGCTTTATCGTTTACTTGCTGAATTTCAGGACGAAATTCTTTTCAACTTGGGGATGATGTGATACCCCGCAATTTCAGGTTCTCACTTTAACTAAACTCTAGTTACATTCCTTGCATTCTACTTAACTAGGGTTAGCTAGATAGGACACACGTTGCACAGTTTTAGGTTAATACCTGCATGAAGTGGTAATTCGGGGAATTACCAGACTGTATACATGATTAGTGAACCTCGGACGTTGGTGAACAATAAAGTTAAATAATTGTGAATTAATTGATTGAGATTGATTGCAATTACGTGCTTCTATGATACTCTGTGAAACTATGTGCAAACTGTATATGATTACGTGAACTTAAACCGAATACGTTAATAAAAATCGTAATAGGTGGACCGGTAGGATGGTTGGGGTCTTAACAGATGGGGTTACACTTATTATGGTCCAAAATATCGAAAACATCGATAAAAACACGTTGTACGATGAAGCAGGCAACCCGACGCGGGCCGAAGAGCTGTGAGCGGCCGCTCACAGCCTTCGAGCGGCCGCGCGCGGGTATCAGGTATCACCAAACCGCCTTAAACATGTATTTAAGAAACCTTAAGCCTCTTGTATCTCCTAAACTCAAACCCTTATCGCCCCTACTGCCCTATTTATGAAAAATTAACCCCAAAACACCTGCTAGGGCGCAAGAACATCGATCAGGAAGCTTCAAGAGCATTCGGTTGATTGTTTCGAAGAGCTTGCGGTATAATCCTTAATCTATTATTCTTTAATCTTCTTAATATGTTATAAAAACCTTATAACTAAGTTTGTATAGGTCTGAAACCTTTTTATAAAGATTAAAACATGAAGTTTATAAAGATTTAATGAGTTAAACATGATCATATGCGATTAGGAATACGATAGGTTACTTGTTGCGCAAGTTTGTGATGTTTTGATCGTTAGGGTTTATGATTTTGCATATATTATGATAGGTTTTGATCATTCTAGGTCTTATGAATGTTTTGTGATGGTTATTGATTGTTGTTGATCGATTATACGCACATGTGAGTCGTTTGAATAAGAGTTTATGCATGATTAAAATCTGGACAGAATGTTTAGGTCAACTTGTAGGGTCTGTTACGTGACTCTAACATGATGGTTTTGATGATCTCTTTGCATGTAGTCTTAGCTTTTCATAATGGGTAAAATCGAGTGATTTGGACGTCGTTTTAATAGTTTTTGGAATTTTCTTTGAATAAAGGTCATATCGGATTTTCGGATTAACAAACTGAGTCAACTTTAAATCATCATAACTCGAGTTTTATGGAGACTTAAGTTATGAAATTTTTACAGTAGATTAAAATTTGAATAATTTGGATGTTCCAAGTGGATTCATCCCGTTTGGATGAATACACATATTTTGGGAATCTTTCTACTAACTTGACCTGTTGTGGAAACTTTCTGGACATGTCTGTGATGTACGATTTTTCATAATTTTGGTGTTCGGTTTTGAGACAAAAAAAAAAAATTGGGTTATCAAATGTACCCAAAATAATATTCAGTAAACAATTGGGAGTTTAATTCATTGGTTAAGTATTTTAAATAAATTAGTTTTTGTGGCGCACAATCTGTCCTATAAACGCAGATTGTGTATTATGTGTTTATGTGACTAATTGGAGTCCTATGTGGTAAGTATTTGACATGTACTTGAATGGGCACTAATATGAGATGCATATGAAGTGTAAAACTAATGGTAACCAACTAATAACCCTACTTTGAAGTTTGGATTAAATTGCTTGCATAATAAGGTGAGTTTCACTACTCTTTTCTCAAAAGCATGCATCTCAGGTTTGAGACAACGTACTTAACTTTTTCTAGTCCGGTTTGGGACTACTTACACATCCCGGGTTGGGATGCTATGGCTCCTTGTGTGGGTCGGGTTTTGACTCCTTGTGTGGGTTGGGGTTTTGCTAGTTCGCAAACTTTGTCCTTGATGATCTAAACCAACTCTATCACTGTAAGTCCTTCACATACCGAATGAGTTGCCGGGTTATGGCAAGCGGGTTATTAGTTGATAGCGCTATTAGGTCTGACAAACCTCACACCGGCTCGGGGGAGTGCGAGAGTGAACTATAACTTAACAGATTATCATTGTTGATAGGCAATAATGCAAGGCAAACTGCTCACATTTGTGAGAACACGTACATTAGCAGTTCGGTATATCGGTGTTAGTTATCATGAATGGGTTAGCTACCCTTGGCATGCAATAAACTAGTGGTTACACGGTTTTTGGAACCAACTCAATTGCTTACGCTTTTAGTTGATTACGCGGTTTTGGAAACCAACGCATTTACATACTCATTTACTTTACTTTGTAAACTCACCAACTTTATGTTGACACACGCTAGCATGCTTTTGCAGGTAACTAGGTATGGAGCACGAATAGGACATGGATCATGTTATGTCATGGGATTATGAACACTTAAACTGCTTTTAATATTTAACTATTTAATTATGGTTTTAGGCGCGGTGTTTTGCGCAAACTTTTATTTAACTGTTTTGTTATTCGCTTCCGCTATACTTAAATTGGTTTGGTTAAAACTTTTAAACTTGGTTTTACAATAACGAACTAAATGGTTTGGGAATTTAGAGTCGTTCATGTGACTTATGGATATGGGATCCTGGTTTGTCATGCGCCTCGCGGTATAAACCCCGTAGTGGAAATTTAAGGGTGTGACACCTAAGCCTATTGAACAATCAACCCGTTAATACCAATTGCGTTAGATTTGTTTGAACCATTTGTGAAACCCTTAGACACCACTTGTTGAACTCGGATGTGATATTTTATTATCAATTGTTTACAATTCATTTACCAATTCCATTACATTTTAATTTCAAGTTTTCTAAATAAACAAACTCTTCTCAAATCAAAAGTCTTAAATGAACACAGATGTGACACCCGACATATTCAGGTTAATACTTTTACAAACATATAAGTCTACCTTAGTGAAAACATTTATCTAACGTACTTAACTAGGTTAGTTGAGTCGGTTTACATTACGTATTGTCTAGGGTTCAACGATTCGGATGATCATTGGGGTTATCATACGCACACACGAGTCTTGAGTCTCGTTATTGGTGAAATTACATGAATCGAATTAAGTAATAAACATGAATTATTCCATATATAATGTGCAATGTGTAAATACGTGTTTATATGGTGTTTATATAGTGTTTATCTGATTAGATATACTTAACATATGTTAGAATTGCATGTTCATGTGTTAGAATGTGTTAAAACGTGTTAAAATGGATTAAAACGACAAAACCGTAGAGAATTGGATATCTGGATTCTGGTTCGACCTATAGGGAGGTCGAACCAACACCTTCACAACTCATTCAACCTATGAAGAGGTCGAATGAACTCTCATTCGACCCTACAAGGGTGCGAACCAACCCTGACTATAAATACCATACTTTGCAACTTTTTCATCATTTCAGAACCCTAAACCGCCCCCCAAGTGCTCTCTAACAACCCCAAACTTGTAATGAGGGGTTTTTGACCTTGTTTTTCAGATCGTAACATAAAAACACCTTCTACATCATAAACAAGAGAAGATTCAAGGTGTGTTTTTGATCTAAAACCTTTTTAATCATTTTTCAGTCATTTTTATCAAACCCTATGTGTCCAGATTTGATTCAAGGAAGTTTTTATGGATAAAAACCTTTCTAACACCTTTCTAAACAAAACCTTTTCATTAATAATGATTTTTCATACAAAAATACATGTGTTAATGATGTTAAATGAGATGTTATGTATTATTTGATGTTTAAATGATGTGCAGATGATATATTAATGATGATCTATGACTATCTTAGATGATGATTTATAGTTATTATAGGGTGTAATTGATGATTGATGATGTTTTACCCATTTTGAGGGTTTTTGTGTTAGATCTATTGTTTTTTCTTGATAGTATTGTTGATGTTATGATTAGGAGTTTTCATATACATGATAATCTATGCATAATAATCTGATTATGAGATGATTTTGATAAGTTTCCATTTTGGGTAAAGATTACATGCATTGATGTGACATTTCCATAATTTGCTATTTTGGGTAAGCTATGATTTCTTCATGAAATGGACGGATTTCAGGACATAATTAGTAGGATTTTGTGGGGATAGATTAGATGTAATCAACTGCTGTGATTAATGATGTTTCATGATGTTTTCTGACTGTTTTGATGCGTTTTGGTACATTTTGTTAGTTTTTGCAGTAGTTGGGTCGAACCAGAAACTGGATCGCACTTGGAGGTCTAACCAACAAATAAGAGGTCTAATGAACACCCAACTAACTCATTCGACCCTTATAAGGGTCGAACCAACTAGGTTTTTGCCTGATTCGACCCCACGACTTCATAAATGCGATTTTAAATGCAAGCTAAGTATTTTATGCATGAATCTTGTGTGTAAACTATATGTACTTGATTAATTTGTGTAATGGGTCACCAACGGGATGTCGGGTCTATCTGGTGTGTCAGGTCAACGTTCAAGCACATTTTCAAACATACGTAGTCGTGATCTGGTCAATCGGGTACTAGTTAACCTACGAGTTATTAGTCAAAACACTTATACAAACTTTATGATATGCCGCTGGTATTTGGGACTATCTGGTCGTGTCGGTAATTCTTTTATTGATGACGCAAACTAAGGTGAGTGTCACAGTCCCACTCTTTACTGTTTTCATATATGGGGGAGAAACATGAGGTACAAACTTACGAACTTTTAGACCAATATATTACATTATATCACATTGATACTTAGTGACATTTCATCGGTAAAGTCCTCCAAACATTTAGTGAACCATTAATATGTGGATACATAGCAGGGAAAGTGTGAATAGATCTATTGGGCCTGGTAAGCCCAACTCGGGTTGACTGGAGGGCGCCACGGGTGCATATTTGTCCTATCTAACATTACGGCACCAGGTGATTACCGGTGACGGGCATTGAGGCATTTTAATGTTCAACAGTGGTTCACGACACTTTAGTATCATGTAATGATGTATAGCTAGCATCAGGTATAGTTGTAAGGATTATTGGGTCTGGTTTACAAACGTTACAAACTTTTGACAAACTTTATCTCTGTGACTCACCGGCACTGTATGTGTTGACTAACATTGCATGTTTTCTCAGGTCGCTAAGGTGGTAGGGAAGTCTAGGCGTACTGAGTCTCACTGCGTCTCATCTCATCATGCATATTTTGAACTATGTTTGGTTTAAACTACTTACTTTTGGGTTATGGTCTGTAAACTTTAACTTGCTTCCGATGTGGTCTTTTGGGATTATGCAAACTTTTAAACTGCGTGGTTGGTTTTATTACGTTATTTTCATATGATATAGTTTTCGTTTATTGTGACCGTTGACTTGGATCCTGGTATGTCACGCGCCTCGCAGTAAAACCATGCAAGTGCAATTTTAGGGTGTGACAACAAATATGCAAGCTTCATAAGTGACCAAACTTCATAAGTGACATCTTTTTAATCAACTAGAACCTACTTCACCGATTACAAACTCTTCGTTGTTCGACACCCATTGTTGCCACTACTATATTAGTTAAGGTATTACAGGACTCATAAATACTATCTTTGACCGGACTGCGACATCCGATCAAATTTTGGCACCGTTGCTGGGGAGTTCATGCGCTTGGTGTTTAGTGATTAGTTGATTTTATGATAACTTGTTTAATTGTTTGTTTGGTTTTATTATATTCTTTATATTTCCTTGTTACTCGGGGTGTGTTATTTGTGCAGTTTACAGGTAATGCATGCGTACAAGACATTCGAGTAGCAAGAAGAAACCAACAACACCGGTTAGAGGAGCCGATTCCTTCTAAGTCACCAACACTCCAATAACCACTTCCAAACCAAAACTTGTCCTTTGGAACCGTCCAAATGGAAAACCCAAACCAAAATAACCGTTCTAAACCGTAACCAACAACCACCACAACACCCACCTCATCAACCAAATGCCAACCGAAACCTCAACAACTAAAATGTTAAACAACAGCCTCCTATAATCAACTGCTTCAATCCCGCATTTGACCCCATGAACCGATACAACAACGCTGGATATGATGAGCATATTGGTAATCTTGAAGAATTAAGGGCAAACATCGATGATGATGACCCATTTAGTGTTCCGGGTTATCGATCATCAGATCGGGTTAGTGTGCATACTTATCGTTTGGGGGAAGATGAGTATTCTGGGACGGATTATAATGAAGAAGACAAAGGTTGGGGTTATGGCAATGGTGATGATAGTCATGTAGACGAAGAGGACTATCAAAGTGATAACTACTCCAATGAAGGTGTGAACTAAAATTTTGGCAATGAGGGGTATTATAACCATGTCTTCAATCACCACCACCCAAGGCCAAACCAAAGAGTACACCGAAATCAAAACAACAACCAAAATCGGAGAGAAAATTATGTCGGTCGGGTGGATAGAAGACTTCATGAGCAAAGACAACCGGGGAATGAAGAGGTTCATGCTCCACGTAGAAGGCCTCAAGCTCTGATGCTAGGGGTTAATGGTCGGTTTAAACCAGTTATTTCCGAGAATGAGTCACTAATTGTTCCACCACCTCGGGGAAGAAGATCTTTTGATTACAAGTCAAATTACATCAACATTTTTCATCACTTTCATGGCATGGCCACCAAGGAGCCATACCCTCATCTTTATGAGTTCTCGGTGATTTGTAGCACAATTGGGGGTCACAATTTCTCCCAAGATGAAGTTCGGTTGAGATTGTTCCGCTTTTCTCTTAAAGACAAGGCAAAACATTGGTTCCTCAGTTTGCATTCACAAAGTATTTACACTTGGGAAAAGATGCAACAAGTGTTCTTGGACGAGTACTATTCTATTGCCAAGACGAGTGATGCTCGATTGGAAATCCGTTCTTTTCAACAATTACCGGGTGAGCTTCTCCATGAGTCTTTCAATCGTTTTAAGGAAATGATCTTAACATGCCCACATCATAAGATTGAATTATGGGAATTGGTCAAAAGTTTTGTAAACGGGTTGAACAATGAGGAGAGGAAATATTTGAAGTCAATAAGCAATGGGACTTTACTATCTAACACGGAGGAAGAAGATTGGGATTTTTTGGAAGGAATGAGTAGAAATTCTAAAGCCGAAGAGTCAGGGATAGAAGAACCAAGCATCCTATTTCAAAATCTCTTCCTGATTTGGATGCTAGTACGAAAGACCGAATTGCTACGTTGGAATGGGAGTTGGCCCGTGTGAAGAAAAAAAGAGGTGTCGGCGGTGCAATATGCGGTATGTGAAGTGTGTGATGAATTGGGACACATGGCGAATGAGTGTCCAGAAAATTTGGGTCAAGACACCGCGGAGGTAAATCATGTGTATGGGGGAGATAAGAAATATGAAATGAACTCCAACACTTACCATCCGGGTTGAAAAACCATCCTAATTTTATGTACGGTAACGCTTATAGTCAAATGAACCCGAATTTTCAATCAAATAATCAAGGGGGTTCCTACTAAAACCGTCAAGGAAATTATTCGAAGAATTATAATCAAGGCGGTGGGTACCAAAAAGAGTATAATCAAGGTGGGTCATCGAGCAACCAAAGTGGGAGTGACGATTCAAAGTTTGAGGCCGTCTTGAATTTGCTTATGGAGAATGAGAAGAAGAATGAGGTGAGAGACAAATCTCACGAGGCCCTAGAAAAACAAGTGGGTCAATTGGCGGAGAAAATGTCTTAATGGAGAGGAAGCGTGGGGAAGCTTCCAAGTGACACAACAGAGAACCCACAACATCAAGGATCGAGGTCGAAGAACACTTGAAGCGTGCACATAAATGCGATAAGTTTTATTTTGAATGATGAGGTTATGGGTAATAAAAAAACTCTACCACAACAATTCGTTGATGGTGTGGTGGAGGAGGTTGGTAGTGATGATGAGCAGGAACATGAAAATATTTCACAAAATAGTCATGAAGTCAAAAATTATAAAAAAAGTCTTTTTGTGAAAATTGCCTAAATGAGATGGCTACTAAGGCAAGTGTGGGGATGGAGACTAATACCATCCCATACCATGCAGCTTTAGTAGAGCCAAACAATGTGTCAAGTACTTATAAGTGGATCCCACCAAAGGATGAAAGGTTGGAAAAATTTAAACAAGTCAAAATAAATTTACCTCTTATTGATGCAATTGAAAAAGTTCCTGCTCATATCGAATGTGTTAAAGAGTTGAGCAACCAAAAAAAGCACAACAAGTTGCCAGAATAATTAGGGGCTCATGTTCGTGTTTTTTTGTTGGATGTTCTTCCCCCTAAACTTCAAGATACAGGAGTCCCGTTGATTCCAATTCAGGTTGGAGAGATTAAAATAGAAAGGGCCCTCCTAGATGTTGGAGTGTGTGTGAGTATATTGCTTGGGAGTTTGTTTGACTAATAAGATTTTGGTCCACTACGTGAAATTAACACCACCATGGTGTTAGCCGACCAGACTCCCACGCATGCAAGGTGTAGCACCCTAGGCATATCCCACATCTCCTGCGGACAGGAGAGATCTTGGTTCATAAGTAATGTCCTGCCTCTTAAATCACCAACGCATTTTGGGCTTAGTTGGCTGTGGAGCACATGAAAACTCCACAGTTAAGCGTACTCAGGTGGGAGTAGTACTAGGATGGGTGACCTCCTGGGAAGTCTTCCCCTAGGTAACCAAAAACAAATTCGTGAGCTTCTAATGGGCAAAGCGGATAATATTGGATGATAATAGAGGCGGGGTGTTACAGATTGGTATCAGAGTCACTCATGTGCCATCTGGGATGGTGGGGCAAACCTCATCGAGGACGATGAGTCCCTGAGGGGGGGTGATTGTAACACCCTAGGCATATCCCACATCTTCCGCGGATAGGAAATATCTTGGTTTATAAGTAATGTCCTACCTCTTAAATCACCAACACGTTTTAGGCTTAGTTAGCTGTGTAGCACATGAAAACTCCACAGTTAAGCGTGCTCATGTAGGAGTAGTACTAGGATGGGTGACCTCTTGTGAAGTCTTCCCTTGGGTAACCAAAAACAAATCCGTGAGCTTCTAATGGGCAAAGCGGACAATATTGGATGATAATAGAGGCGGGGTGTTACACAAGGGGGATGGTGAATGATGTGTTGGTGAAGGTAGAGGGTTTCTACTACCAGCTGACTTTTTGGTGGTAGACTATGTAAGTAGCGATAAAGACACATTTGGGTTTTTCTAACCTGTTCGCCCTTAAGGAATATCTGACCTTCATGTGACAAGTTGGTAGGAAACCTTGTCGCCACCCTATGAGAAGATGAGCCATTTGTGTTGCTTGAACCTAGTATACCTTGATGTGCCATCTCCTTCTTGACATAAGCGTAGGCGCCCTCGGCTGAGGGTAACTGGTCACACCAGAGGAGCTCTCTCTTTATGATGTCATACTGCTTACCAAGGGCGTTCAGGAACTGAAATAACTTATGTTCTGACCCGATTCGACTGTAAGTTGTTATATCTTCTGTACACTTCATGGGATTAGAATCTCTCCTATCGAGTTCTACCCAAATCCCTTGAAGTGTAATCCACAGATCTTCGAGTTGCGAAGCATTTTGTTTAATTCCATTCCCCTTAACATGAAGATCAAAGGTCTTAATTTTATCCTTCCCGCTGCTGTAAGTAATCCCCAAAGCATCCCAGAGCATTTTTGCTCTGGGAAATTCGGCTAGATTGCTTGCGAGTGCAGGTTCGATATTCTGAATCAACCACGAGAACACGATTAAATCATCTTGTTCCCACCGTTCATATTCTGAATTGGTTGGTTGTGGTGGTTCAGTATTTCCCAATAAGTGACTCAAGAGAGCTTTTGATTTTTCCCCTGATTGCCACACGGATCATCCGGACCACAAGGTGTAGTTTTGATTGTTGAGACTGCTACTGATTTTTAATGTGTCTTAAAGGCTTTGTTTTTGGGTCTGGCCATGATTGTTGAGGCTGGTTTTCAAGAGGTTTGTGATTTGTAATACGAGATCGTCGTTTTTGTTTTCGTCACCCATTGGTGTTCTTGATAACGAAAACGTTTGAAGGTAGTATCAGGGTAAGTGATGAGTATGTTAGGATTAACACTGCTCTGATATCATCTAGAGTTTGAGAATACTTAGAATTATCATGGATTGGAAACTTTTGTATTACATCTTGCTAAATGAATATGCTTAAATAGAGATACAAAGATATTGAATAAAAGGAAGGCAATAAATGGGATTCTAGAGAAATGAACCAACGTTTCCTTTCCTTGTCTGTGTTTTTTTTTGAAAGATGAATTTCATTAACCAAAACGAACGCTTGAGCCCCAAGGTGAGGATCAAGACGAACAACAAATTACATTACATCGCAATTACACCACTCTTCCCAAGTACATTTTGTATTCTTATTCCTATTATTATACCACAAATAACCATACATTTTAACATCCGAAATGACCTCTTCAATCTTAGTGTTCTTGTTATTAAAAACGCGATCATTACGGGCCTTCCAAAGTCTCCAACAGCCGATAATCAATAAGCCGTGAACCATATTCCTTGTTGTTGAGTTAAGCCGCATGTTCTTGTACATACTTGTAAGATCTTGTAAGTCACACACATAAAAAACCAGAAATCTACACCAATTCGCAATATCTTGCCACAAAATAGTCGAAAACAAACAACCTGTGAATAGATGCTCTGCCGTCTCTTCTCTGCCATGACAAAATAGGCACATATTGCTTCCCACTTGAATATTCCTCTTGATCAAAGTGTCTTTTATCGGTAAGCGCTCGAGTTTCGCTCTCCACATAAAGATATTGCACTTCTTTGGAATCCATTGACACCAATCAAAAATAGCCGACTCATTTGAAGCTTCATTTGATGAAATCCATTTTTTGACATTCGCCACTGTGAATTCGGAACCGGTACCGTGCCACGACCATGAATCTTTCGTAGAAGAAAGTTTCACAGTCGTGAGCAACAAAAAACAATCCGTCAATTCCATAGTTTCGTCTAAAGATGTTGGGTCGCGCCTCCATCACCAAGCAAAACTACTCGCACCACCAACTTTCAGCACGCAATCCGACACCTTACAATGTTTTTCGGTTTCTAACCGGTAAAGGTTTTGTAAGTGCATTATTCATGTATGTCCCCAGCTAGTGATCCAGTACTGAATGTCGAAGGTTCAGATAATTAGAAAAACGACCAAGGCTTTAGCTTAAAGTTACATTCGACCAGTCGTATGGTCGAATGTAGTTATCTCTGGTCGAATGAAGATTGAATGAAGAAGAAGGATTCATTCGAACCCTTAAAAGGGTCGAATGAACACCTTCGACCTCCTTAAAGGGGCGAAGGTGGAATCCTATATAAAGGGAAAAGTTTGTAATTTTTAGGAAGAGTTATCATTTTGAGCCTTTTCCCTAGAGTGTGTATGTGTGTTTTCTCTGTATTAGGTCTAAGATTTCATTTGTAAACATCTTGATTTGATCTAATACAAAGATTAAAGTTATGGAAATTGCTCGGTGATTTGTTATCTGTTTTCATCACGATCTTTATCATTTATTTCTAAATCATTTTGCACGATCGTTGGGGATTCCGCACCCTACGGTTGATATTCGTGAGATCACAGTTCGTGATTACGATCCTAAAACGAATTCACAAAGTGGTATCAGAGCCATACGGATCATACAACAACAAAATTGATAATATCAGAGCTGATTTGGACTCAATTTTGATCAAAATTCATCTGTTTTTGAATGAAAATGGTTTTTGATTGATTTTGAAGGTTTTTGATTTGAATTCATGGTTAAAATCAAGTTTTCCAAGAATTAAAGTTGTTCCAAATCAATTCCGAATCATAACCTGATTAAGATCATCAAAATCTACAAACTTTTGAAAATCTCAGATCAAAATAACCGTTTTTCAAAGTGTAACCGTTTTTCAAAGATGTTTTGGGCGAATCTAGAGAGAGTGGGCGAACCTGGACCATTTTAGGGCGAACCTGAGATTTTTCGGGCGAACGTATCTTATTTCAGGTCGAACCTAGGTTGTTGTGTTGAATTTTTCCACATTCGGGTGTCAAGTTCCACATTCGGTTTTACGGGCGGGCGAACGTGGAATTATAGTGGACTAAAGTGATAATATTTGGACGAACGTGGAAAGGGTTAGGTGATTTTCTACATTCTGGTCAAAATTCTACATTCGGGTGACTAATTTGGGCGAAAATAGACTTGTCAGGGGCGAACGTAGAATTTAAGGCCTAAAAAAATTTCGAAGTCTGATTTCAGAAAATTTTTGAAATATTTTTGTTGGAAAAATGATGAATTACTTGACCATATCAAGAACGGATGAGCAGATAAGAGCTATGATAGAAGCTGAACGACAGCAATTACAAAGACAAAATTCTCAAGTTGACAACATTTGGGGATTTCCAAAGACACCGAAACCAACTGATGAAATGGTACATGTTAACAAGTGTGTTAACAGAGAAGGTGTTCACAGTAATGTTGTATGTTTAGTCAAACAAATGAGACATGATGATTTCAGTGAATTGTCAAAGAGTGATTTGAGTTCTGATACGAGTTCAGAACAGAGTGATATCAGAAATGTTAATACAAAATCTGATAATGGTAATGAATCAGATGCTGAGGTAAAGTCTAATGTTGATTGTGCTAACTGTTTTGAGTGTGTCAAATTGAAAAATGAAGTGCTGAAACTTCTTGAGGACAAACAGAATTTGACAAATAAACTTGAAAGGTTTCAAATTGAAAATAAGATGTTGACAAATAATGAAAGACATTTTATGAATCAAATTGAATCTTTTAAGAAAGAAATTTCAGAACTTCATAACACTATTTCAAAGAATAATCCCATATCAGAGATGGAAATCACAACACCTTGTGTTGTTAATCCTGATTGTGAAGTGAAACAAATGTTTGAAAAGAAAACTGAAAATGTGGTAACAACTTCAGAATCTGACTCTGAAGAAAAACCCATATTCAGGTTTTCTGATGGAGTTGAAGGATCCTACATGTTGGAAGGACATGACAAATTGATTTTCAACAAATATTTTCCAATTGATAATATCGAACAATCTCTACTTAAATGTATTTTTGTCAATAATAATGATTTGATAAATCAATTTAGAAATCAATTTAGAAATCAATTTGATCATCTTCATTTTGAACTCAGTCCTAACCAACATGAGAATAAAGAGGATCAAAAGAAAAATGTTGAAAAGAAAAATGTTGAAAATAAGATAGGTTCTAAAGTAAAAGGACCAAAACCAAACAAATCGAAAGGAAATGATTAGATGAAAAATTCTCATCAAAAGAATTCAAGAAATTTTTCATCTAGATCATATGATTATTATGATTATTCATATACCTCTCGATTTGATGGTTATTGGGGAAACAACTCACCATAGTATTCTCATGGTTATGTTGAACGGAGAAGCTGTTTTGAATGTGGTGAAGTTGGTCATATTGCTGCTTATTGTCCCTATTGGTATTGGGATGACGGGTATGCATGTGATTTTGAAGAGTATAGGTCTTGTTATAACTGCGGAGAGTGTGGGCATTTAGTTGCTACCTGTCCGTATGTTAAACAGAAAAGGACCGAAGTGAAATTTGCTAGAAACTCAGGCAATGTCAAAAAGCCTGTATCCCCAAAACAAACCAAGAAACAAAAGGGGAAACAGTTTGTTGTGTATGACAATTGCAACAAAATTGCTTTGAACAAAAATGGAGATTGTGATAGGGTTGCTGAGGTAAGGAGGAGTTCTAAGGCTAAGCCTAAGAATAACTCTAAACCTGGGTCTTCATCAGTTAAGTCTGAGAAGATTCCAAACAAAGTTCAGAAGCAGGTTTCAAATAAGAAATCTGTAGAGTCAAAAATCAAAACAATTTCAACAAAATCTAAAATAAACTCTGAACGTGTTTGGAAACCCAAAGCACTTTCTAAATCAATAGCAATTTCTACTTCAAATCAATCCATTGAAAAACCAATTGATTTTTCAAAAGGAGAATGGATTGATGTTCCGAGGATTGATGACCTTGGACGACTCATCATTGTGAAGGGATGGGTACCTCTCTCGTGCTAATTGTTTAATAAGTGTGCAGATTGTTCCAGACAGACCTATTAGCTGTTCTTTGATAGTTGATAGTGGAGTATCTGTATACAAGCTATTTATTGGAGAGGTGAAGTTCAAGGAGGGATATTGAAGAAGAAAAACATGATTTCAACAGAGAGGAGAGTGTTTGTAGTCTGTTTCCAACCTGTGAAGCCGGAAAACATTGCAATCTCATGCAATTGCTCTCAGGTTTTGGATTTTTACAACAGATACGACAAAATGGTTTATTTTAAACTCTCTTATCTTTGTTAATGGTTTGCTATTTGAAAGATTTTAATGAGTCTAGTATTCTGAGTGAAAAATGGTTTTTGAAACTCAATGAGTAAACCGCATCGGATATCATTTTATTTTGTTTTTCCTCAAAAAGTTTAAAAAATCCAAAAATATGCTTATTTTTAGATTTTTAGGGGGAGAAAATTTCAGAAAAAATCAAAATAAAAAAAAATAGAAAATCAAAAATGAGTTTTTCCTGGAGAAAAAGAGGAGATGATAGTACATCAGTGGACTGTCAGACTACTCTAAAAACAAAATGAATTGATAAACATTGAGTAGCTATTACAATTATATATTGGTAGGCTTGAAATCAAAGTTTAAAGTTCAGCATGGTGATATAAACTTAAATTCAATAACTGATAATCATGTGGATCAACGTATCGTTGGCATATGGTCTTAGTACCGAAATTTCGTTTGATAGATTGCCAAAATCAGAGGTTTCGGGTCGTTATATTGAAGGTTATCTGGGGATGGCCTAACTGATCTTTTGCTGTATTGATTTACAGACCTAGATTCAGTCAGGGTATCTTATTAAAAGAGCTAATAAAGCCAAAACCATAAGTTACCGAATGAGGAACTTAACATGTGTGATGATAATCAAAGATTATCTAATGCATCGTATCAATACTATGATGAAAGTCATGTATGATATTAGTCCTCACCCTGGTAGAGTGCACAAGTCGCTTTGAAGCATTAATTTGTTGACCTGTCACCTCTGTGCCTCATACCTTGTAACTAACGGATAACTTCAATATAATCACGCTTTACGATGAAGCTTTGCGCAATTCTTGATACGGGAATGTGTCACGAGCGCGGGGACCATAGATTACTCAGTATCTAATATTACCATAATGTATCTTAAGTGTTGAGCAATGAATGATGATTTTGAGTTTAGGTGGACAAACATACTGGTAATGGTTGTAGGATGCTCAATGACAAAAACAGAATATTGATCAAAAAGAGTTATGACTGACTGTCTCAATACTGATATGATCCTCTTAACCGGAAAATTCGCAAAAATATGTTCAGTTTACTTTTATACAATTCCACTTGAAAATTCAAAAAGATTTTTGATGTGTTGTAGCATAAACTTTGAAAAATCAAAATGTTTTGTTTCCGTTTTATTTTAGATAACCGATGATGGGATACTTAATGTGAATACTCAGATACTTAAAAGTTGAAAAGGACTACAGATTTTCAAGTTTCTGGTGCGTATTAAAAATGTTTAATAGTTCAGGGGGAGAACTATTGAGGGTCAAAAGGAATGTGAAGCGTACTTCCGAGATTTTTGTCGTGTCTAACGCTGGTTGTAGTTTGTGCAGTTTTTAGTAAATTTTTCTGCAGAATCAAACACAACAGGTGCACTGCTCAAGATTCATCGACAAAGTGTGTAACTGAAAAAGACCCAAACCTGAACATCTAGAACCAGAACAACAAAAACTAGTCAGAGATTGTAAAAGAAAAGATTGAAGATCGAAGAATTCAAGATTTGATGTCTGTCTTCATCTCTGGACCAACAAAAGACAAAGCCAAGATTTCTTGAGTCTGTCTGAGATTTCAAAGCTTACCGCAGAGATAGACAAGAACCTCGACACAAACGTGATTGAAAATGGAAAGTTTTCAATTCGTTCAAGATAATGATTGCAAGACTTGAAGAATTGATAGTTTTCTGATTTGGTACATCACTAGCTAGGTCCAAGGGGGAGATTGTAAGTGCATTATTCATGTACGTCCCCAGCTAGTGATCCAGTACTGAATGTCGAAGGTTTAGATAATTAGAAAAATGACCAAGGCTTTAGCTTAAAGTTACATTCGACCAGTCGTATGGTCGAATGTAGTTATCTCTGGTCGAATGAAGATTGAATGAAGAAGAAGGATTCATTCGAACCCTTAAAAGGGTCGAATGAACACCTTCGACCTCCTTAAAGGGGCGAAGGTGGAATCCTATATAAAGGGAAAAGTTTGTAATTTTTAGGAAGAGTTATCATTTTGAGCCTTTTCCCTAGAGTGTGTATGTGTGTTTTCTCTGTATTAGGTCTAAGATTTCATTTGTAAACATCTTGATTTGATCTAATACAAAGATTAAAGTTATGGAAATTGTTCAGTGATTTGTTATCTGTTTTCATCACGATCTTTATCGTTTATTTCTGAATCATTTTGCACGATCGTTGGGGATTCCGCACCCTACGGTTGATATTCGTGAGATCACAGTTCATGATTACGATCCTAAAACGAATTCACAGGTTTGGAAATCGAATTTTTAATGGTGTATCACAAATCCACAAATCCAACCAAAATCTTATCGTCTCACCGTTACCAAGGTCGGCTCTAATAAGGGAGTTGAAACCCACATCAACAACTTTCAAGGAACGACCCAATTTAACAATATTGTACCATGCTCCTTTAAATCTTCCTTGAACTGGAAATATTTCCCAGTTACGGGCTTGTATATGAACCGAATCCACCACCCTTCTCCATAAATCGTTACCCTCACACCGATATCGCCAAAGCCACTTCAAAAGAAGGTTGTGATTAACATATTCCAACCGGTTGATGCCCAAGCCCCCTTTATCTATCGGAACCGACACCTTGTCCCAACCCACCCAATGAAGTTTTTTTACCGTATCATTACTTCCCCATAAGAACTTCTTCATAACCGCTTCTAAATCAGAGATAACCTTTTTTGGAGCTTTGTATAAAGAGAAATAGTAACAAGGTAAACTCTCAAGAACCGACCTTATAAGGGTTAATCTCCCACCAATAGAAAGAACATGTGATTTCCATCTAGACAAACGCTTCTAGAAAATCTCTTTAACCGGTTGCTAATTAGAGAGACGATTCATATTTGTACCCACATGGATCCCCAAATACACAAACGGAGTGTGACCCGCTTTACACCCTAATCCTTCGGCCATCCTATGAGCGACCTCCGGATTCACCCCAAACCGATATAGAGTCGACTTACTGATATTAATTTGGAGGCCCGAACAGAGAAAAAAATTCTCAAAATTCGTTTCAAGTTATTGAAATTAAAAGTTGACCACTCGCCTAAAATCATTGCATCATCCGCGTATAAAAAATGATTAACCTCTAAACCACCGTTCGGCAGACGAACACCATTAAAAGCGCCAATTTCTGTTGCTTTCCTGAATATACTTGAAAAGCCTCCATAACAATAACAAACAAGAAAGGCAATAACGGGTCACCTTGACGGATACCTTTCTTGCAATCAAACTCAAAAGTTGGCGAACCATTAACAAGCACCGACGCCCTATTTGAAACAAGGATGCCCTCCACCCATGAACACCATCGAGATGGAAAACCCAATTGCCAAAGAGTATCTAAAAGAAAGCAAGCAATCAAAGGAAATGATGATTGTAAATCTGATCCTAAAATATCTTTTTCTAACTTTAATTACAACTTACATTACCCTTTTTGTGTCATCATCTATATCTATCTATATCTATATCTATATATAAAATAACCCAAAGCAATAAATCTTACGTGGCGCTCAAAGAGGTCATCCTCTCCTTTAGGTGTGTCACATGACATCCTCACCATTATTTCCATATAAAAGTGTTTTCTCTTTCATGTTTCCTCCACAATTTTAAAACGTTAATAATTTATATACGAGATTTTTTTTTTTAAAAAAAATACACCAAATTAACGAATGTTTTATTATCTTTCCAACGAGTACCAGTACCAAAAACGAAAAAAACCGACTTTTTGTGGGTTTTTGTTCATATAGGAAATAAAACACAATGTCTAGACAAGTCACTTATGATATTCAAACTAAGAATTCTATTTTCATTAAGAGCAATAGAGCATAATAGGTTAAAACCACTCCTTAACAAAAAAAAAGGTCACACATTCAAAACCACCGGCTCAATCACGCCCTGTAATGTTTGTTTCTAGTTCTGCTCCTTATCTAAACATACATTTTCTTTTTAATATATATACTTTTATTCTTATTCAATGATTAAAATTGTTGTTTTCTCATATTAAAGTATATTAATTTATATATTACATCATAACACATATTTTATTACTTTATATTAATTTTATAGAAAGCTTCCGGAGTATAATCTGTTACCTAAATAAAAGTGAAACAACGAACGAGTCATGTTGATTCTTAAATTGATTTATTTAACCAATGTATGATTAATATTACTATAAATATATTGTTCACAATAAAGTGGTACGTCACAAAAAATCTTTCTTGGATCCACGGATTATTCTTTATTTTCCAATCACTTTTGTCTTTGACATGAAATAATCATTAAAGTTGCTTTGCGGCTGTGACTTTTCAATCCTGTAATTTAAATGAAATCATTTAATCAATGTGTTGAAGGTGACTTGTGGATAACTACCAAAAAAAAAAAAAAAAAAACATGATTTTTCATTGGAGAACAAACCCTCACCATTCACCTTCAAATAGTTCAAAATCTTTAACTTGTTCCTTTCAAAATGGAAGATTTTGTTTGCTCTTGGACTCAAAATGTTAATCAATTAAGGAATTGTGATGTAACTCCACATGTTAATCAATTCAGTGATGGTGGAGGTAGTAGTGTCGGCGATGGTGGTGATGCTGAACGCGATGATGGTAAAGTGGGAAGCGCTTCCAAGAACCATAGCGAAGCTGAGAAGCGACGTAGAGATAGGATTAATGCACATCTTGCTACTCTAAGGAAACTAGTCTCCATTTCTGAAAAGGTTATTTTCTTCTTTTCTTTGTCATTGTTAAATGTAAGTAGGGGTGCAAACGAGCCGAGCCGAGCCCGAGCTCGACCAGGCTCGAGCTCGAGCTCGATTAACTTATAAGAGCTCGGGCTCGAGCTCGGCTTGATTCGAGTTTTGTTTTCAAAGCTCGAGCTCGGCTCGTTAGTAATTTATCAAGCTCGAGCTCGGCTCGGGCTCGGCTCGTTTGTTATCTATTAGTTAATTTATCTAATAAAAATAATATAAATAATAATTCGTTTAGGCTCGTGAGCTCGATAAGTGAAGCTCGAGCTCGGGCTCGTTAAGTTAACAACTTTAAACGAAGGGTAAATATGATTAAATATTAAAAAAACTAATATTATATATAGGCTCGATAAGGCTCGACGAGCCTAACGAGTTTCATACGTCAGGCTCGAGCTCAGGCTCGATAAATAAACGAGCTTTGTTTTAGGCTCAAGCTCGGCTCGAACTCGATAAGGCTCGACTCATTTCGAGCTTTTTACCGAGCCGAGTTCGAGTAGCTCGCGAGCAGCTCGGCTCGTTTGCACCCCTAAATGTAAGTTTAGGACCAAAGAGCTATTTGACAGCCGTAATTGATGATACAAGACTCTATAAATTTGCTAGGCCATCAATAGCAGAAGGAGTGGAAGGGCGCTCCACGTCAGCCACTGCCCGTGATGACCGGTCAAAATTGGCCATTTCTCTCCTCTTCTTTCTACCCCTCTCTCATATAAAGCAGATCGACCAAATATATATTCCATGGGCGCACCCTTCTGCCACCCACGGTGGTCGCTTGCGTCTCTTGTCGCCATATCGGCTTGCCTCTCCTCGCCATGTCCGTTTGCTTCCCTCCTCTTGTTCTACCTCACTTCATGGGCTGCTCACAGGCGACCCATTGTGGAATGTCTTTAAGGCTATTAAAAAATAATTTTACTATGAGAAGCGGCCTCACTAAGTTCCTCATTTATTTTCAGTCGCTAATGGCATTTTTTGAATGATAAATTTACTACTGGTTGGTTAATATAACTCACGTTTGATATATGTGTTGGATGTTGCTTGGCCAATGGCCTTTTTTTAATTATCATAACTAATCTATGCATGTAACATAAACTTGTACAATAGGGCTTCAGGCCAATTGGTATCAAGTTGCAAAAGTTATTAATTTTTTTTTTCTAATCTTTATATGGTATGTAGAAGTTTTCATGGTATCTAGTTAACTTTTGTAAACTGTTTTGATTCTAGGCGATCTGCTAGTCAAATTAGTGGATGTGAATAATGTTTATATTGAGAAGCTAATATACATTTGTTGACTAGTCAGAAACTCGATTCTTCTGTTGAATTAGTGTTTTTTTTTTTTTTTTTTTTTTTTTTTTTTTGTGTGTGTGTGTGTGTGTATCAGGAGGGGGTTTCTCAAAGTGGTAGTCCCGCAATCTGAGTTGCTTACCTGTGCTGCTGACTTGGACGATGACTCAGGACTGTGCTGCTAACTTGGGACGATGGAGACTCCCGCAATCTGAGATTGCAGATGTGGTCTCACTTTAAAAAAATAATATGTTGCTTTACTTTAAGTCTTTACCCCGAAAATAAAATGTTGGTTTACTCCCGCAATCTAAGATTGTGGATCACACATGGCAGGTCCTTTCCTAGTCATCGTCCATCATAGGTCCAAGTCATCACAACTCCTCATCGCCTCATGAGTTAGCAGCACACCTCAGCAACTCTCGCAATCTGAGATTGTAGGACTAGAAACAAGCTTCTGACACACACTAGAAATACAAAAATGTTTAAGAAAACACTAATTAAGCAAAAAAAATCCACAAACTCTGAGAAACGTATGATGTCCACTACTTCAACAAGCGCTTATAAACACTAGTAACATCTGCTAGTTCAACATCAATTTGCGCTCATATATAATGATGTTCCTCCCTAAACAATTGAGGGTAGTGGTCTAGAGTGGATGAAGATGTAGTTGTAAGATTAGAATTTTCTTGTCATTAATTATATTTTGTGTATGCAGATGGACAAGGCAACACTATTAGGGAAGGTAATTGAACAAGTAAAACAACTGAAGTCCGAAACGAAGGAATTAAGCAAAGTACTTACAATTCCAACACATTTGGATGAAGTAATCATTGACCTTGATGTGAATACTATGCACCCAAATAGTGACGTCTTCATCAGGGCCTCGGTTTGTTGTGAAGATCGGGCGGAACTATTTTCAGAGATCAAGCACGCCCTTAAAAGCCTAAGGTTAACCATGGTCCAAGCTGATATGACCTGTTTGGGTGGCAGGATTGTATGCAACTTCATCCTTTGTGTCACAAACAACATAAATAAGGATGAAATCCCAACACTGAAAGAGTCTCTTAAAATATTATTGGGTAGAATTGTTGCATCGTCTTCATGGACAATGTCGTCACACTATCGCATCAAAAGTAAGCGCCAAAGGTTCTTTTGTTCATCTAATTACAACACCAGCGGTTGTTGATGGAGAAATCGTTTAATCAGGCATCACATTGGCGTCCCAAGGCATACAAAATTAATAAGCATTTGCGATAGTAATCACAATAACTGTTTTTGTATCTTCAATTCTTTGTTTCCCATGGTTTATGTAACGGGAGACAATTCTTGTGAAATTTTGTATTGTGGCATTCATTAAGGGTGTCCAAAACCATATCATTGATGCTAGTTAATGGATAACCATAACTGTTTGGATACGGTGGTTTCGGTTAATTCTATTTGAAAGTCATAGCGAGTCGTTTATGGGTCGATTAACCGTGCATTTAGGCCTAGGTAAAAAAAACAGCTTAATTCTTTTTTACTATGGAGTATATTGTTATTACACCACATATCTATATTTTAACATATTACATAGCAATAAAAAAATACATATAATTTATAATATGAATACTGATTAGTATAGAATATTCAAACAAAACGTTATGATATATAGAAACCATGAATTTACGTAAACATTTAAGCCAAAACTATATGACATAACCCATAAATTCTATAAAGCGTTTATACAAAAGCTTCAATTATTGAAAAAAATGACGAAAAGTCCAAAATCCGAAGAAGATTTTACTAAATGTCGGTGCAGTTTTGTTATGGCGTGTATGAAAACATTGATAACCATAATTTTTGATGGTTAATTGGCCCATTAGTTTTTGATGTGTCGGTTTTTTCGGCTAGGCTTTATCGGTTAATTCGGTTATGAGTCGATTACTCTGGTTTTTTGCACACCTCTAGCAGGAATATTGTAGGTATATGTTATAGGCCCTAGAAGATCATGATTCAACCATCAAAACGAGAACAAACATTGAAGGGATGAAACAAGAGATTAACCCTATTTAATTAGAGGGTGTTTGGAATTGAGTTTGGAAATTTAAAAGTGCTTTTGGTCAAAAATGTTTATTGGCTTAAAACATTTTGAAAATGAGTTTTAAAAAAAGTATTTGGATTAGCTTTTGTGATAAGAAAACGTCAAAAAGTCAATAGATTGTCTTTTTTTTTAAGTGTTTCGCTTAACTTATTGTGAATATTAGTTGTATGGGTGGTAAATTTGTAATTTTTTTTTCTCCAAAAGTCAAAAGCCAAAAGCCAGGATTTCTAACTTTTCAAAAACATTTTTTCCACCCTTAAAAGTCAAAAGCCAAAAGTCAAAACAGAAAGTGCTTTTGGGTTAGACAAACAATTTATCGACTTATTGGGTTCTTGAAAAAGCCAACAAGTCAATAAGTTGTTTTAAAACTCAATCCCAAACACCCTCTTAACAATCACATCAAATAGGCAACGTACATCGATTGACTCTTCATACATACTAGAACAAACCGTCGCATCGGTTCACAATTACCCAACTATTCATCACCCTTGACTCAAACTAGAGTTTCTAAGAATTACGATTATAACCTAAAGTTTAAATTTCCATGCATATTCGAACGTGGTTAGGGGTATGTTTGGCAAAACTAGCTGGAGGCTGTTAGCTGGAAGCTGGTAGCTGCAAGCTGATAGCTGATAGCTGAAACCTGGTAGCTAAAAGCTTTTTAAATATATTTTGGTGTTTGGCTAAGGCCACTAATCAAACCCCTAATTTCTTACCACTGTTTCTACTTCGTGTGATTAACACTTGAATTTCTATTCGTCTCGATCCATCAATTATCTTCTAGTTAGCATGATCAATCGTTATTCCTTCTTGGCCTCCATGAGTGTGATTCTCGTTCCAATCACCACGCTACCTGAATCCTAGATTGCATGACGATTTGAGTATGATTGTGATCTGACTTCCACTAATTCCTACCTTCTGAACCAAAAACACAATAAGACTAGCTTGAATATTCCAATTTGTTTAGCCGCCTTCAGTTGTTTCTTGTTTTTCTTATTGAAATGTGACAACAATAGGGCCCAAATTAACATAGTTCTTAAAAAAATATGCCAATTCCAAATTTTCTTGTGATCTTGATCGCAACAAACTTAAAACAAGTGGTCATGGTTTCTTATTCCTTTGGTAGCTTCATATTAAATCAAAAACAAGGCTAAAAGGAAATCTCTTGTAGTCTACTATAAACAGGAGTATCAAATATATGTGGGAAGAATAAAAATTGAATGAAAGTGACTCTTCATTTCTCAATTTAAGATTACAATATTGATGTATTGGGTTGTTTAACTTGAAAAAACACTAAACACGACAATCTAAAACACAATGTAATGAATTATAACCCCACCTCTTATGGTGTGATGATAGAGGTGTTACAATGTCAAATGAGAGGTTGAGAGTTTAAGTCTCATTAGAGGCAAATAAAATGTGTATTTAAATGAGGATGAAAAAAAAGTGTAAAAATGAGGGAGGAATTTTACCATACAAAAAAAATAAAAAATAAAAAAATAAAAGATTACGACATTGATCTTAATCTTGATTTGAACGTGGACTCTATACCTGTTATAGTCTCCAAAGAGATCCTAATCTCATCTGAGAGACACAGGGTAATCCCTCATGAATTCTCCATTTTACTCTTTAATACAATAAATTCAAATATAAATATAATAATTGGCATGCAAAATTATAATATGAATATATTAATAATCATAGTTGTAACAAAAAATAGATTCTCATTCGTTTCGTTACTAATGATTCCTATTAACAATAATAATTATTATCCTATATATTTATAAATGGATGTCCATGAATAGTGCTTGGCTGCTGTAAACGTTATTTATACTGTTGGTCTAGATTCCTATTAACAATAATAATCATAGTTGTAACAAAAAAAAAGCTCCTCTTGGTCTAGAGGTCACCCCGGGACCAAAGTTATGGTTTGATTAGGAGCCTTTGGAACTTGTTGGACCTAGCTAGTCTACTTGGTTCTTTCTTTTTAGTAATACTTATCATACGCTTTCACTAAATTTGAAAGTTTATTCATTACTTTTAAACCTGTGAACTTGCCAACAATGTGTTGATGTTTTTAAGCATGTTTTTCAGGTACACATGAGTAGGAGTGTAGTGAGAGTGGGTTTAGCATGCACTTCGAATGGACATGATGACTGGGACCTTAAACTATGAAATCTATGTTTTAATCCTTTTAAATAAGTTGTAAAACAATGACTACATACTATTGTTCCATCTTGGCTATGACATATTTTTAAAACTTTCTTAGACCAAAAGCTTAAATGTGTTGGGCTAGAGGATGGTTGCAAGATGTCCATATGAATACTTAAGTGATTTGCTAAACTTCGTGGTAACAACTTCCGTTACCTCATGATTTCATTCCGCTGTGCGCTGTCGGGGTGTGACAATAACTTCTGAGAGATTGGTGACAACGGGACTCATATCCCGATCATGGTCGGTGAGGTGTTGGACGTTTTTGATTCTCGTAAACTCAATTAATTGATTGGTGGCGGCGATATTGTTGGGTTTGTGGAGAAAGAGAGGCATGAGGTGAGGAAAGAGTGAGATATTAGAGTTTGGGATGGGGATAAAATTTTATATGGGATAATGAGGGTTTTTTTAATGCCTAGTGCCACGTGGCACATTCAAGGGGGAGGTTGGTCTCTTTGAGTGCCTTGTAAGATTTCATGCTTTGGAATTTTAATATATATAGATATAGATATGAGATCAATAAACCTACTTTTTGTGCTCATTATATGTTTCCACATTCTAGCATTGTTGCCCTCCACCTCAAACGCCCTTCTCCAGTACTAAGTATGTTTGGACAATTAGGTTTGGGTGAATCTAGGTAATGTCTTAATGTATGTGAATTCGATGTTATTAAAAAGTTAATTTATGTTCTTTTGTGTTTGTTTCCGTTCACGAACACTTCTTTGTGTTCATGTGCGTTCATGAACAAAATTAACAAACGAACACGAACATGAGTGTCTTCTTAACAAACGAACACAAGCTGAAAATCTCGTTCGTTAAGTGTTCATTAACTATTCGTGAACAATCTTTAAAAAAACTGTTTGTGAACACATAATTTTCTTAACAAACCAATACAAACAAGGTTGTATTCGTGTTCGTTCGGTTTGTTTGCAATATTGAATTTGGATGGTGACTAATAATAAATACCGAGGTTATGATATATGCTATACTAAAGTTATATACTCAATATTGAACTTGTATGGTGACTAAATTAAACTAAACTTTACTTCCCATTGGATTAAGGAGATGAAGAGGAAGAGGAAGAGGAAGATTTCATCAGATTGAAGATGAGATAGAGCTAATAATAAAAGAAAGGAGATCAGGGTTTTAATTGGGAAATCTTTCAAAAGAATATAGATGACGAATTGGCTTTTTATTTTTTTAATAGCTAGTGTCATGTGACGCGCTTAAAAGGGGAGGATAGCGTCATGTTAGTTTTAGTGTTTTATTTTATTAATATATATATATATATATATATACTATATTAATAAGCATATAGGAAGGGCAGAAACGGTCATTTGCCAGTTTTAAGAGATGTACAACATTTACAGCATGTTGTACAAAATTTTGAATGCACAAATCTAATACTGAAAAAAAAAAACACGGGATACAAGATACAAGAGCTAGGGTTTTTTTTATCACTCCTCATTTCACACCCGCCTCCATCATCCCTTGCTCTCCCCCCCCCCTCTCTCTATGCGATTCAGATCTAGGTTTTCAAGGATTTGTCACCATCGTTCCTCTCACAGTCGGAGAAGTAGTGAACAATGCATGGTAGATCTAGGCCTTGAAAGGGTAAGGTAATCTTGTTTATTTTGTATAATGTTACCCTGATTTTTTTATGCTCACCTCTTTTTTTCCTTATATGCTTTAATTTAAAGTAGTTAGGTGAAGGATAATGTTGGTGGAAGCTAGATTTACTATAGATGTCAGATGATTTTGATGGGGTTGGTGAGGTGGTTGACGATACGGGTGGTCGGAGGTGGTGAAAGATGGAAATTGCAGCGGTGTTCTGTGGCGGTTAGGGTCTCCGGTGGGGTGGTTGGGGTCATGGGGTTGCTTTGATTACGGTGGCTAGAGGTAGTTGTGGTTGTGGTTGTCTTTATGCTTTTATTATTTGTTCATGGTTCACCCCGTTTTGTGCTTCTTGATTTCGACAGTAATCGCGTTTATTGATTCGGTTAAGTTTATTGTTAGTTGTTTGATTTTAGTTTTGGGTTTGGATGTGTTTGAGTTATATTTTGTATTACTTTTAAAAGCTTTCTATGATAAGATGCTAATATTATTATGGTTACAACAGGTAACCCCCCCCCCCCCCCCGTTCAAGCTGCCACGTTTTTCCTGATTGTATGAGTTTATTCACCTATCTTTACCGCTTGTACTTTATTCAAATTGATTGTTCTTTTGAAAATAAAGACTAGGGACTAGGCTTCTTCAGTTTGTGAACCAATAGTGTTGAGCATCTAAAGAAATGTTTGAAAATAAGATAAAACCATATTAACCTCAATTTTGTTTGTTTTAACCATGGTTTAAAAAAAACGCTTGAGGCGTGCACCTCGAGGCGCGCCTCAAGGCGATTTGGTCTGAAAACGCTTCTGAGGCGGCGCCTCAGGTGTTTGAACAGTGGTATGCGCCTCACAGGACTGAGGCGTTATGAAAAGTTGCAGTTCAGATGCGCCTCAGGAGGTTTTCAGGTATATTTTTTATGTTTTTGACTTTTTGTGACATTTTATGTCTTTTTTATGTGTGTTTTTGATGTTTTTGATGAAGTTGTTGATGAAATTAGTTAGCATTTTATTTTTTGAAAGATATATAATTATTTATTTAATTTTTTAATTCCGCCTCGGGCTTACGCCTCGGTTCGCCTCAAGGCTTACGCCTCGCGAGGCGAAGGGAAAACGCCTCGAGGCGCGTTTCCGTTCTTTTAAACTTTGGTTTTAACCAAATTTTATGTTCTTATCAACTTGAAGTTATTTACTTTTATATGTTTCTTATGCATATAGCAAGGGCAAGATTGGTTATTTTACACATTTTTAAGATGTACAATCCTTTAAACCATAATGTGCAAGGCTTCAATGCATAAAACCCTAAAACTTTTAAAGGTGCAAGCTGTGATGCATCATGTACATGTACAGTATGCATAATACATTTGGGCGGCCAAACATTAATTCAATTTTTGAATTCCCGCTCATCCCATATGAGTGGGCGAATCTTGCATCTATATTTGTTGCCTTCCTTATTTGTTCCCTTCCCTTTTTTACTTCACAGATAAACAGAGACAGAAACACAGAGCTGCTGAGAGTGATAGATCACACGAGAGTAAGACCGATGTAGATCGGTAAGATTTGACCTTGTTCTATTTTCCGTTAGCATCTAGGTATATTTTTAATTTTTATTTTCTACTCAATGTTTTCTCACACCTTTTCCTTGAAATGCTTTAATTGTGGAGGTGGGAGGTGGGCGGTTGTTACAAGAATTAAAGCCTAAGCACGCAGGATAGGGTTGACACACATTTTCTTTCCCACTCTCTCAAAAGTGGTCGTGAAGTGCTTTTGGAGAAGAATTTTGAGACTTTATTGATATCATCTTGATAATAAGACGGTGAAAAGGTTTATGGTTCCTGGCCTGCCGAGGTTGTTTGTGACTGAAACGTTTATGGCTAGCCTTGTTCAGGTGAAGATGGGTAACATGTCTCAAAATGTAGCGAAGAAAGAGGAAAATGATGGCAAGAATAGGAAAAAGAAAGATGACTTTTTGTCAAAGGGCTTCAGACTTGTGCTGTAAGGATAGAAATCATAAAAGTATATCTGCAAACCTGCATATGGTATTTATCTCTAATGTGCTATTTTTCTGTTTTCACTTGCACTTAACTTCATACATTTTCATTTTTTTAGTTTTACCATGTTTATTACTGGATCTCCACAGGCTCCATCTATTGTGTTTATTGATGAACTGGATGCTGTCGGAAGGGAGCGTGGTCTAATAAAAGGTTCTGGTGGACAAGAACGTGATGCAACTCTCAATCAGGTAAGATTTTGATCATATGACTTGATTAATTGCCATTAAATGATTGATCTTAGCACTTGTATGCTTAGATGGATTTAGGGTTTAGGGTTTAGGGTTTAGATGGATTTGCCTATATTTCAGCTCCTTGTATGCTTAGATGGATTTGAAGGCAGAGGAAACGTGCTCACTATTGCTTCCACAAACAGACCTGATATCCTTGATCCTGCACTCGTGAGACCGGGTCGGTTTGATAGAAAAATATTTATACCTAAACCAGGCTTAATTGGACGAATTGAGATTTTAAAGGTTTGATCAAGTTATCATGAACTTTTGGTCTATTTGATGGCATATCGATAGATGTGGCTATTTCGGGCCGATTCAGTTTATATTTGTTTCTCTAACATGTCAAACTAGAAGTCCCCAAACATGTATTTGTAATGCATAAAACCTCGTAAATCATTAAATTTAAAAAAAAAATTAGATTATAAATGAAAGAATGCAACTTGTATAATAAATTTTGAATTTTTGTACAAATAGTGTTACGGTTCCGGGCCATCCTGACCTATTTTTATCAATACTGAAATGCACC
Source organism: Ambrosia trifida (assembly GCA_028751855.1). Lineage (NCBI taxonomy): Eukaryota > Viridiplantae > Streptophyta > Magnoliopsida > Asterales > Asteraceae > Ambrosia > Ambrosia trifida. The sequence continues at coordinate 12,844,328 of CM054126.1, read as the reverse complement.
ACAACCTGCCGGCCTCACTCATTTCCACTACTAGGTATAGTTATGCTCAGTGGCGAAGCTTGACCCGAAGGTTCGGGGGGTCGGAAGTCACCGGAGGGTCGGAAGTCACTAGTTTCGGGGGGTCGAAAACCCGTTTCGGGGGGTCGAAACCCTATATTTTCAAAATATTCTATACGAATACTATATAATCGGAACTTCTGCGCGAAAATCCGGGGGGTCGGCCGCCCCTCCCCGCCCTTACTATGCTTCGCCAGTGGTTATGCTCTTTTGCATCTAACTATCGGGTGGCTTTTGAATAGGTGCATGCTCGTAAGAAACCAATGGCTGAAGACGTAGACTATGATGCTGTTGCAGCTATGACTGATGGAATGGTTGGTGTTGAGCTGGCAAATATCGTTGAGGTTGCTGCTATTAACATGATGCGTGATGGAAGGACTGAGGTATTTTATATATGTACATATATAATATATTATAACAAATTAATAGCCGTAAAGGAGGACTACATAAACAACATAATGAAGTGACTTAAAAGGCCATATCTATTAAAAATACCCTCTGGGTGATTTTAACCCAACTAAACATGTTCTTTTTCTAAGCTAAATCCTTTCTTCGACTTGTTTGAGATTGAAAATTAGTCATGAGTTGAAATTCACACAATAAGTTTTTGTTAATGTTATATTTATTATTTATTATTCTTATCATTGATACTAATTGGCTATTGCTTGTTTAACAGGACATCTAGGCTACTTGACTGTACTTTACATTTAAAATGATGAATCCTTATCTACCAGAAGACTTATGTTTATAGTTGTTTTTGGGCGCCTAGATAGGGCCACAAGGTCTATCTTAGGATTTTATGTTTAGAGGTGAAATCTACGACCTCGACTATAAGACATGGAATCATGTAAGAACTTGATATTTACAAGTATAAGTGGGTCTAAGTTTCAACATTGGGTCAATGACCCGTACGACCGTACATACTCCCATTTAGGTTTGTATTAACTTCTGATTTTTATTATAATTTTTGACTTTAAATATATATTTTTCTCTAACACATTTGATTTTTTCTATGAACGTTTTCATACATCTAATCTTGGTTGTTATAGCCGTGTGGAAGGTGGGGAAGCATACCTTGATAATAGAAGTTTGGTGAGCATTTTATTTACATTTCATTATTTATCTCTATTTAGTCTTAATCTATTGAAGTACTTTACGCGTTCGACATTATTAGGTCAAATGACTTATTGCAGAAGTTATGGGAGCTAATTAGAACCAAGGTTTTGATACCTTTATTGAGAATTCACATTTTGTTCAAATGTAAAAATAATTAAAATGGGTTATGTTGGAATTTCTATAAATGGCTTTATGATGATCATCATACTTTTTGTTGGCAGATAATGGCTAAACTGGTGCAAATGTACAAAATGGTGAAAGAGTGTAGGTTGCAAAATGGCCTGCAAACACTGATTACCTAAAGTGGTGAAAGACTATAGACTGTGCACACTATAACAATGTTTTAATTAATAGGGTCAAAAGCTCATTAAGAAACTCTATTTTGTCTGTTTCACAGCTGTACCAAAAGCTGGCACCATTTGAACTCATCCACTATGTGGTGTGTGTATGCGTGTGTGTCGGGTATGTACTGTTTTGTGTTTCTGGGGTAATTATGCCTGCATGCCGAGTTACTTTGCTTGCTCAAATAAAATATAAAGGTTCTACATTATGAATATCCATACACTTATGAACACTTATGAACTGTTGAAATAAGATGTTATACACTGATGTTTGCTTATTGTATAGCAATTAGTCTATGAAAGTTGTTAATCTATTTAACTATTATACAATGAAAATGTTTTAATAACTATTTCATATTTGACTGTCCATGTAGTATACTCATGTTTTAACATTACATATCAAACAGCGAATTGCTTCAAATTTTCCCATCTATTAGTTCTACGACTTAATGAATAGTAATCTAATCTGATCCTACACGTTTACATCCATGATCTTTTCAAACCTTATTTTGACGCGTGTCTTCACCCTTCTCTCATCTCTTTTTATTTGACTAACCCTCTCTTCTTTTTTTGTATTTCGCTAATCCTCTCTCATCTCAAGAGCAAACGCGGTGGTTTGCGGTGGCGCTGTTGCTAGCGGCTAGGGTTCAGATTATTTGATACAAATGTAAATTTATAATCAAGAACACAATTTGTAAGTTTTTAATATATATATTAACGTCTTGTAATATAAACAACTTAAGTCAATACGTTGATGGATATATAAAATTATCTCCCATTCCAAAAACTTTGGTAACAATTATGTGTCTACAACCAAATGATTTTTCTATTTGTTATAACAAGTGTAAATAGAACGAACTGAAAACCACCAACCATAATAAAAAGAACAGTTACAAAGGGTTAATAGATCACGTCACAAAATATCACCTTCACAATGTGTGTAGATAATATTTTACTTAGCATGATATCTCTCATATATTGTGTGGTTTAGTATGTTATATATGACTTTCTTTGCATGTAATGTAATAACACTGATTATTCACCAAAATCTAACCTTGTTATATGTTGTAATTAATAGATGTAAGGTGTTTAGGCCATCTTAACCAAGATATCATGTATAGTAATTGTTTTGTGATGACTAATTTGGGGAAAACTTATTAACTCGAAATGGATATGAAACCCTTTGAATGTTTTTATCCTTCTAATTGGTTTCGTGGTTTTTGTGATGCTATTTTATGGTGCAATGTTTGTAGAGTATGTTGTTCCATCGACTCTTTAGTTTGACTTTCACTTGCTATTTTCATTATCTATTTTAGTGCTTCAAAATTTTGGTTATTTTTTTTCCGGTTAGAATTCAAGTCAACTGTCATATACTGTTCTTATAGTGACGATTTCAGCATTTGATTTTATATGATAACTTTTTCTTTAATTTACAAAATGTAATACATTTACAATGACTAATGGACAACCAAAACGCCAAAATGACGCTTCTACCATAAGTGCATCCACGCCATTTGAAAAACGTAAAAAGTAACATAAACAATATTATGCTTCACGCAAAGAGAATAACAAAGTATCAAAAATTGGTATAGGTAATGTCTCTCAAAGTGATTCATTAGTGTCTCGCAAAGTCAATATTATGCTTCACGTTTATTTATTTGTTTACTTCGAATTTACATATGAAAAAAATACACATAACGAATGTAGCTTGTAAGGAATAAACTGACTTAAGTACTCCCTCCGTCCCAATTTGGGACAACAAAAAGTACAAAAATGGACATTTAAAATGGGGCGGAGGGAGTAGCATAGAATATACGACGAGACGGTTGATAAACTTATAGAAAACAAGTACCGCATTGTAATTTGTCGCATCCGCCGCCGCATCGCGCGGGTTTCTTACTAGTATATATATATATATATATATATATATATATATATATATATATATAACTAAGGCTTCTCTTATTTGCACCTGGAGGGGACTTATTTGCACAGGTTTCTACAGGTCGTAGAGGCCCTTATGGGCCGTATAAGTATCCTTGCGACCCGTACAAATTACAAATATAAACCATTCACCCGCAGACATTGTGTTACGAATTGATTAGTCGGATGGTATTTTCGCCGGAGAGAATGGGGAATCGTCGGAGAGAATTTTTTAAAATTTGGAATCGTCGACTGAGAAATGGTGCATGGTTGATGGTTAATGTAGGATCGACTAACGGGTCACCCGACAATCACGAGCTTGATATTCAGAGTGCGGAATCCTCTAAATATGTTCTAATAGCAGAAACGAATATGAAACAATGATATACGAGTAATTAACAAACACAAATGGGTCAAAAGATTAAAGATTTATCACCAAAACAGAGCTCGAGTGTTTATAATGATCAAATCAGACCTTACAGACCAGGGGAGGGTGTTTGGAGAGTGTGTGTGGCAAGAACTAATGATTAGGGTAATGATTGGGCCTATTTATACCTCCTGTACACGTACAGACCAGTTCATGCGAGTACGAGGCTATCCAGCATGACAAACTAGCGAGTAGGGCCATACTCGCTAGATGATCAAGCGAATAGAGGCCTATACCACATGTGAACAGTGACGTGGATAGGCTATACCACATGTGAATAGTGACGTGGATAGACTATACCACAGGTGAACAGTGACGTGGATAGGCTATACCACATGTGAACAGTGACGTGGATACGCCGTAATCACCTTCAGCATCCAATCACACCCAAAACGCTTATAAACGTCTCCAAACACCCCGAAACGCGTCCAAACATCCTATATACTAGCCTAGTGAGATCATGTACTAACAGACTCCCCCTTGGACCAGGCTAGTATACGATTACGAGCCATAAACTACTCGATTAACCTAGCCAACGACCTATAGAGACCTATCACTAGCTAGGGACATAAAAACAATGCACTTACAGACTCCCCCTTGGACCTAGCTAGTGATTTACAGACTCAATCTATCATCTAGGTGGGACACACAAGAAGTGCATTTACAGACTCCTCGTTGGATCTAGCTGGAGATATATGGTCTTCAAGTCTTCAAGTCTTCATGTTCAGCATTCTTCAACTTAGGGTGACACCGCAGTGTATGACCTCTGAAGATTTGAACATATCAACTAATTTGAGCTTTAGTCGTGGCTTCATAAGATCTCGTCTTGGTCATCCATTTGCTTCGATAACTTGGGAGGTAACCAGAAATCTCCGCTTTTAATGATTGACAATTCTTTGAGTTGGACGAAGATCAATATCATCTTCACTTTCATCTCTTGACTTTCATCTTCTTCAGCTTCGATTGCTGGAGCTCTACCACGTTCTGGTTTCTTCGAAGATGAAATATCGGGTTCTTGCTGTTCAGGATGATTTTGTTGTTCAGGTTCGGGCCTTGTTCAGCTTTGAGCCTTGTCGTTTGAATCATGGTATGCACAGACGTTGTGTTGATCCTGCAGGAAAAATTAATAAAAACTGCACACAAACTACAACTTGCATTAGATACGACAAATAATCTGGAGTCAATCAAATTCTTGAAGTTTATCATTTGATGAACTTTCAAGATTTGTTCATAGTGACCACCAATTTGAGAAACGAATCATTCTCCCCCTGAACATTTAGATCCTTTCAAATTTTACCCTGAACTCTCACGATTGACAATTTGTGACCCTGAAAGTGATATTTGACCCTTGAATTTTGTAAAATTTAGATTTTATTTGAGTTTCGGCTTCGGATCTGAGATTCCAATTGAAGAATACTTGTATTCCAACATCGGTCAATCAAAAATAAAGACAAAAGAAAGATCTTTTTGGGTTTTTCAAGATAATCAAACAAAAATTAAAAATGCAGGAAATGTAAAACACTATTCACTATCATATTTTTGCGAATTTTATCTGTTAGGGAAACATATCAGTGTACGGACTAATCTAGAACCCTTATTTGTTCAGTAATAGTTCAAATTGCCAATAAGCATCCTACAACAACTGCTAGTATTGTTTTCCACCTAAACTCAAAATCAAGTTTTATCGCTAGGCACTTTAGATACGTTAAGGTAATATTAAGACTGATGTACAAGGTGTTCCCCGCCACGCGACACATTCCCGTATCAAGTCATGCACAAAGCTTCCTCGTAACCGGTGAGTAAGCTGTTGTCATCCGTATTTTACAAGGAATGGACTCAGTGGTGATCAGGTCTGCAGAAACGCTGCAACAGAGAGACCAGTGAGATCCAAACCAGGGTTCAAGTCAAATACCGTATATTTGATTTTTCACGGTACGATGCTTTAGGTATATGATTGGATACCTTAGAGCGAATTCTCATTGAGAATAGGGTTTTGGCATATATGAATCTTTTTGCTCTTTTAGGATTCCCGAACGTCTCCTGATCAGAATTTATTCTATTTTTTTTTGTTTGTTTGTTTTTTTTCAGGAAACGACATAGAGGTGTCTCAGTCGTAGGCTTCGACCCCAACGTACGACACGTGTGCCACTCCTAATTATTCTGAGAGAAGTCCAGTTCACCCCGGATGTACCAACCTCTTAAAGACCATGAAACCTCGGATTTTGGCATGCTATCAAACGAGATTTCGGTACCAAGACCATATGCCAACGAACGTTGATCCACACATGATTCAGTTGATTTAAGTTTATATCACCGTGCCAAACTTGGAAATGATTTTGAGCCTACCGACACATCATTGTAGAGGCTACCTATCAGTTCTAATATTTTTAAGATGATAAGAGTCCAGATAGTCCGACTGATTGGTTAATATCATCTTACCTATTTTCACCAAAACAAACTCATTTTTGCAATTTTTCATTTTTTTTTATTTTTGAAATTTTATTTGGTTTTTTTTTGTGTATTTTTCTGAATTTTCTCCCCCTAAAAATCTAAAAATTTGCGAAAAGACAATATTTTTGGATTTTTGAAGAAAAATATTAAATAAAAAATGATTTTCCGATGTAGTTTACTCAGATTTTCCCAAAATGCCTTTTACCTTTCAAAGATAGTCAAATTTCAATTTGTCAAATGATTTGGTAAAAATTTTGGCAATTTGGTAGTCAGTGTGGACATAAATAATCACCGGATCCTTAGTGATTGTTATGGAAGTTACACTATTAATAAGAAAATGGAGGTGATAAGAAATTGCAAACCGTAGTCAAACATGTGTGTAGAAGTATCCAAAGATAAACCTGGAAACAGCAGCTCAATGCAGTTACCTGATTCGTCTTCGCAGGTTGCAGAAAACACATGTGACGACCTCCCAAGAACTGATATCCACCCGTTGCGGATCCAGCTTCAATATTGTAACCACCATTGATAAATTCACTAAAGTCAACGAGATCCATCTTATCGCCATTAGGGTACCATAGACCTTTGGTCGGTAACCCTTTAGATAATGAAGGAACCGTTCTGCAGCAATCACCCAGTCCACTCTTATTCATTACTGACATCCGTTGTTAAGTCGAAACACTGGGTCTGGAATTATTCTTATCGAGCATTTTCTCTTCTTTCTTCTTCTTCGATAACAAATCCCCCCCTTTATTGGCTAAGGTTACATATCCTCCAAAGATATTCTGATCAATTTACTGGAGCGATATGACACCTATTTTGTGCTAAGATGCCCCACTGTCAACAATCAAATGACTGCTGATAGTTCCCCCTGGAACACCCTGCACACTCGTTCAAAGATTAGTTCTCGAGTGGGACCCAGGCCTTGACCATCTCTGGTCGGCCTAAGTCATCAATCATAGGCAGCTCCATCCACCTACCATGAGGGGTAGGTGTTTTCTCATTAACAATAGTTGATGTAGATCGTGCTAATGAAGTAGATAAACTCACAGATGGTGCTTCAGCTACTTTTGGCTTCCAAATCTGGACATGCTTAGCCTTTACAGGTCTTTGCTTCACAGATTTGGGTGGTTCCTGAGACTTCACCTTTGGGTCAGCCGGTGGCTTTGCCCTTTGGTTAGTCTTTGGACCTGCTTTTAGGCCTCCCTTAGGTTTTGCAACCTTAGGTTGAACCTTTGAGCTTGATGCCTGGTCAGCTTTAGGCTTTTTACCATTAACAACAACCTTTTGTTTCTTTTTCACATTCTTTGGTCTCACCTGAACTTGTTGTTCAGGTGACTTATATCTTTGGTTGTTGTATTTAGGGGGCTTAAGTGCTTTGCCCTTTAATTTTCTCAGATAGGGACAATTTGCAATCAAGTGTCCAACCTCGTTACATTCATAGCATGACCTCCACTCCTCATAGTACTGAGGTTCATACCGTGATTGTCTCAAGCTAATCTGAGAATATCTAGGGCTACAGCTTCCTTAAGAGCTTTTAAATCGAGAGGTACTAGGATATGAATCATGATCAGATGATCTTGGTGACAAATTTCTTTGATGATTTTGATAAGAATATCTCATCTGATTAGTACCTTTCGATTTGATGGGCTTAAGTTCATAGATCTTGGGACCCTTTTGATTTTTCCCAAACCGATTCTTTTGATTCACATGTTTGGTGGGTTTGTGTTCAACATGTTTCTTCTGATCAACGAGTTTTCTGATCTCAGCTTCAGTAACTGGTACTTCCTCAAAAATATGTTTAATCAAGGATTGATCCACATTCTTAATGGGAAACTCTTTATCAGAAAACAATTTGTCAGATCCCACCAACATGTACAGCCCTTCCGTGCCTTCAGCAAACTGAAAGTGCTTCTTTTTCGGTTCAGGTTCACATAAGATGTGATTTTTAATAGAGCTATGTGAACCTGATTGAGCCTTCTCAGTTTCCTGGGATTCTTTATTAGAATCCTCAAGGTCTGTCTCCGGTAAGGCCTTTGGTTTCAATTTCACATTCCGTCTATTTACAGAACGTTTATTGTAACCAAGTCCTTGATTTTCTTTTTGCCGAGACTGGTTTTTAAGACCAACATCATTTTTACTTAGTACAAACTTTGCAAACTGAAAACCATCTAGCTTATGTTGAGCTTTTTCATAATCAGATTTTGTTTGCGCTAATTCTTTCTTTATTTCCTCAAGAGTTTTAGAAAGCTCAGAATTTTCTTTCATTAAAATTTCATTTAAGTTTTTAAGCTCCATTTCATTTGTTCTCAAAACTTCATTGATGGTTATACAATTAGCTAGATCGCAAGTAAGGGTCTGGTCGTTTTCAGACAGCCTTTCAATCGTACTTTGGAGTTCGGCACAGTTAGAACGGACAAACCTGGAAGATCCTTGTGCAATAGGGTCAGTTCCGTGCTTGATTTGAACTCTAACTTCTGGATTTTGATCATCAGCATCTTCCTCTTTGGATTCACTCCTTTCAGAAGTTGAACAATTTGCATCAGTTCTGTTGATTTCTTCAGAACTTCGTTCAGGATTTGTTCACTAGATGATGATTCACTATCTGCATCTGTACTCTCTACTGAGATTTGAGCACTCTCTGACGCTTCTCTCGATTCCACAGTCTCTACTCGTTGAGCAAAACACGCAATTTCCCCATTAACACCTCCCATGAGTTGTGTCTTCTGGTCAAAGCCTTTCTCAGCAAGCATTGTAAGTACACTCGCAGCATCCGTGTTTGCTGAGACAGAGTGAATTGCAGGAGTAACCGAAACCACAACCGTTTCTTGATTATTTTGAACATTGTTAAGTTGTCTGGTTTGATTCGGTTGACTTTGACTAGCATATGACGTTGATTTCCTCTCTAGATGGGCCCACGGATTACATCCGGAAATCCTCTGTTGTTGTCGTTGTTGGGCCGGTTGGGTATTCATTGAAGACGCGAAAGCCCATGGTTTGGTTGCATTTGCCATTATGAAAGCCTTATGAAAAAGTCAACTATTGGTCAACAAAAGTCAAACTTCGGTCAAAGACGGTTAACACCTATTTTAAAAGTCAAACTTGGTCAACGAAAGTCAACTTCGGTCAACGAAAGTCAACTTCGGTCAACGCGAGTCAAACTTAGGTCAATTTTAGGTTCAGCAAGTTATAAGTGATTAGGAGTTGTAAATGCTAGCTTATACATGATTACGCGTAATTGCTAGTGAATAGTTGAGTGATTACTCGTAAATGCTAGTGAACAGTTGAGTGATTACGCGTAAATGCTAGTGAACAGTTGAGCGATTACAAGAATAGGGGTGATTAGGGACCTTTCAGGCGATTAGGGGCTATACCACATAAGAAAGTGGGGAATAGGCCCCTAATCGCATGTAAGAGAGGCGAATACAACCATACTCGTGTGATCTTGCTTTTAATCGCCTAAAGATAGGCGAATAGGAATCTGTATTCGCTAGAAGGTCTGCGTACTGGCTAGAACTGATCTGTAACCTCACTTTTGCTCAAAAACCTCTGTAGGTTTTTGCCTCAAAATCTTATCAAAAACGAAGTGTTTAAACCCCAAATGATTTGAAAAGTTTCCAAAACACTTTTAGAAACAAAACCTAATAAAAAACACACGTTTTTATCCATAAACACACACCAAGAATTTGAAAATAAGGGTTTTTTTAATCAAAAACTCAAAGTTTCAAACTTCAAAACAGGTTTTTGCTTAAAAATCACAACTTTCCCACAAAAACCTACCTGTTTTTACTCGTTTTTGCTATCAAAACACTCGTGATAAGAGCCTCGGCTCTGATACCACTTGTAGGATCGACTAACGGTTCACCCGACAATCACGAGCTTGATATTCAGAGTGCGGAATCCTCTAAATATGTTCTAATAGCATAAACGAATATGAAACAATGATATACGAGTAATTAACACACACAAATGGGTCAAAAGATTAAAGATTTATCACTAAAACAGAGCTCGAGTGTTTACAATGATCAAATCAGACCTTACAGACCAGGGGATGGTGTTTGGAGAGTGTGTGTGGCAAGAACTAATGATTAGGGTAATGATTGGGCCTATTTATACCTCCTATACACGTACAGACCAGTTCATGCGAGTACGAGGCTATCCAGCATGACAAACTAGCGAGTAGGGCCATACTCGCTAGATGATCAAGCGAATAGAGGCCTATACCACATGTGAACAGTGACGTGGATAGGCTATACCACATGTGAACAGTGACGTGGATACGCCGTAATCACCTTCAGCATCCAATCACACCCAAAACGCTTATAAACGTCTCCAAACACCCTGAAACGCGTCCAAACATCCTATATACTAGCCTAGGGACATCATGTACTAACAGACTCCCCTTTGGACCAGGCTAGTATACGATTACGAGCCATAAACTACTCGATTAACCTAGCCAACGACCTATAGAGACCTATCACTAGCTAGGGACATACAAACAATGCACTTACAGTTAAAAGTCCTGATACAGATCTCTACGACCCGTATGGGTCTCTACGGGCCGCAGAGGGTTATAAATGCTCCCAACTACCAAATCTATGCGACTCGTATGGGTCTCTACAGGCCGCAAAGGGCTAATACAGACTGAATGTTCAGTCTGTCATTTTATCACCTCGTACCTCCTAACCCTCTACGACTCGCATGGATCTTTATGGGTCGTGTAGGGTTTTCAATGCACCTACCTACCAGACCTCTACGGCCCATGGGAGTCTCTACGAGTCGTAGAGGTCTTGATTTTCAAACTGACAGACTGAGTGTTAACTCTGATCAATGAATATCATGTACTTCGTACTTGTATACGGCCCATAGAGGCCTCTACGGGTCATATAATGTTTAGCTTTTCTCAGGCAACACCCCTTTACGACCTGTATAGGCCTCTACGGGTCGTAAAGGGTTGTGCGTTCAGTAAGCATGAATTGCTCCGACACCTCTTCGACACGTAATGGCCTATACGGGCCGCAGAGGCTTGTGCAACCTTAATAGCTAACCAGGTGCAAATAACGTGACCCATAATTAATTATAGATTTATATTGAAACAATAAATAAAATCAAAATCAAAATCCTCAATATAAAACTTTGATCAGCTAAAAATTTGCGTTCCTGTTCACGTGGACGTCGAATCTTTCTCAATCATATTGGATGAGCCAAAACAATTTAATAAATAAAAATACACTTCACATTGAAAAAAAAAGTAAAAAAAAATCAAAACACCATAATTAAACAAGCGAGTCGACTCGTACAGAGCTTCTACAAATAGGACAACTCAAGTGAGTCACCAACCATTTATCGACACACTCGCAATGATACCAATGATTGCAAACTGGTAACACCTTTACTTTATCTCCATCTTCAAAAACTCCTAGACAAATGCTGCATTCCGACGTCGTTTCATTCATATCCGATTGGCGGTGTATAGTGATCGGTAGACTATTGATTGTAACCGCATTGAGTCCTCTTAGCTGAGACGACTGGGGAGATGTATGGTAAACAGACGAAGAATGAGAGCTAACCATGCAACGAGAGTAGATAAAAAAGATAATGGTTGTAACTAATACTATGGAAAAGAGGATGAGCATATAGAGGCGTGTGTTCCCATGGATTTGGAAGTTGTCGTCGTCGTCGAAATCGTCGTCTTGCCAGTGGAATGTTAGGGAAGAGTTAGCGGACATTGTGTTGTGGTGATGGGAGTTATGTGGTGGTGTTAGGGCATTGTTTTTCGAAGGTTTAGAAGGTGTGTGAGTTGGATCAGATCTATAGAAGTTAGGAAACTTTGGACTTAAGGGAGGAACTACTTGGGGAAAGGGAGGAGATTGGTTTATTTTAAGAGTTGGATGCTTTGTATTGGCCTATCAACTATCAAAGTGTTTGTCTTTTTTATTTTTATATATTTTTATTAAGAGGAAAGTGAATAAATAATTAGAGGTGTCCCTTTAGAAAATGCTTTACTATAAAATGTCAAACACTAAAAACCGGACGGGACTGACCGTTTAGTTCATGTTTATACATAATCATCAAATCGTTGAAACTGAACCGCCAAATCATGGGACAGTGTGTTTATGTTTATAACACTACAACATAACTCATGTGCTTTGTCGAACTTTTAGCGATAAGGTTAAATCGTTATTATCATTTATTATATCTAGAAATAATTTGTAAATTTACATAAATCATATCGATTGTTGGTAAATTGTAGGTGCGTATCGATTATTAATATAATAGCAAGTATTAACCGGTAAATTGTAGGTGCAGAATAAATACTGACATTGTCACATGGTATCTATAAATAGACATGCTCCGAGTGAGCAACCAGATTTATTTATGGGAAAATGGCTAAAATAGCCCGTTGATCGTGTGTTTTGCATAAATGGCCCTCTCCACCCTTTTTGGAGAGACGGGTCACGCTTCCCAACCCGTTTGAGGCGTCTCGAGAGAGGCTTCCCATTCCAGCTAACAGAGGACCGCCACGTGTCCATTTACCTAAAAAGATGTGCACCATTATTATTATTATTATTAAATTAAATTAATACAAGAGGACAAGTCCCCATATAATCCGCTTACAAACCTTTATGACAGTCTTCATGAGTCCCCATATAATTCGCTACTTCTCAGTATCACACCTCCTACTTTCCGACCGTCCGATCAGACGTCTCCAAGTGTTAAACCAGCCAATATTTATATATGGTTAGTGGTACCTTGAAAGAGGACAAGGATGAAGACAATGATGGTAAAAAGACGTTACCGGTGAAGCACCGGTGAATTCTCCGTCTTCTCCGACGAAGTTTACTGTCTCGGGATCAACAACGACGTCACCGGAGGCGTCTTCCGAGGCGTCACCGGAGGCGTCTTCCGAGACGTCTTCCGAGGCGTCACCGGAGGCGTCTTCCGAGACGTCACCGGAGGCGTCTCAGGTCTGTCTCACGTCTCAGGTCTGTCTCGGGATCAACAACGACACATGGCGGTCCTCTGTTGGCTGAAATGGGAAGCCTCTCGGGAGACGCCTCAGACGTGTTGGGAACCGTGACCCGTCTCTCCAAAGAGGGTGGAGAGGGCCATTTATGCAAAACACACGGTCAACGGGCTATTTTGGCCATTTTCCCTTTATTTATTATATGACCAGAATGAAATTTCTTGATCTATAGTCAACCATAATCGAAATGACAAAACATTATCTATAGTGGGTTTACTCGCGCGTTGGGATTCATAAATAGGTTTGAATACAATATTATGATACTTAGGTTTTTTACCGCAAGTTACACAAAGAGAATAGAAACGTGCACGCTATGTTTTAACAAGTATTCGTTGAAAGAAAAGAAGCGTGCACCACCACTTACAACTGATTGCAGTTCACCACAAAAACCATGTACTCATTATTGAACAAATCTTATTAAACCAAAAGTATGTTACTGTAACAGACAAATATAAACGTAAAAATTACTTTTGTGTAAGTTTATAAGGAAACAGTCAACAGTCAAACCTCAATCACTCTAATTGGATTTCTAGCAAGAAATACCTCCTCCATTTTAAATTTTTTAATTGTAATTATGTAGTCAAATGTAACCTTATTTTAGAGGAGTAAATCACTCCATGTCTTTTATTATCTTTCTTGTATTTATATTTATAGGACCATTATATGTTATTGAAAATCAAGTTGGGTCATTATTTTGTTATATGGTATCAGCCTTAACTTAACAAGATCCTTCTTTAGTCCATCTTTCTACTCTTTTTCGTTCCCTTTGTCTTTCTCGATGGCCGAAACTATCATCCTTTTATCCATCCGTCTTCATTCCCTTAGCCACCTTATTAACATCAAGTTAAACTCAATCAACTATCTTCCATGGGAAAAACAAATTACTCCCGTCCTATCTTACCTCAACCTCGTCGCCCATGTCACCGGTACCACTTCTCCTCCTTCTGAAACTATCACCACCGATGGCAAAGAAACTGATAATCCCGATTACCTTTCCTGGAAAACAGCCGATCAGAAGGTACTCCTTCTTATCAACTCCACCCTTACCGAAGAAGCCATGGCCCTTGCCGATGCCTATAGCCATTGTTCCATTGAAAGAATTCACAATCTCAAAGATTCACTCCGAACTCTTCAAAAAGGATCCTCCTCCGTTTCGGAATTTGGTCGAAAATTTAAAGCTTTGGTCGACCAACTAGCGGCCATTGGTCATCCCATCTCGGATGAAGACAAACGCCATTGGTTCCTTTGTGGACTAGGCGCATCCTTTGAAAACTTCTCCACCTCTCAAAGAACCATCCGTCTTGCTCCGACCTTTCGAGAACTCCTAGCCAATGCTGAGAATCAAGAAATGTTTATTCAAAAATTGCATGGACTTTCCTCACCTCAGGTCGCTTTCATTGCTCACCCGAACAAAAACAACTACCGTACCTCTTCCTCTCGTGGACGAGGTCGTGACTCCGCCTCTCTATGACTTGGCACCTCCTACACCAAACGCACTCCTCATTGTCAACTTTGTCGCACCGATGGTCATTATGCGACCACATGTTCTAAGCTTGTCTCATTTGTACAAAAATTGGCATTCCTAGATGCAAATCTAGACGAGGCTTTTCATGCTCATTGTAACATAGCCTCGGAGACGCCGGATTGGAACGCCGACTCAGGTGCAACAACACATATGTTACCCTCTACTAATGGTTTAATTTCTTCTAAAACAAATAACGATAACATTCATGTTACCATTGGGAATAGAAAATCTTCACCCGTTACTCACATTGGTAACACCAATCTAAATAACCCAATATCGTTACAAAATGTTTTAGTAGTACCTAATCTTACCAAAAATCTACTGTCGGTTAGTAGACTAACAAATAATTCTCCCGTTGATGTGTTATTTTCTAATGATTTTTTTCCAAATTCAGGACCGAAAAACAGCGGAGGTTCTAGCTAGAGGCACGTGCGAAAATGGTCTTTACGTTCTCACCCGAGGTCACAAGTCCCTTGTTGCTGCGCTTTCTGCTTCTCACCTTCGTGCATCATTCAATAAATGACATAGTCGTCTTGGACATGTCTCTTTTGATACCATTTCTATTTTAAATAAACTAGGTCGTGTTTTTGTTACATCCTTGTTGCCTAAACCGGGCCTATGTGAATCATGTGAATTATCAAAAGCAAAACATCTTCCATTTATTGAAAATAACAAACATGCGCAACATGTGTTGGACTTAATCCATTGTGACCTTTGGGACCCGCATCCGTGTTCTCTACCGATGGTTATCGGTACTATGTCCTCTTTATCGATGACTATTCTTGCTTCACTTGGTTTTACCCCTTAAAAACCAAATCCAAATTCTTCAACATCCTAAAAACGTTTTTAACCTTCGTTCAAAACCAATTTTCTACAAATGTCAAAGTTTTTCAAAGTGATGGTGGCACCAAATTCACAAACCACCAAGTGCAAACATGTTTTCAACAACAAGGTATACATCATAGACTTTCATGCCCTCACACACCCGAACAAAACGGGAGGGCAGAAAGGAAACATCGTCATATAACCGAAACTGGTCTACCTATGATGTTTAATGCAAATGCTCCACCTAACCTTTGGTTTGATGCCTTCACCTCCGTCACTTATATTATAAATTGTCTTCCTACAAAACTTCTTGAAAATAAATCACCATTTGAAGTTTTCTTCAATCAACTACCAATTTACTCAAACATTCGTATTTTTGGATGTCGTGTCTTTCCATATCTTAGAGATTATACCAAAAACAAACTTCAATCCAGAAGTGCTCCTTGCATATTTATTGGTTATATGTCTAAGTATAAAGGTTTTCGATGTCTTGAACCAACAACGGGTCGCATCTACACAACCCGACACACAAAGTTTGATGAAGATGTTTTACCCTTTCACTCAAACTCTACCACTACCAACACTGACACACTTCCAATTACAAACTTTGAAGAACATATACCCTCCCCTACCACTTCTCATAATACCACCAACCATTCACCTCAAACTACACCAACCAAACCAACATGTCTTCCTTTCTGTGACACTCCCTTAGTCCAAAACTTAAAACCGCCTCCACCAAGCCCACCTGACGACAGCCCACTGGGCACTCCCCCTCACTCTCCTACTTCGCCAAACAGCCCACCTACCCCTCCCTCCGCACAACCTCAGCCCTGCCCAATACACTCACCTCAGCCCAACCCAATACCCGATTCGTCCCTTCCCTAACCAACCCAGCCCACTGCTGCTCCTTCCTCCACCGAAAATCACACAACCAACTCCCATCCCATGACAACTCAATCTAAAAACGGGATCCTTAAGCCAAAACATTTTGCCGATCTCTCACAATCCACTAATCATCCGCTACATCACTCACTTTTCACTTCTCATGTACCAAAGGGCATCAAAACTGCTCTAAAAATCCACAATGGGTTCAAGCCATGCATGACGAACTCAATGCTTTACATGCTAATCATACATGGACCCTTGTTCCTCACCCTTCTTGCACCAACATCATTGGCTTCAAATGGATTCATCGAATTAGATATAAATCTGATGGCTCTCTTGATTACTACAAAGCACGATTTGTAGCTCAAGGTTTCACTCAAATACCTGGTCTTGATTTCTCACACACATTTAGTCCGGTTGTCAAAGCTTCCACCATTCGGGTTGTTCTTAGTCTCACTACTATAAACAAATGGAATCTACGTCAATTAGATGTCAACAATGCATTTCTAAATGGCCATCTAACCGAGACCATTTTCATGGAACAACATCCGGTCTTTGAGGATCCCAAACGACCAAGTCACGTGTGCAAACTCAACCGTGCTCTCTATGGTTTAAAACAAGCTCCACGTGCTTGGTTCCACCGCTTAAGTGCCTTCCTTCTAAACCGGGGTTTTCAAAATAGTCAAGCCGACCCATCTTTATTTATTTACCAACACCAAGCTATTCTAATCTATCTCCTTGTTTACGTAGATGATATTATTATCACTGGGAATAATGAATCATTTATCACCAACTTCACATCCTGTCTAAACAAGGAGTTCAAGATCAAAGATCTCGGTTTGCTAAATTTTTTTCTCGGCCTCGAGGTTCATCACACAAAAACCGGCCTCTTTTTACAAACCTTAGTCTTATATCCTCTTCTACATTTTGATAAACTGCTGAAGTAACAGATATGCAAAAGTTCTGAAGAGTAAAAGCATCAGATGTTCTGAAGATATACCAGACAAATATTTGAAGAACAAACTTCTGAAGGCAAACTTCTGAAGATCTTTTAATGCATCAACACTTGTATTAAACCGACCTTAATCTCAGTAGTTTAGTATTATATTAGTTTTGTTAAAGTCGTTGTTCATGTTTCGATAAACTACAGCGTGTTATAGAAATATCTTTTGATTACTTTAAGCTTTTACTTAGTCTGTAGGTTATCTCTTCTATAAATAGAGGGATTACTCCCCCTATTTATGTATGCAATTCAATCACTCTTAAATCTAATTGACTTGAATATTTTCCTTCGTATTAATTTGTGGCTAACCATTTCACATATAGTTGAGAATCATTCTGCATTTACTGTTTTATTCATTTACTATTGATTCTCATCTTTGACTTCCTAGTTCATTGATTGAGGGGGAGTCATAACTCCTTTTATAAAGTGATGCTTTAACTTGAACACTTTAATATTCCGTTGTGCAATTTACTTTGATATATTTATAACACACAAGTGTTCATAAGCAAGAAACTGCTAAAAACTGAGCCACTGATCCAACAAAACCCGTTGCTACTCTCCTCACCTCTAAAGATGTTTTCCTCTCACAAGGCCAACCTTCTCATGATCCCACCCTTTATCGCTCTCTTGTTGGTGCTCTCCAATATTTCACCATCACTCGTCCTGATCTCTCATACGCCGTTAATCAAGCTAGCCAATTCCTTCAAAATCCCACCATCAGTCATTTCCAACTAGTCAAACGGATTCTTCGTTATGTTAAAGGCTCCTTAACACATGGTCTAACATTTGATCGACCTCCTAATACTACTTTTTTAGGTTTTTCAGATGCAGATTGGGCACGTTATATCGACACACGAAGATCCACCTATGGCTATTGTATCTACTTATGAGGGAACTTAGTCTCTTGGAGCGCTAAAAAGCAACCTACGGTTTCAAGGTCTAGTTGCGAATCAGAATATAGAGCAATGGCAAACACGACAGCTGAAATCATGTGGCTCACTCATCTTCTTCGGGAACTCCATGCTCTCCCACCGGGTCGCCCTACGTTACTATGTGACAACAAAAGTGCTTTTTTACTAAGTCAAAATCCAATCTCCCATAAACGAGCAAAGCACATTGATATCGACTACCACTTTATTCGTGAATTAGTAACCGCCGGGAAGCTACACACCAAGTTCATTCCAACGGATAAGCAAGTAGCCGACATCTTTACAAAAAGCTTACCAAAACCTTTGTTTGAGAAATTTCGCACAATGCTTCGGCTTGGGCCGCCTCCAAATTGACGGGGGGTATAAGGAAACAGTCAACAGTCAAACCTCAATCACTCCAATCGGGTTTCTAGCAAGAAATTCCTCCTCCATTTTAAATTCTTTAATTGTAATTATGTAGTCAAATGTAACCTTATTTTAGAGGAGTGAATCACTCCATGTCTTTTATTATCTTTCTTGTATTTATAGGACCATTGTATGTAATTGAAAATCAAGTTGGACCATTATTTTGTTATAAAGTTGTTCGTTCAATGCATATCTACATAACTGTGTCATTGACGACACTTTGCTAAATGATAAAGTTCATTTACATGACAAAAGCATGTAGTAATAATGATATTATATACACTATCATATGAAGGTCACTGTCCATTTAAAAATTAAATGTTATGATTTGTAAGTTTGTAATAGACATGCCCAACTTGACTCAGCAGCTAAAAAATTGCCAAATGTAGCCAGTGAGCCGAACCATCCCGTTCACTTTGCCGTTGGGTAGACGCATATATATATATATGAAAAGAGTTTATAATAAAGGTATTATTATGACAAAGTTTTAAAACTCATACAAGTTTAGCTGAGATAAGATTATTTATTATGGTAACATAAATTATCATTCCTCGCAATTATATGAAATTTGTTCAAAAATATTGTTATTCCATGCGTTTGATTAGTTTGGGTGAGTTCCGTTTTCATATAAAAGTTGATTATCTTCTAGGGGTATTTAAGGAAGAAAAGTGGTAAAATTTAGAAAATTGTAAAGAAACCCATGGTATGTCATCTTAACTTTAAACAATTTGGACATATTTGCCTATGCCTCCTCCTTTATAATGTAGTAAGTATAGATACTACATTATAAAGTACCAAATGTGGGCAAAAGGGTAATTTGACATGTATTTTAAGATGAGATGCCAAAAATCGCATACTTAAAGCCTAACATGTCATAAAATTTGTTCCAATAATACCCCTATTTGCGACACCAACTTGTACACCTCCAACTCTCCTTCAAACCAATCTAAAAAAAACTACCGTTGCTTCAATTCTAGATTTACTTCGCTCATTTTTCCTCAATTTTTTTATCACTAGCCAATTTATACGACATATATCTATATGTTTTGTATTTGCTTAATTACAACTTAGACTGTAATAACCTAAGATAAATTCATCAAGAAATAATTACCAGTCAAGAAAATTGTGTTTTTGTTAGGATCTGAGTTTGATTGTTTTGATTTGTTTAAGTAAAGATGAGAAGAATGAAGTGAACTATAAATGGAAAGTGCACCGGAATGATAAACTATAAATCAAAACAAGAGAATAATTGTTTTCAATCGAATGCTTTCATTAATTGAAAGATTACAATATTACAAGTACCCCCCCTCAGCCTGATCACTCTGTGATTGTTTGTCTGAGAGAATGTTTCGAGTAATAAATAGAACAGTACAAGCACTGATCTATTTATAGACAAATCTAAACCACTGATGATCTAAGCTGACGTCACCTAAGACAGTGACCTCTAACAGATTAACAACATAAAACATCTGTTAAATACAAACTACTGTTACATTGTAAAACACTGTAAGGCAAACTGCTGTTGGGGAAAACTCTGATGGTCTTGTATCATCTGTTGGAGCCTAAGGACTGTTGGCTCCAACAGACCTTTAGTCTTCAGCACTTTAGTCAGCAGTTGTTCTTCATACGACCTTTAGTCAGCAGTTGTTCTCTAGCAGTTCTTTATCTAGCAGTCCTTTGCGGCAACAGTTGTTTCCAACAGTTGTTGAGTACAGCAGATGTTAGGGTCAACAGTCTTTTGGGAGAAGTATCTTGTAAGTGCTGTTTATTTCTAAGGATCAACTGAGTAGTATATTTTGGCTTTCCAATCATCTGTTCTTCTCCAGGTCAGCAGACCCAACAATCTCCCCCTAGAACAGATGATGCCAAAACTAAGCTTTATTCTTGATCTTTATTTCCTCATCAGACTTTCTCGGATTTGACCTTTGAATTGTAACTCAATGTTCAATGAGTAGAGGTCTTCTGCATCTCTTTCAAGCTCAAGGTTCATCAGTGTTTGGTGGTCATCTACACACAGGCCATATGCATCATCCATACTTAGCTTTTGAGCTTCTCCATCTGATCTGAGCAGAGTCAATTCATGGGTGTCTTTATTGACCTTCCATTTTAGAATTTTTGAATCATTGGATTTGCTAAGATGCACTTTTATTCTGGATGAGTTTGGTGATGGAGGTCTCCCAATGAGTTCTCTGAGTTTTTCAGTAGTGGGATCAGAGAAACAGTGTATTTGATTGTAGAGGCCCTCCTTTATAAAAGTATTAGCAAACTTCTTCTGATCTTCTTCAGACATTTCTTTCTTCTTTTTGAACTATCTTCTTGCAGCAGCAGATAGATCAGAAGTGTCAAGTAAGCTGTCTAATGTAAAAGCCTGTTGAGGTCTCTTCATCATGGGTTCATCAGAGTAGACACGTTTTCTAGGCAAGGTAGGGTCTTTCTTCCTGTTTT
Organism: Ambrosia trifida; assembly: GCA_028751855.1. Classification (NCBI taxonomy): domain Eukaryota; kingdom Viridiplantae; phylum Streptophyta; class Magnoliopsida; order Asterales; family Asteraceae; genus Ambrosia; species Ambrosia trifida. Next base: position 12,822,966 of record CM054126.1, on the reverse strand, counting down.
CTTCCAACTTCTTGTAAGTTTTAACCAGCCTTAGCTCTGACCATTTAGCAACAGACCTCATCTCCCCATACTTTTCAACCACAATTTCTTGTCTCGTTCTCTTGAACTTCAAGGCTCTGGATGGATCTTTGCCTTTCCGAAAGTCAGGGGCAGAGACCTTTGTTGCAGGATTCTTGGCCATGTCTTCAATTCTTATGAGTTCTTCTCTAAGAGCATGGGTGGTCCAGCCTGCAAACTGTTTCTTGTTTGCTTTGTAGGGCATGGTTGACAAGATTTGTTCAAGAAGTGATTCCCTAACCTCCCTTTCCATGTCACTGCTGAGAGGCATGGTAGACATGGAGTTGCTCAGGATCTTAGCAAAATCTTCAATCCTTCTCAGTTTGCTAAGCTCTGCTGAATGGATGCCCTGAACACTCCTGTCATCTTTCCCTTTTCATTTCTCTTTGATGATTGCATCTGCCTGTTCAGCCTGGTATTTAAGATATTTGTCTATGTTTTAGGGAACAGGAAAATTTGGAAGAGATGGGAAAGATCTTTCAGATGGTTGTTCAGTATTGTAGAAGGATTGCATTTCCCCCTTGAGTAGATCAAGTTCAAGAGGATATTGAACAGCCAATGGTGTAATGGTTGGTGGTGGTCTGTGGGATGTGAATTGTGAAATATGTGGTGAGAATGATGAAAGTGGAATGGCTGATATAGGTGTAGATTGTGTGGTTGAAGTAGGAGGTGGTGATGTGTGAATGTTTTCATCCTGTACCACAAAGGTAGATTTTCTCTTCCTTTTGTACAAGATTTTTGGTGATGGTGGTGTTGAAGCAGTAATTGTGTTAACATTTGTTGGTACTTTTGTAGAACCAGCAGATGTTTGAGATTTGGGTGGTAGAGTGGTTGTAGGTGGTGTATTGGTGGTTGTGGTAGTAGGTTCAGTGGTTGGTTTGGTAGTTGTAGTGATAGGTTCAGATGTTGTGGTGGTATCAGTAGTTTTGGTGGCAGCAGTGGTTTTGGTAGCAGTGGTTTTAGCAGCAAGTTTGGATGGTGGTTTTCTGACATGTTTGGCAGGCATTTTCTTCCTTTTAGATGAACCCACATCTTCAACTTCTTGCTGTTGTTCTTTCTTTAATTGCACCAAAAACTCTGCTTTAACTTCCATAGTGTCAGCCCTCTTTTGCTTTTCCTCAGCAACCCTTTCAGCTTTTTCATTAGCAGAGGTATCAACTTCCTTTGCCTCGCTGGTTTTGGCAGTTTCAATAGCAGCAGAGGTTTGAACATTTGGTTGTTGTTGTTGTTGTGGTGGTGCTATATGGGTAGACCCTGGTTTGTTGGCAGACTTTGATTTTCCCTTTTCTAAGGGTTGACAACCAAAGGGATCTAGCTTTGGCAATCTATCTCTGCCACTCTCCCCCTTTTTGGCATCATCAGCAGTGAAGTCATCATCATTTTCATCTCTGAGAATTGTGGTAGGGGCAAAGCCAGTAGTCTTCAGTAAATGATCTTTGATGGCTTTAATGTCAGCTTGGGTATCTTTGTACCTAGCATCCACCATAGTTCTGATTTCAACCATGTATGTATCATGTGTCTGATCTGCTAGTTTTCTGTGAGCTATGATGATGGGGGGAAACAGATTTCCATAGCTCACTAGCAATATCAGCTGTGGATGGTTGACTCTTGGTAAGAGTAGCCAATGATCCCAATATTGTCTTGATATCTGATTTGATATCAGCAACAGAGGTTTCTATGGACTGTACTCTGGCCATCAATTCTTGGTATTTTAACCCATCACCTAAGTTAATAGGATCATCTGGATTCCTACCAGTGGTAGTTGTAACTGGTTCAGTCCTAGGAGGTGAGTCCAAAGGATGAGAACCAGATGCCCTTTTTTCTTGGTTCTGGGGACTTCCATCTGATTTTGGGGACACTATAGTGGCCTCATCAGTTGTTGCCTTCAAGGAAGTCTTAGCTATGTAACCACTGTCCTGTTGTGAGACAATGGTCTCTACATCAGTAGTGGCTGCTTCACTTGAAAACTCACCTAGAGTTTCATTGAACTCTAGGGATGTAACCTCCTCTTCTACTTGTGGGATGGCTGATTGATTTTCCTCAGTCCCAGTCACTTGTGGAGGTATACTCTCATTGATGGGTGAAGGAGAGGAACTGGGATTGTCCTGAGTTTTATCAATAGCCTCAAACAGAGGTTGCATGGTTGAAGGGGCATGTTTTGGTGAAGATGGAGGAGTGAAAAGAGAATTAGCCCTGGGAGAGGGGCTTGTTAACATATGGTCAAGTGACTCATATGTATCATGACGTGTCCCTTTGGCTTACAACATGATCCTTTTGTGAGGATTCATGAGGAGTTTGTTCATGTTGAGATATATCCATCTGTTGTGAAGAAGTAACAACAGTGGTTTCTTGTTGCATTTGTGTTGCAACAGGGTTTTCCTCTGGTATCTCATCTTCCAGAGCCCCCTTTTTGGTTTTAGTGGTGGTTTTTGTGGATGGACGTTTTCTTTTGGAGTTGGCTGGTGTGGGTTTCACAGCACTGGATGTAGTGCCATGATCACTAGGAGCAGTGGGCTCAACAACAGAGGTTTGGACAACAGTTGTTGTCTTAGTCCTCTTTGTTTGTGTTTTGGAAACTTTTGACACTTTTGAAACTTTTTCTTGGGTAGTTGAACCCAGCATTCTTGTGAAAGTTTCATCAGTTAGACTCTTCATTTGAACAGACTCACCCTTTTTAAAATATTTTTCTGGTAAAACCTTTTGAAGGATTACACTCAAAATTCTTAGGTAAATCAGAAAATCATTATTAGACCCAGACTTTATGGCCTTCACATTTGATACTAAGTCCATAAACAGGCCCTGGGATAAATTGAAGTCAGAGTCTGACAGCATAGCATATCCCAAGTACTAAATCCTTAATGGAATTTCATTGAAGGAAGTAGACTTAGCAGAGACACAGAGAAGGAGGGTATGAAAGAAAATTTTCATAACTGGTGGGAAAAACTCTTTAAACAGAGTTGATCCAGTCATTTGTGCATCATAACCTCTTTCCTGAAAATCTGTGTGAAGCTCAGCCTTAGGGAAAGAGTCGTTACCTGACAAGTCATTGGGTGAGAAGGTTGTGGATATCAGTTCAGGGGTAATGGCGACATTTGTGTCTCCAATTTTTGAGATTATGGTTGTAGGCTTTTTGTCTTGAAGCAGAAACTCAGCGTTTAACCAAAATTCTTGGAGTGTGTCGAGATATATGGGAGCATCAGCGGTTAGGATTGTCAGGTATTTGGAGTTTAAGATTATGTCGATGGTGGAATGGAATGGAACGTTTTCTTCTGTTTTCACCAGATATGGGAGATAATTGTGGGTGGCTTTTGCTTGAAGATCCATTGTAATGGATTCCGAGTGTGAGAGTGAGAGGAATTTGTGTAAGGGTTTGAGGTTGAAGAAGGCTGTTTCAGTATTTTGAATACAATGAGACAGTGTAACAACTGTTGTGGTAAAACAGGGTTTTTATAGGCTCTGGTGAAACCGCTGATGTGGCCAAAACTCTGCTTTTGGGAGCAGACGTGGCAAACATCTGATGGCCAAACATCTGGTGGCATACAGCTGTTGCCAAAGGTCTGATGCAAACAGCTGTTGTGTTACCAAAGTGCTGATGCTAACATCACTTGGTTTATTTTATAGATAGATATATGTATATATGTATATATGTATATATATATATATATAGGGGAAAGTTCAATTGAGAACTCATAGTTAGGGAGAGAACTCAAGAACTCTATATTTCACTTGTGTAATATATTATTATTGTATATGTTGCACATGTGCAATATATCATATGTTACACATGTGCAATATATACTACACATATGTAATATACTCAATATATCATATATTGCACATGTGTAATATATCATATGTTACACATGTGTAGTAGATATTACATATGTGCAATATATCATATATTGCATATGTGTAATATATATTACACATGTGTAACATATGAGATATTACACATGTGCAATATATACTACACATGTGTAACATATGATATATTACACATGTGCAATATATACTACACATATGCAACATATAATATATTGCACATGTAATATAAAGTTCTCGAGTTCTCTCAATAAAATGAGTTTTCGATTGAACCATCCCCTATATATATATAATGAAACAGTCGTTTTATCTTATCAGAGGTTTGAAACAGATTTTTCAACCAAACAGTGGTTGTTTTATCTGATCAAATGTTTGAGACATATTTTTCAACTAACAGTAGTTAGAGTGGATGAAACAGTGGTTGTTTTATCCTTAACAGATTTTTCAACCAAAATGCTATTTTTAAGGATGAATTTTGATTTTTTGAAACATTTTAATGTTTTTATTTAAAACATCTTTGTTGTTTAGCCCATGTTTAGCATACCAATTCTAGAAATCAGATTTGTGAAGGTAGATGTGTCTAAAGCTTTTGTCAACACATCTGCCAACTGATCCTCTGAAAAAGCTTTAGCAGATCAGCCAAATGGAACGCATAGATGGGATCTAGATGACACCATCTCCCAATATGGCTCCACACTTCACTTGCGAACCAACACCCCGTGAATAAATGTTCCGTGGTTTCAACATTATAGTTACATAAAGTACACAAATCGTCATTCAGCATCACCCCTCGTCTCATCAGAGTAGTAGTTGTAGGAATTCAATCTAACACTGCTCTCCAAGACAATATATTGCACTTTACAGGCACCCACGACAGCCACTGAAACGGACTATCCGCCTGACATTGAGACCCGGCTGAGATCATCATTCTGACAGGCTTGACAGTGAAGCTGCCACTGCTATCTGCTGTCCACACCAAGGCATCACGTCTGTTCTCTATTCGTGTTGTCATGAAGGCTGCATTACAGTCCTTCCACTCCTTTTGCAGCTGAGCATTATCCATATTACCTGACCAACTAATCTCCAAGCACCAAATGTTACCGAAAGCAGTCCAATAGTCGCAAACGCAGCTGGTTTTGCAAACTGCTAACCGAAACAATGCAGGAAATTTATCCTTTAAAGTCTCTGCAAATAACCACGGATCCAACCAAAAACGGATCCCGGTCCCCCGCCCCACCACACCTTTACAAAAATCGCGTAAACTCTTACCTTGAAACCTCAACTTATCTCCATTCTTAACAATCGCTTTCCAACAACCAACGGCATTTTTATTACATGGAAAGAGCGACCATTGAGCTTGACTACCGTGACATGCTTTTATCAGTTTCGTCCATAAATTTCCATCATCGACTCGAAACCTCAAAACCCATTTTGCAAAAGCGTTTCATTAGTGTCTTGTAAGTTACTTATGCCTAAGCCCCCTTTTTGTTTTGAAAAAGTGATCCGCTCCCATGCTATCCAGTGAATTTTATTCTTGTTACCACTTCCGCACCACAGGAATCTTCTCATTTTATGTTCAAGCTTGTTTATCACAATCTTTGGCGCCTTATATAAAGAAAAATGGTAAACCGACAAGCTCTCCATAACCGATTTTATAATCGTTAACCGACCCCCTATGGATAGAATTTTCGCTTTCCATGATGCCAATCTAGAATCAAAAACATCCTCCACTTTCTTCCAATTGCATCCTTTATTCATATTCGCACCTACCTCAACTCCCAAATACGCGAAAGAAATAACACCCTCGCGACAACCAATCACCTTAGCCATATCAGCAATATCATCTTTCGAGACCCCAATCCCATGAACAGTCGATTTTTTCACATCAATCTTCAGACCAGAGCATATATAAAAACATCTCAAAATCCGGGTCAATTTCTTAATATTCGTAGGCGAACAACTACCCAAAATCATCACGTCATCTGCGTAAAAGAAATGAGAGATGTTTAACCCTTCCTTTTTAAAGACAATTCCTTCTAACTCATTTACACTACAAGCTTTTACCATCACGCATGATAGCGCTTCCATCACCAAGAGGAATAGAAAAGGCGAAATCGGATCCCCTTGATGAAGCCCCTTGTGACATCTAAACTCGAAAGTGGGAGCACTATTAACTAAAATCGCAGACCTGGCAGATTGTAAAACCCATCTAATCCACAAGCACCATTTCGGGGGAATACCCATTTGGTCCATAATCGAAAGAAGAAACTCCCAATTGACGTTATCATATGCTTTTTCGAAATCAATCTTCATCATAAAAGCAGGCTTCTTATTTCTTTTCAGCCAAGATATAATTTCATTCACCATCAAAGGGCCATCTAGAATATACCTGTCGTGTAGGAAAACAGTTTGAGAGTCCGAAACAACATATCCAATAACCTCCTTGAGACGTGCCGCTAGCACCTTCGAAATGACTTTGCTAATGACTCCAACCAAAGTAATCGGCCGATAATCTTAAAGACCCGTCAGATTCTTGACCTTAGGAATAAGAGTAATGAAAGCCGAGCTACAACCTTTACTAATAACACCTGTATCATAAAAAACAGTTAACAAATTATAAAAATCCTCTTCCAAATAACTCCAAAAAGTCTTCACAAACTTGAAGTTAAAACCATCAGGACCCGGGGCTTTCTCAGACCCACAATCGAACACATCATTCTTTATTTCAGCTTTGGAAAAAGGCGCAATTAGCCAATCGACTTTATCCGTCAATCCGTCACAAATAAGTTGAGGCCGATTCTTCCTCTTTTCTTTAAAAAGATCTCAAAAGTGTTTCAACACTTCTAGTTTCACCTTGTTAGGCTCTGAAACCCATTCTCCATCAACCTTAAGGCCTTGAATCGCATTACAAGCTTTTCTTCCATTTATAACTGTAAGTGCATTATTCATGTATGTCCCCAGCTAGTGATCCAGTACTGAATGTCGAAAGTTCAGATAATCAGAAAAATGACCAAGACTTTAGCTTGAAGTTACATTCGACCAGTCGGATGGTCGAATGTCGTTATCTTTGGTCGAATGTAGATTGATTGTTATAGAAGGTTTCATTCGTACCCTTAAAGGGTCGAATGAACACCTTCGACCTTATGAAAGGGGCGAAGGTGGGAGCCTATATAAAGGGAAAAGTTTGTAATTTTAGGGAGAGTTATCATTTGAGCCTTTTCCCTAGAGTGTGTATGTGTGTTTTTCTCTGTTTTAGGTCTAAGATTTCATATGTAAACATCTTGATTTGATCTAATACAAAGATTAAAGTTATGGAAATTGCTCGGTGATTTGTTATCTGTTTTCATCACGATCGTTACGATTAATTTCTGAATCATTTTGCACGATCGTTGGAGACTCCGCACCCTACGGTTGATATTCGTGAGATCACGTTTCTTGATTACGATCCTAAAACGGATTCACAAGTGGTATCAGAGCATAGGCTCGATTTCACGATTTCAAATTGATCTGAATTGATGAAAACAGATTAGAATTCTGATGTAAAGATCAAAACCCAAGAAATTTTGAAGCTTTTCATAAAAACATGGTTTTTGATAGAATTGGAGTTGAATTTGATGTTATTTTCACAAATTCTTTCACAAATGTTTGTCTAAATTCAAATCCGAACAAAACCTATCAAATTTCATTACATTTGGTGAAAATTTTATCAAAAACTGATCAGATTCGTGTTCTTGAGGTTGAAGATGATGAACAGATCTGAAACGGTCGAAGGTGAGATTTGAGGGGCGAACGTAGCATTTTTTGGTCGAACGTGGAGTTTTAACTGGTCGAATCTAGAGTTTATCAGTGTTATTTTGTTCATTCGACCATTTTGTCTCATTCGACCATTCGATCAGACGAAGGAGAAATTCAAACGGTCGAAAGAGATTAGTGTTTGTCATACTTCTCTTTCGTATCTTTTCAAACAGTCGAAGGAGATCATTTTGGCTCATTCGACCACTCGAAAATTGAAAAGGGTCGAACGTAGAATCTGATTTTCAAAGATTTTGATTTTTAAGGTCGAATAAGACTGGTTACTTCCACATTCGAACCTACGAATATTCGGATAATATTTTTCAAATTTTAAGGTGTAAAAAATTTCGAAAATTTTAAGGCTGTTTTTAGAACATTTTTGAAATATTTTTTGTTGAAAAATGATGAATTACTTGGCTATGTCAAGAACTGATGATCAGATAAAAGCTGCAATGCAACAAAAGCTAACATGGGAACAAGTTGTTGCATCTAAGATTCAATCATTTGTTACACAACCAGCTGTGCAATCAACTGATGAAATGGTACATGTTGACAAGTGTGTTAACAGAGAAGGTGTTAAAAGTAACGTTGTGTGTCTTGTCAAACAAGTGGAGAATGATGATTCAAGTGAATTGTCAGAGAGTGTCTTGAGTTCTGATACGGATTCAGAACAGAGTGAATCAAGAGAGAGTGATATCTCAAATATTGATGCAAAATCTGATAATGGTAATAAATCAGATGATGAGGTAAGATCTAGTATTGACTGTGCTAGTTGTTCTGAATGTGTCAAGTTGAAATGTGAATTGATGACACTTATTAAGGACAAACAGAACCTAGCAAATGAACTAGAAAATTGTCAAAACCAAAATAAAGTTTTTGAAAAGAATGAAAAAGATTTATTAAATAAAATTGAATTTTTAAAGCAAGAAATTTTAGAAATAAATAAAAGTGTTTCAATGAATAACACCACATCTGAGTTGAAAGACATAACATCTTGTGTTGAAGTTTCAAACTCTGAGGTGAAGTCCGATTCTAGTCAGAAAAATAAAAACGTGGTAGTCATTTCAGAACCTGAGTCTGAAGAGAAAACCATATTTAAATTTCCTGATGGAATGGAAGGATCCTATATGTTGGTAGGACATGACAAGTTGATTCTCAATAAAGATTTTCCAATTGATAATATCGAACAATCTTTACTTAAATGTATATATGTTGATAATATCGATTTGTTAAATCAATTTACAAATCAATTTGGGCATTTATCGTTTGAACTAAATCCTAACCAACATGAGGATCAAAAGAAAAACATTGAAAAGAAAAATGTTGAAAATAAGTAAGGTTCTAAAGTAAAAGGACCGAAACCAAACAAATCGAAAGGAAATGATCAGATGAAAAAATCTCATCAAAAGAAGTCAAGAAATTTTTCATCTAGATCATATGATTATTCATATACCTCTCGATTTGATGGTTATTGGAGAAACAACTCACCACAGTATTCTCATGGTTATGTTGAATGGAGAAGCTGTTTTGAATGTGGTGAAGTTGGTCATATTGTTGCTCATTGTCCCTACTGGTATTGGGATGAAGGGTATGCATGTGATTTTGTGGAATATAGGTCTTGTTATAACTGCGGAGAGTGTGGGCATTTAGTTGCTGCCTGTCCGTATGTTAAACAGAAAAAGACCGAAGTGAAATTTGCTAAAAATTCAGGCAATGTCAAAAAGCTTGTTTCCCCAAAACCAATCAAGAAGCAAAAGGGGAAACAGGTTGTGTATGACAATCGTAACAAAATTGCCTTGAATAAAATTGAAGATTGTGATAGGGTTGCTAAGGTAAGGGGGAGTTCTAAGGCTAAGCCTAAGAATAACTCTAAACCTGGACCTTTATCGGTTAAGTCTGAGAAGGTTCCAAACAAAGTTCAGAAGCAGGTTTTAGATAATAAATCTAAAAAGTCAACAATCAAAACGATTTCAACAAAGTCTAAAATAAATTCTGAACGTGTTTGGAAACCCAAATCACTTTCTAAATCAATAGCAATTTCTACTTCAAATCAATCCATTGAAAAACCAATTGATTTTTCAAAAGGAGAATGGATTGATGTTCCAAGGATTGATGACCTTGGACGACCCATCATTGTGAAGGGATGGGTACCTCTCTCGTTCTAATTGTTTAACAAGTGTGCAGATTGTTCCAGACAGACCTATTAGCTATTTTTAATAGTTGATAAGTGGAGCATCTGCATACAAGCTATTTATTGGAGAGGTGAAGGTGAAGGAAAGGATTTTGAGAAAGAAAGAATGATGAGAGTGTTTGTCGTCTGTTTCCTACCTGTGAAGTCGGAAAAAGTTGCATGCAATTGCTTTCAGGTTTTGGATTTCTACAACAGATGCGACAAAACGGTTTATTCTAAACTCTCTTATCTTTGTTAATGGTTTTACTAGTTGGAAGAACAAAGTGAGTCAAGTAATCTGAGTGGAAAATGGTTTTTGAAACTCAATGAGTAAACCGCATCGGATATCATTTTATTTTGTTTTTCTTCAAAAGTTTAAAAAAAAATCCAAAAATATGCTTATTTTTAGATTTTTAGGGGGAGAAAAATTTCAGAAAAATCAAAATAAAAATTAGAAAATCAAAAATGAGTTTTCCTGGAGAAAAAGAGGAGATGATAGTACATCAGTGAACTGTCAGATTACTCTGAAAACAAAATGTATTGATAAATATTGAGTAGCCATTACAATTATATATTGGTAGGCTTGAAATCAAAGTTTAAAGTTCAGCATGGTGATATAAACCTAAAACATTTAACTGATAATCATGTGGATCAACGTCTCGTTGACATATGGTCTTAGTACCGAAATTTCGTTTGATAGATTGCCAAAATCGGAGGTTTCGGGTCGTTATATTGAAAGTTATCTGGGGATAGCCTAACTGATCTTCTGTCGTATTGATTTACGAACCTAGATCAGTCAGGATATCTTAACAAAAGATCTTTAATGACAAAACCATAAGTTACCGAATGAGGAACTTAACATGTGTGATGATAATCAAAGATTATCTAATGCATCGTATCAGTACTATGATGAAAATCATGTATGATATTAGTCCTCACCCTGGTTGAGTGCATAAGTCGCTTTGAAGCATTAATTTGCTGACCTGTCACCGCTGTGCCTCATACCTTGTAACTAACAAATAACTACTATATAATCACACGTTACGATAAAACTTTGTGCAATTCTTGATACGGGAATGTGTCACGTGTGCGGGGACCATAGATTTTTCAGTATTTAATATTACTATAATGTATCTGAAGTGCTGAACAATGAATAATGATTTTGAGTTTAAGTGGACAAACATACTGGTAATGGTTGTAGGATGCTCAATGCCAAAAAGCAGAAAATTAGTCAAATCGAGTTTTGACTGACTGTTCAAATACTGATATGATCCTCTTACTAGAAAATTCGCAAAAATATGTTCAGTTTACTTTTATGCAATTCCATTTGAAAATTCAAAAAGATTTTTGATGTGTTTTAGCATAAAATTTGAAAAATCAAAATATTTTGTTCCTACTTTATTTTCGATAACTGATGATGGGATACTTAATGTGAATACTCAGATACTTAAAAGTTGAAAAAGACTATAGATTTTCAAGTTTCTGGTGCGTATGAAAAATGTTTAATAGTTCAGGGGGAGAACTATTGAGGGTCAAAAGGAATGTGAAGAGTACTTCCGAGATTTTTGTCGTGTCTAACGCTGGTTGTAGTTTGTGCAGTTTTTAGTAAATTTTTCTGCAGAATCAAACACAACAGGTGCACTGCTCAAGATTCATCGACAAAGTGCGTAACTGAAAAAGACCCAAACCTGAACATCTAGAACCAGAACAACAGAAACTAGTCAGAGATTGTTCAAGAAAAGATTGAAGATCGAAGAATTCAAGATTTGATGTCTGTCTTCATCTCTGGACCAACAAAAGACAAAGCCAAGATTTCTTGAGTCTGTCTGAGATTTCAAAGCTTACTACAGAGATAGACAAGAACCTCGACACAAACGTGCATGAAAATGGAAAGTTTTCAATTTGTTCTAGATGATGATTGCAAGACTTGAAGAATTGACAATTTTCTGATTTGGTACATCACTAGCTAGGTCCAAGGGGGAGATTGTAAGTGCATTATTCATGTATGTCCCCAGCTAGTGATCCAGTACTGAATGTCGAAGGTTCAGATAATCAGAAAAATGACCAAGACTTTAGCTTGAAGTTACATTCGACCAGTCGGATGGTCGAATGTAGTTATAATTGGTCGAATGTAGATTGATTGTTATAGAAGGTTTCATTCGTACCCTTAAAGGGTCGAATGAACACCTTCGACCTTATGAAAGGGGCGAAGGTGGGAGCCTATATAAAGGGAAAAGTTTGTAATTTTAGGGAGAGTTATCATTTGAGCCTTTTCCCTAGAGTGTGTATGTGTGTTTTTCTCTGTTTTAGGTCTAAGATTTCATATGTAAACATCTTGATTTGATCTAATACAAAGATTAAAGTTATGGAAATTGCTCGGTGATTTGTTATCTGTTTTCATCACGATCGTTACGATTAATTTCTGAATCATTTTGCACGATCGTTGGGGATTCCGCACCCTACGGTTGATATTCGTGAGATCACGTTTCTTGATTACGATCCTAAAACGGATTCACAATATTGATTGATTTGAACTAGTTTTCATGGATAAAATCTAGAATTCTCTTTGATAAACTTGTTCCAAATCTAATCCGAAGCAAAACCTGCAAAAGATCATCAAATTTCATCAACATTTGAAAATTTTGGATCAAAATAACTGATTTTCAAAGAATAACCGTTTTTCAAGATGAAAGGGTCGAACCTAGGGAGAAACGGTCAAGAGTGTGGTTTTTAGGTCGAACCAGGATTTTTTTAGGTCGAACGTGGATTGTATTTCGGTCGAACCTAGAAATTTTTAGTGTGTTGTTGTTCATTCGACCATCTGTTTTACATTCGACCAATCGCGAGGTCGAAAGAGGAAATCTTGGTCAAAAATGAAAAGAGTTTGTTATTTTCTACCTTCGAGTCTTTAGAAAGGATCGAATCTGGACTTATTTCCACATTCGCCCCCACGCTTTTTGAAAAAAGGTCGAACGTAGAAAATGTTTGAAAATTTTTCTAATCATTTCGTGTTTTATACTTTGCAGATGATATGTGGAACTTTCCAACAGCACCACGACCTAATACAACATCACAACAGCAAGCAACAATGGATCCTTGGTTGGTAGCTGCTCAGAAGACGACTAGTCAATCATCTCAACCAATCAACTATTTGGCGATGACTAGTTCGATGCCCCAACAAGTTGCACAACCGCAACAACAACCCATGGCTGATTACTGGGGAGTTGCAGCAGCGGCAGTACACTCTCAAACTACCAATGCGATTTCAACGCTTATTCATGACTTATCTTCGGGTAGTGGGAGTCGTCCACCAAAGTTGATGGAAATGGTGGATTACAACCAATGGAAGACCAAGTTCAAGATTCATTTGGAGGGAATGGGAATTGAAGGCACTGAAGCTTGGCAAATGATTGCTAAGGGGTATGTAGCTCCGGTTTTGGAGAACACTGGTGAGCCGATTCCATTAGAGAGTCTAGCTGATGATGAGAAGAAAAATTTTGCGGTGGAAAAGAAGGCGTTTTCTCAACTATCCCAGGCCATTAACACTGATCTTTTACATCAGTTCGTGTTGTGCACCACTTCGAAGCAATTATGGGATATGTTAAGGAATCGACACGATGGGAATGAGAAAACAAGGAAGCTTAGAATGGAGGAATTGAGAAAAGAGTTCAAGAATTTTAGCTATATGGGTAATGAGACACTGAAGGAGTTGATTCCAAGGTATTGCCATTTATTGACTGAACTTTCAAGTTATGAGATCAACATACCCATGTCTGAGTTGGTGGATAAGTTCGCTGATGCATTACCACCATACTGGAATCAACACATTGAGGTCCTTAAGGAGAAAGATGCGTACCAATATTGGACCATCAATGAATTCATTCAGAAGCTTGAGAATAAATAGATGGAGGAAAAGAGGAAAGCAAAAAGAACACAAGTTCCTCAGAATCCAGAGTTATGTCATGTGGTACATCCTCATCTCTGACTAGTTCAAGTTCTAGTAATTCTGTTGCTCCACACATTGCTTGTGTTTCAAGCATTATTGAACCAACCAAAACCCCCCATAAACTATCTTGCTCAAACATCATCTTATACGCCACCATCATATCCTACTACTTACATCCCACCATTTTCACCTATACAACAAGTTGCGTGCTATTCAGCTAGTTTGAATCAACCTCAACAACAATCTTACATTCCTCAAATGAACCCAAGTCAACCAAACCAAAGCCCAATTGTGTTGGAGACATCAAACTTGAACAACGTCACTATTGAAGTTGCACAACAACATGTAGCCTTGGTTTCTGCTATGGTCGCTTCGTATAATGGGTTAGTAGCTAGTCAAATTGGTAACAATAACTTAACCAGTGAGGACTACGCTCAAATTGACAAGGAGGAGATGGAGCTCATCGACATTCAGTGGGCATTTGCTAGTGTCATGAGGCGAGCGACTAAGATTATAGAGAAGACGGGCATAACTGATCTTTCTACATCTCCCAACACCACATATGGCTTTAACAAAGCCAAAGTCACATGTTTTAACTTTGGTGGGAAAGGTCACTTCAAAAGAGAATGCACACAGCGAGCACAACAGGGAAACAGGAATCCTTTCAACACTAATTATCAAAACCGTCAATCACAAAATCAGGTATCATATCAAAGCCAAAACAACTCCAACTTTCAACCACAAAATAATTACCAAAACCGACAAAATACCTCACCAAACAATTCTGTTAGACAAACTACTACACAAAACCAGAACCAAAACCAAACAATCCAACCAGAACAATCATTCCAATCTCTACACTAAATAGCCAAACCCAACCAGATAACCAGAACCAGGTTTTGTTAATCCAGAAGGATGAGGGATTTGATTGGACTGGTATGCAACTTGGTGTTGAGGAGATTACAGCTGGTAATGTGGCGTGTGTTGCCCAGAAGATAGATTTGGAGGAACTAGTATTAGTTGAAAATGATTTGGAGACTGAGAAGATATCTGAGATGAAGATTGAAGAGTTGGTTGAAGAAAATGAAGTTTGTGTTAAAAGAAGTCAGGATTGGTTCTTGACTCAGTCACTGATGTTCCTGAACAGTGTGACTCAGCGTATTCTGACTCGGAGAGAGATTCTGATTCTGAAGATAGTGTTAACTCACTAGATGATGATATTGATCAACTTCTAGCCGAAGCTGATTTTCTTATGACCCGCAAATCGTGCATAGTGGATGATGCTTTTACCAGGATTGACTATTCTACATTCTTTGCTGGAAAGGAAGCACACTTTGCATTGATGGCGATGACAGAGCCTCCAAAACAGGTAAGTTCTGAATCTACTTTAGACATGAACAGTGATAAGTATTGTGGTGCATGCGATAGATTGACAGAGGATAATAAGCAACTCAGGGTTCAACTTGAGAGTGATAAGATCAACTGTCAATCGTATCAAAAAGAAGCATTTGAATTCAATAAGGTACTTGATGGTTATAAGAAAGACATTTCTGATCTTAAGAAAACTTTGTCTTTAAAACAACTGGCCATTAACAATTACATCAATGAATTGGAAGAAACAAAACTTGAAATGGCAACCATCAAGTGCTTTGCTGAGAAAGTCAACAGAAGCTTGAAAGCTACAAACATATCGCATATGTTGTTGACCATATTATTTAGGAACCTTCACAGTCGAGTAGTGCAAACTACAAGGCCGTCCCATCTCCTGTGTTGTTTGAAAATCATACTTTACATTCAATAACACCGGAGAGTTCAGTTAAGTCTGACTCTACATCGAATGATGAGTCTAACACTTCCAGTGTGGGAGATCCAAATTCCGATGTTAGACCTATTTTGGGACTGAATGATGAAGGTGTGATAGCTGTAACTGATGATTTTGACTCTGAGGATGATAAATCTGAGAAAGTTAGTGATATTCCAGTTGAAAATCACATTATCACCAATGAACCGGTGTCACCTTCTCAGATTATTCATCCAATGGCTAACGCTCAACGAGTGAATCAGTCAGTTAAGCAGGTTGAGAAGAATGAACAAAGTGACAAACCCGTCAAAGTATTTTATCGGATGGAAGGATCCGATAAGATAATTTCTGACGAGGAATATCCAATTAAGTTTGCCAATTATTCCAAGATTGAGAAAATTTGGCAGGAGAGTACCATTTGGTTCCCAAAACATGAGAGAACAAATGATGTACCTCCAGAGGTTTTAAAGAAAATTTATTTGGATGTTCCAAAAGAACCAAAGGTTCATGTCACAGAGTTTATTAAGCCGAAAGAGAAGGAAAATAGTTTTCTTGAGCCAACTTACTCAAAGGACCCAGCTCCTGAGAGTTTAAGAAGAAGGTGTGTGGATGATCAATATCCTATCACTACTTATGCAAAGTCGAACGCCAAGAACAACTTTGAGGAATACCGTGCGTGTTTTAAGTGCGGGGAGAGAGGGCATTTACTTGCTCACTGCCCGTACGTTAGGCACAAGAGGCACGAGGTTGAAGTGAAGCAAAAATATCAAAGTCCAGTCGATAATCATTGTTATCCACAAAGACGATTTGTCCCTCAACCAGCACCGTTTTACAACCAAAGCAGATATTTTGAAAAGAGACATATGATCGTCGTAACCAGATCGCAATAGAAAAGCCTTTTAAGAAACCAGTGGTGAACACAACTGTTGAAAAGCAAAAGGTACCATTAAAACCTACAGTCAAACCAACAGTTGGACCTGTCTCTGTTAAATCAGAGAAGGTAACCAAGAAAGTTTCTTTCAAAGACGAAGTAAAGAATCCGACTGAGATTCCAAAATCTCAGATTCGGATCTTGAAACGTTCGGAACAATTCTGGTCACCAGTGGGATCTAAAGGTGCTGCGACTTCAAAAGTGAATGAGAAATCTGAGAATGAAAAGGATTTAATTAATCAGAAAAAGATCAATTCAAATTCAACTATTTGTGAGAAAGATTCTTTGAAACAAAATGTTCAAGGACCCAAGACCAAGCAGGTTTGGGTCCCCCAAAAAATCTAATCTTTTTACTTGATATTTGCAGGGAGCTTCAGCTGGCCTTGTGAGCAGTCTTTGGATTGTTGACGGTGGAGCTTCTGGTCACATGACAGGGGATTTATCGCTGCTGTTCGACATTAGAATTATTAATTACGGATACGTAGCATTTGCTGGGAACAAAGGAGGATACATTACTATGGAGGGTAGTGTGAGTAATGGTATCGTGAGTTTTAAAAAGATATCGTATGTGAAGCAAATAGACTATAATCTGCTCAGTGTCAGTCAAATCTGTGATAAGCAGTTCTCTGTATTCTTTGATGACAAATCTTGCTACATTCTCAAGCCAGGTTTTGTACTTCCAAAAGAGTGGGTAATGCTAAAAGCACCGAGAGTGAACAATTTATACATTCTCAACATGTCAAAGGCCATGACAACCCAGGGTCAAGTAACGTGTTTCCTCTCCAAGGCTACTGAAAAAGAATCTATCATGTGGCATAGGAGGATGGGACACATTCACCTTAGAAAAATGAACCATCTGGTGAAGAATGAACGTGTCGAAGGCGTAAATGTTAAACATTTCCATTTGAATGACAAGTGTGTGAGTTGCAAGAAAGGAAAGCAGCACAAGCAGACCCACAAACCAAAGAAAGTCAATTCAGTTGAATTACCACTTGAGCGTTTGAACATGGACCTATTCGGACCGGTCAAGCGTAAAAGTCATGCTGGTGAATTGTACTGTCTTGTGGTTACCGATGACTATTCCAGATTCTGGTGGGTTATGTGCTTACATCATAAGAGCAACACGTTTAATAATCTGAAAGTTCTGTTCACTCGATTAGAAAATGTTTATGGTCTGAAGATCAAGAGAATTAGGAGTGACAATGTGACGGAGTTCAAGAACGCACAGATGGATGCTCTTAGTGAAGACAAAGAAATTCATCACGAATATAGTGCTGCGTATACCCCTCAACAGAACGGTGTCGCAGAACGTAAAAATAGGACTCTAATTGAAGTGGCTAGAACAATGCTTGTGGATTCCAACCTCCCAGTAATGTTCTGGAATGAAGCCATTTACGCAGCTTGTTATACTCTCAATCATGTTTTAACAGTGAAGAAGTTTGGTAAAACTTCTTATGAGCTGTTGAACAGACAAAAGCCGAACTTAGAGTATCTAGAACCATTTGGAGCACCGTGTACAATGCTTAATCCTTTTGAGAAGTTCGCACCGAAAGCTGAAGAAGGATTCTTTGTTGGATATGCAACCCCGCTCAAACGGGTATTCAATAAACGGACTCGTCGGGTAGAGGAGTGGGCTAACGTTGAAGTTCAGAGGTATACTCAACCTATCACTGAGAGTATACTCCAACATGTGACTAGGTCTCAGTTAGATCTATCTGCTAACACATAAACATACGATGTTACACCCCTTGAGTTTCACGTAACTCTTGATGGTAGTTCAAGTGAAGCAGCCACTACTCTTGTAGAGACCATTGTCTCACAAGTGGACAGTGGTTACATCCATAAGACTTCATTAAGGGCAACAACTGTTGAGGATATAACTGTAACCTATGTTCTAGCTGGAAGTCCCTAAAACCAAGAACCAGAGGCATATGGTTTCTTACATATGGACTAACCTCCTATGACTGACCCAGTTACAACTACCTCTTCTGGTAGAAAGTCAGATGATCCTATTAACTTAGGTGATGGCTTAAGATACCAAAAATTGACTGGCATGATTGACAACATAGAGTATACTCTATCAGATATGAAGAGTATGATGCAAACTCTGCTGGAAAATTCCAAGAAGCAACCCTTCACCAAAGAAATTGCTGATCAATTTTGGATTTTAGTGCAACTAGTCATTCAAACTCATAGGAAACTTGCTGACATGAACCATGCTGCTTACATGGAGCTTTTCAGAAATATGGTGGATGCCAGGTACAAATATACTCAATCAAATATCAAGGCAATCAAACATCACCTCTTGAAGACAACTAGCTCTACTCCCACCACCATATTTGATGAATCCCTCGTCATATACGAAGACAATGCTGCAAAAAAATGGGAGAATACTGATCAGGGAAGGATGAGGAAGTTGCAGCCTTCAAATGAAGCACCTCCTAATCCTTCCAAGACTCAATCCAAAACCACTACTCCACCAACATCTGTTACTACATTCACTGCTACACCAAAATCTGTGGGGCAATCAGCTACAAAAGACAAGGAAATTGATGAAAGTCAAAATTTTCCAACCTTAGCATAGCTACTATGAGACATTCAAAAAGGCAGAAGGAGATGGCTCATGAATAGGGCTGCAAATGAACTGAACTTTCAGCGAACAATTCATGAACCATTCGACGGGAAGTTCGTTTGTGTTCATTCGTTTAATAAATGAAAGAACACGAACATCAAATTCCGTTCGTTTAGTTAGACGAACGAACATGAACATAGGTCGCGTCTGTTCATTTATGTTCGTTTGTGTTCGATTGTTTATTAAGGAAAATATATGACTATATGAGATTAATAAAACTACTTTTTGTATTCAAGCTCATTATATGTTTCCACGCTTAAGCGTTGATGCCCTGCACGTCCAATGCCCTCTACCATCCACTTCAACACCCTTCTCCTAAGTATGTTTGGACAATTAGATTATATTTTGTATAGATCTAGCTAATGTCTTAATTTATGTGAATTCGATGTTATTAAAAAGTTAATATATGTCCGTGTGTGTTTGTTTCCGTTCATGAACACTTGTTTGTGTTCATCAATGTCCATTTGTGTTCATGTGCATTCATGAACAAAATTAGCAAATGGACACAAACGAACACAAACATGAGTGTTTTCTTAACAAACGAACACGAACAGAAAATCTCATTCGGTAAGTGTTCATGAACTGTTCGTGAACACATAATTTTCTTAACAAACGAACATGAAAAAGGTCTTGTTCGTGTTCGTTCGTTTCATTTGTAGCCCTACTCATGAAGATAAGTGGATGTTTGCCAAATTCAGAAAAGAGGGATTAATGAATCAGCTAACATTTTTCACTAAACCAACCAGTGATAAATTCAGACAACTTATAAGTTGCCCAATCTCACCAAACTCATCTAAAATAACCTTTCAATGCAAAAATCCTCCGGATTCAAAAATTCGAAAATGGAAGTCCAACGAAAATACCCATGAATTGACTTTGCTTAGATCGGATGGGACATTTCAGAAGATCAACAGAGAACATTCTTATGGTTTGGAAGCTAGTAATGTCCAATACTTGCTAGATCTTGAACTGAAAAGGGATTTTGAAGACATGGCCTCCTTTGACTTTGAACTGCAATTCAAATGTCAAATAAGGGAGAGCCTGGTGAGGAATAAAGATAAAAAATAAAGCTAAGTTTTGGCATCATCTTTTCTAAGGGGAGATTGTTGGACTCTACTGATCCTGAAAAGAACAGATGATTGGAAAGCTAAAACAGCTAACATTTGATCATCAATAAAAACAATGCAATGATGAACAACTCCTCCCAAAATACTGTTGGCTAAAACAACGGCTGATGAAGACTTAACAACTGTTGCTGCAAACTAATGACTGTCAAAGGTCTGATGAAGAAATATCTGCTTATACGGAAGAAGATCTGCTATGGTTAAAGTTTGCTGAGAATATACAAGGTCTGTTTAAGCCCAGTAGTTCTTAGGCTTCAACAGGTGATGAAGAAACAGAGCTTTACTTATTAGAGTTTTAGTCCTTAGTGTTTATCAATGTAACAGTGTCAAAGTTTTTAATAGGGCAGATGTTAGTATTGTTAGAGTTTATTAGATGTCACTTTCTTAGGTGACGTTAGTCTTAGGACATCAGATGTTTAGTTCATGCTATAAATAGAATAGTGCCTGTACTATTATATTGGTCACTATTCACCCAACATTCTTGTACGAACAAAATCTGAGTGATCAGGCTGAGGGGTCGTTGTAATAATTCTACTAAGTTGAATATGTGATAATGAATTCAATACAAAAGTATTTTGATCTAAAACATGCTTTGTATTATTATGCATTAAAGTTTCATTCCGCTGCACTTACCATTTATATCTTCATTCATCTATTGTTCCAATCATAACGTGCATAATAATCAAACTTAGATCCTAACACAAGTAATTAAGAGCTGATGATTGAATGCAATGATGCCAATTGATACATGGTGAATGTAGAAGAAGAAAAAATAAGAGGAAGAAGAAGAAATAAAATAGGAATAGGCAATAGAGAATAACTCAACTGGCCGATAGATTGCTATGATGATCATCAACTGTATATAACGGTTAAGCTAACTAGCCTTAACAAGAAGCCCCTTAACTATTGAAATTGTATATTTACTCACCCCCAGCTATGTGACATTTATCAAGAACTAATAAAATTAGTAACTTACATATGTTACCATAAACTAGAATATACGACATTTGCACCAGAAGTCTAGATTTCTAAAAGTATGTGAAGTGGACATGAGATATGCACAAAATATGTTAAAATTGTTACTGAGATCATTTGTTTTCTATATGGATATACAATACAAAACATGTTTATTGTTCATCCATTATCTGATCATGGCATTAATGGATACAACTTAGAGAGAGTCACAGAAGCGGTCTAGGTGAGTTCATTATTCGAACATGACTTGAAATTAAGGCTTATAATTAAGTTCGCTTGTATACACGAAGAACCAGATTTGGAAACATGCTTCATCTTGGTGAAGCACATGTCTCATGGGAGACGAAGATGCAATCGACAGTTTCGATGGCTAAAAATTGAGTTATTGCATCTACTATTGGTGAAGTATTGTGTGACACCCCGCATTTTTAGGATATTACTTTTACTGAACTCTAGTTAACTTGCACGTACATTCGTGACTAACCCCTTAACTAGGGTTAGTTAATAAGGTCTTTCAACATGTTATGGGATAGTGACATATGTTATAGAATATTAACGTACGTTATAAATTAGGAAAGTCTTTGTCATGACACCCACACGAGTCCTGTGTCCCGAGCGTTGGTGATTTGTCAAGCATGCATGATCATAGGTGCAATTGAATGATGATGAATATGAATTAACATGTTTATGTGAACTACACGTTTATGCGAATTACTGCTTAAATAGTCAGTATGTAAGTTCTACGAATTATTTGCACACTGTGAGTAGTATGTGATTAATATGTTATGAGATGATTAAAATCATAGTTTTTATGTAAGTTAGTATGAATAATATTATCGGAACTATTTTCAGGGCTAGAACCTTATTAACGGGTCCGTTGTCAAGAAACGGCCCATAAACCCGAAACCTTGGCCCATGGTCCAACTTCTATTATGTTATTATTAAAAAAACCCTATTCCCCTTTGTTTTCCGCCGTGAACAACAACACCCACCCTCACTTCCAATTTCAATCTTTCAACAATTTCCTTCACTAGTTCAAGTTAATTCGGGTGCTATCTTGAGGTTTTAAGGATTCTAGCATTGCAAGGTATGATTTTTACGTATTGTATGATAGTTAATAATGCTTGAAAAGTTTTATAAACCCTAAAAACTACATAATTGAAATCGCATGTTAGAGTTTTATGTGAGACGTTCTTGATTGTTTATTGTAAAGGTTGATGAGAATTGTTGTTGGTAATCATAATTAGGGTTTTTGGTATGTGAATATATGGATTTAATTCTTTTAACATGGATTTTATTGTGATAATATGGGTTTACTACATGATTATAGGTTATTGATAGTGATTAGGGTTCATGAGTATCATGTTATGAAAAATCTGATTTCTGATAGATTCGTTGGGGTGTTTTGTAGGGTCTGTATCGTGATGTTAAAGTGATTGTTTTGATGACTTCTTTTCATGATTGTATTGTACATGGTCTTAGATTTTCATAATAGGAAAAACCATCAGATTTGGACGTCGTTTGAGTGTTTTTCGGAATTTTATTTGATTAGAGGTCATATCAGATTTTCGGAATTATAAATTGGGTCAACTTTAAACGGTCATAACTTGCGTTTTACAAAGAGTTAAGTTATCAAATTTGTAAAGTAGTTCAACATTGGAATAATTTGGCTTTTCCAAGTGGATGCACCTCATTTGGATGAATACACAATTTTTGGGAATTTTTCTACTATACTGACCTGCTGTGGAAAGTTTCTGGACATAGCTGTGTTGTACGAATTTTAAAAATTTTTGTGATTGCGTTTGAGACAAAAACAATATGGGTTATCAAGTGAATCCCAATGAATATTCAGTAAAAATTTGGTAGTTTAATTCGTTCGTTAAGTATTATAAATAATTCGTTTTTCACAGCGCGGAATCTGCCCTAAAACCGCAGATTGTGTAAGGGATGTTTACGTGACTATTTGGAGTCTTATATGGTATGTATTTGACATGCACTTGTATGGATACTTATATGAGAACATGTGTACATGTTATTTTCACGATGTAGATGACATGATAGGTTGCTTGTGTGCAATGTGTGATGGAAACTCGTTGTATTAAAAGTTTTGACATGTTGCATCATTAACTAATCACCAACGATTGAACGGGTCCTACATGGTCTATTTGTGTCGAGTACACTTGCATGAGATGTCACCTAGGTCATTGTAGAGTACAATGGTTTAGGATAATCAACATGTGTAACCGCACTCAAAAACTCGTAACTTTGTGTTCGATAGGTTATCGGTAGGCGAGTAACCTTCCACGTTTGCTATCTTTGCGGTTTATTTTTAGCACGCAACGTAAGGTGAGTTTCACTACTCTCTTCTCAAAAGCATGAGTCTCAGGTTTGAGACAACTTCTTAAACTTTTTCTAGTCCAGTTTGGGACTACTTTTACATCCTGGGTTTTGGGGTGGTTTGACTCCTTGTGTGAGTCGGGTTTTCAATTCCTTGTGTGGATCGGATTTTTATCAGTTTTGTACTTCAACTGTCCTTTGTGAACTAAACACACTCTATCTTTTGAAAGTCCTTACAATATTATTGGGTTAATCGATGGAGGCGAACGGGGTATTAGTTAGTAGCGCTATTAGGTTGTGCAGCAACCTCATGCCAGAGGTGCTTGGGACACGGGCATGAACTTCTGACCACATTTTCTTACTAGTGTTGATAGACACTAGTGCTGAGGCACTGTATCATCTGTATGTTCCCAATAATCTCATGTTTAGTTAGAGTGAGTGGGTTAGCTACCCCTGACAAGCTTAAAACTGATGGTTTAAAACGTTGATAACTTCACACTTGTTACTTAAACTGTGAACTCACCGACTTTATGTTGACAAACGCTAGCATGCTTTTGCAGGTCTCTAGGTACGGTGCACGATAGGATATGCATCATTCTGTCAAGGGTTATTTGAACACTATTGACTATTATCAAGCTTTTCATTTATTTAGTTCTAACTTGGGTGCGTTGTTTTGCGCATAAAAATCTACTTAACTGTTTTGATTACGCTTCCGCACTTACTTAAAACATATGGTTGATTTCTAAAAACTTAAATTAAAAAAAACCAACTAAATGGTTTGGGCATTTAGAGTTGTTCGAATGACTTATGGCTATGGGATCCTGGTGTGTCACACGCCTCACGGTAAAACCCCGTAGTGGAAATTTGAGGGTGTGACAGATTGGTATCAGAGCCATTGGTTATAGCGAACTAGGAATGCATGTTGAGTCTAGTCTATAATCATCATAGCATAAGTACACTCACAACTTAAGTGCACAACTAGCTTTTAGCTACCTATATCTACAACATATGGTTTCGGGAGATACGTTATCTTCTGGTTCTAGACCTAATTCTGATCACGTCAATGGTGGGATCCCAGGGTTACACCAGGTGACGCATTACTGGGAATAGTATCCTAACAAACCTCGTGGATGAGGAAACAACAATTGTACAGGGGAGAAAGCCCTTGCGAGCGTTGTGGCACACGTATACAGGAAAGTTGCACGATGCGCATGACGTGATACCAATGAACCGAATCAAATTCAAATACTAAGACTTATCCTTTTTCACTGAGCAAGGAGACAATTAGTTTCTGTTCCTTGTTATTGGACCCTTCTTACTCTCATTTGGAACTCAGACGAGACTGGGTTACTCATATAGAATTTTATCCTTACTATAATACATTTACGCCCTGTACGAGCAAGCGATACATGACATACGTGTCACTGTTCCTCGTGAGGATATAGTTGATTCAAGGGAACACATTAGATCAGGGCTTGTTACACACACTCTTGGGGAGTTATGTAAGGCATGCGATACAGTGCAATACCTCAAGGGAAGACGAAACCTACCAGTGACTGGTATCCACGATTGGAGGAACAAGTGGTGCAGCTGACCACTAAGGTGGCTTACATAGGACTGGAGAAGGAGACTGTACATGATAAGATCCATATAACACTAACACCGAGAAAGAGGAACAAAGAAGGGATGGAAAGGAGAACCTGAGCAGGATGAGCACATGGAAAGTGAGGATGAAGGCTCTACTATCTAAGACAGAGCGTGGCGATGATTGGCTCTTACTTTTTCTTACCTGTCTTTTCTTTCTTTTCCTTTGTTAACTTAAATAAGACTGAGTTCGTATGATCAACGATAGGGTGGTTGAAGCCCTCACATCTTTCCAACTTAGTAAAGATCCATCTTGCTAAATCATTCTTTTCCCCTGACTTCTACGTTTGAACCTTCTTATACCTTGAACGTACATGCCACAACAACAACCTGCCATTGTATTTTCAAGGATTTTATTGATTAAAAACCTCGATAACTCCAACGGAACTAAAGGAGACCATCTGATTGCTTCAATAGTATAATTCTTTGCCATGTACATTTGCCCCAGGCAGGATGGGGTAATGTAGGCTACATACACATTCGATGAGTTACAGATACTTGGATGGAGAACGTAACACCCTGTGATGAAATCTAGAAATTTGTTATATAAAGACGATTAGGTCTGAGATCGACGCCTACACTACCAAGCTACAGGAGTTAGATAACATATGCTCTAATCTAATTAACCAACTATACCAGCGGATTGAATTTCATACCAAAAGGGTGGGTCTCTGGGTCCCTCATATTCGTGGCTTAGCCACTGCAGCTCACCTACCCATAATCTAACAAATCTTTCACCTGGCTCGCAAACTCACTGATGAGGCTATTGAGTATGGTACTTTTCCGAAGCATAGTTCTTCATCTTCTACTTTTGGTGATAGCAAGAGAACGTGGGATAGTGTGAGGTATACGTCCTTCAACAACAACAACAACAACAACAACAACGGCAACAACAAGGGGGCTCGTGGAAGAGCATTTGTGATTGGCTCTAGGGAGGCTAGGACTGATAACCATGTCGTGACGGGTACGTGTTCCTTGAACGACACTCTTGCTTCTATTTTATAGGATACTGGTGCGGACTATATTTTTGTGTCATCGAAATTTAGCAAACAATTAGGAATGGTTCCTACTCTTCATGATACCCCGTACTCTATAGAGTTAGCTGATGGAAAGCATGTTGAGGTGACCCATATTCATCGGGACTGTAAGCTCGAGCTTGATGAGCAATTGTTTGCCATCGATCTTCTACCTATCACCCTAGGAAGTTTTGACCTCGTGGTTGGCATGGACTGGTTGTCCAAGCAACACGCAGAAATTCTCTGTCAGGAGAAGATTGTTCGTGTCCCCCTCCTAAGTGGAAAACTTTTATCTATACAGGGTGATCGTGGTGGTGCCATGGTGGGCATCATCTCCTTTTTGAAAGCCCAGAAGTGTATTCGTAAGGGCTGTCCAGCCATTCTGGCTAACATATCTGACACTCGAGCTAAAACTGAAATTAAGATTGAGGACATCCCAGTAGTTCGAGATTTCCCAGATGTTTTTCCCAGAAGAATTACCTGGACTTCCACATGTTCGTTAAGTGGAGTTTCAAATTGATCTTGTACCTAGAGCAACTCTGGTTGCACGCGCCCCATACCGCCTAGCACCAGGCAAACTTCAAGAACTATCTACCCAACTCCAAGAGCTATTCGATAGGGGTTTTATTAGACCTAGTTCTTCGCCATGGGGAGCCCCAGTTCTGTTTGTTAAGAATAAAGATGGGAGTTTCCGCATGTATATTGATTATCGGGAGTTGAACAAAGTGACGGTTAAGAACCGCTACCCTTTGCCTCGTATTGATGACTTGTTCGACCAACTACAAGGGTCGAGTTTCTATTCTAAGATTGACTTGAGGTCAGGATATCATCAACTGAGAGTCCGAAAGGAGGATATGGTGAACACAGCCTTTCGAACTCGTTATGGACATTATGAGTTTCTGGCAATGCCATTTGGGCTAACCAATGTACCGGTTGTGTTCAAGGATCTGATGAACCGCGTGTGTAAGCCCTATTTGGACAAATTCGTCATAGTGCTCATAAATGACATACTGATTTATTCTAAGAACAGGGAAGAGCACGAGCAACACCTGCAGCTGATCTTGGAACTCTTGAGAAATGAGCAGTTGTATGCGAAATTCTCTAAATGTGACTTCTGGATTCGAGAAGTCCAATTTCTTGGACATGTGGTTAACGAGGCAGGAATACATGTCGATCCCACCAAGATTGATGCAATTAAGAAGTGGGAGGCTCCTAAGACTCCTACAGAGATGCGCCAGTTCTTGGTCTTGCGGGATACTATCGCAGATTCATTGAGGGATTCTCTAAGTTCGCTCAACCCCTCACTGCTCTAACACAGAAGGGTATTATTTACAAGTGGGGAGATGCCCAAGAATTTGCTTTTTAGTTGTTGAAGGTAAAGCTTTGCAGTGCACCCATACTATTATTACCTGAGGGTATAGAGGACTTTGTGGTGTACTGTGATGCGTCTATCTAAGGGTTAGGGTGTGTGTTGATGCAGCGCGATAAGGTGATCGCGTATGCCTCACGTCAATTAAAGGTTCATGAGAAGAATTACACCACCCATGACTTGGAACTGGGAGCAGTGGTTTTTGCTCTAAAGATTTGGAGGCATTACCTCTATGGGACGAAGTGTACGATCTTCACTGACCACAAGAGCCTCCAACACATGTTCGATCAAAAGGAGCTAAACATGCGGCAGTGTTGATGGGTCGAGCTTCTGAATGATTATGACTGTGCCATCAAATATCATCCAGGGAAAGCTAATGTAGTAGCTGATGCCCTCAGTCGTAAGAAAACGAAACCCAAGCGGTTGTGAGCTTTACAACTCACTATTCATTCTAATCTTCCTGATAGGATACATGAAGCCCAGGGTGAGGCTTTGAGAGAAGAAAACATTGGGCCCGAGACATTGCATGGTGCTGATAAGCACCTGGAATTGAGGACAGATGGTCTTCAGTTCTTCATGAATCGAGTCTGGATTCCACGTTTTGGGGATTTCAGACCACTCGTGCTTGACGAAGCTTACACCTCTCGTTATTCGGTACATCCTGGTTCGGATAAGATGTACCAAGATCTCAAAACTCTTTACTAGTGGCCGAACATGAAAGCTAAGATAGCCAATTATGTTAGTAAGTGTTTAACGTGTGCCAAGGTTAAGATGGAGTATCAAAAACCTTTAGGCCTACTTCAACAACTGGAAATTCTCATGTAGAAATGGGATGGTATATTCATGGGCTTCATTACCAAACTTTCTAGGACATCCAATGGATACGATATAATTTAGGTCATTGTTGACCGTTCGACCAAGTCAGCGCATTTCATGGAAATTAAGGAGACGGACAAGTTGGAATGTCTAACTGCCCTATATTTAAGGAAGTTGTCTCTAGGCATAGGGTGCCTACTTATATTATATCCGATCGCGACTCGCGATTTACTTCTTGTTTTTGGACTACTCTCAAAGATGCATTGGGGACTCGCTTAGATATAAGCACAGCCTATCACCCTCAAACGGATGGACAAAGTGAATATACCATTCAAACATTGGAAGATCTACTACGAGCGTGCGTGGTGGACTTTAGCAACAGTTGGGTAAGCACTTGCCTTTGATTAAATTCTCGTATAACAACGGTTACCACACTTCTATCCAGTGTACGCCTTTTGAGGAAATATAAGGGCGTAAGTGTAGATCTCCCATATGCTCGACTGAAGTTGGGGATAGCCAGCTGACATGTCCCGAACTCGTGCACAAAACTTCTGAGAAGATAGTGCAAATCAGAAACCAGATGGCTGCTGCTCGTGAGTGATAGAAAAGCTACGCTGATAAGCGTAAGAAACATTTGGAGTTCCAGATTAGGGACAGGGTACTACTGAAGGGGTCACCTTGGAAGGGTGTGATTCACTTTGAGAAACGGGGAAAGTTGAACCCGCGATACGTAGGACCATTCGAGATTGTCGAAAGGATTGGTCCAGTAGCTTACAAGTTAAACATGTCTGATGAACTCAGTGGGGTGCACAATGTATTCCACGTATCGAAACTGAAGAAATGCTTATCTGATACAACACTGGTAGTGCCACTGGAGGGGATCCAGGTGGACGATCAGCTACGGTTTGTGGAAGAACCAGTGGAAATTCTTGAGCAGGGCGTCAAGAAACTCAGACAGAGCACGACGCCTATTGTTGGGGTGCGATGGAATTCCCGTCTACGATGGAAATACACGTGGGAACGCAGGGATTAAATGTCGCTCAAATACCCACATCTTTTTACTGAGCCTGAACATGCGCATGGACCAAACTCTTAACGTGAAGCGACTCACTCAAAGTGAATTTCAGGGCGAAATTCCTTTCAACTTGGGGATGATGTGACATCCGGTAACCAAGCATACATTTTTACACTGGCTTCACTGTTTACTTGCTGAATTTCGGGACGAAATTCTTTTCAACTTGGGGATGATGTGACACCCCACATTTTCAGGATATTACTTTTACTGAACTCTAGTTAACTTGCATGTACATTCGTGACTAAACACTTAACTAGGGTTAGTTAAGAAGGTCTTTCAACATGTTACAGGATAGTAACATATGTTATAGAATATTAACGTACGTTATAAATTAGGAAAGTCTTTGTCATGACACCCACACGAATCCTGTGTCCCGAGCGTTGGTGATTTGTCAAGCATGCATGATCAAAGGTGCAATTGAATGATGATGAATATGAATTAACATGTTTATGTGAATTACACGTTTATGCGAATTATTGCTTAAATAGTCAGTATGCAAGTTCTACAAATTATGTGCACACTGTGAGTAGTATGTGATTAATATGTTATGAGATGATTAAAATCATAGTTTTTATGTAAGTTAGTATGAATAATATTATCGTAACTATTTTCGGGGCTAGAACCTTGTTAACGAGTCCGTTATTAAGAAAAGGCCCATAAACCCGAAACCTTGGCCCATGGTCCAACTTCTATTATGTTATTGTTAAAAACAAATAAATAAAAACACTAATCCCCTTTTTTGCGCCGTGAACAACAACAACACCCACCGTCACTTCCAATTTCAATCTTTCAACAATTTCCTTCACTAGTTCAAGTTGATTTACGTATTGTATGATAGTTAATAATGCTTGAAAAGTTTTAGAAACCCTAAAAACTACATAATTGAAATCGCATGATAGAGTTTTATGTGAGTTCTTGAATGTTTATTGTAAAAGTTGATGAGAATTGTTGTTGGTAATCATAATTAGGGTTTTTGGTATGTGAATATATGGATTTAATTCTTTTAACATGGATTTGATTGTGATAAAATGGGTTTACTACATGATTATAGGTTATTGAGAGTGATTAGGGTTCATGAGTATCATGTTATGAAAATTCTGATTTCTGACAGATTCGTTAGGGTGTTTTGTAGGGTCTGTATCGTGATGTTAAATTTATTGTTTTGATGATTTCTTTGAATGTTTGTATTGTACACGGTCTTAGCTTTTCATAATGGGTAAAACCATCAGATTTGGACATCGTTTGAGTGGTTTTTGGAATTTTATTTGATTAAAGGTCATATCAGATTTTCGGAATTATAAATTGGGTCAACTTTAAACGGTCATAACTCGAGTTTTACAAAGGGTTAAGTTATGAAATTTGGACAGTAGGTAAACATTGGATAATTTGGCATTTCCAAGTGGATTCACCGCTTTTGGATGATTACACAATTTGTGGGAATTTTTCTACTAAACTGAACTGCTGTGAAAATTTTCTGGACATAGCTGTGTTGTACGAATTTTAATAATTTTTGTGTTTGGTTTTGAGACAAAAAAAAATATGGGTTATCAAGTGAATCGCAATAAATATTCAGTAAAAAGTTAGTAGTTTAATTCGTCCGTTAAGTATTTTAAATAATTTGTTTTTCACAGCGCACAATCTGCCCTTAAAACGCAGATTGTGTAAGGGATGTTTACGTGACTATTTGGAGTCTTATATGGTATGTATTTGACATGAACTTGTATGGATACTTATATGAGAACATGTGTACATGTTATTTTCACGATGTAGATGACATGATAGGTTGCTTGTGTGCAATGTGTGATAGAAACTCGTTGTATTAAAAGTTTTGACTTGTTGCATCATTAACTAATCACCGACGATTGAACGGGTCCTACATGGTCTATTTGTGTCGAGTACACTTGCATGAGATGTCACCTAGGTCATTGTAGAGTAAAATGGTTTAGGATAATCAACATGTGTAACCACACTCAAAAACTCGTAACTTTGTGTTCAATAGGTTATCGGTAGGCGAGTAACCTTCAATGTTTGCTATCTTTGCGGTTAACTTTTAGCACGCAAACTAAGGTGAGTTTCTCTACTCTTTTCTCAAAAGCATGCATCTCAGGTTTGAGACAACTTCTTAAACTTTTTCTAGTCCAGTTTGGGACTACTTTTACATCCCGGGTTTTGGGGTGCTTTGACTCCTTGTGTTAGTCGGGTTTTCGATTCCTTGTGTGCATCGGATTTTTATTAGTTTTTACTTTAACTGTCCTTTGTGAACTAAACACACTCTATCTTTTGAAAGTCCTGACAATATTTTGAAGAGATTTAAAGTTCAAAAGGAAAATTACTACCATACAATTATGGGCTCAATAACTGACCCCAGTAATCAAATACGAAAATATCCCTTTGGACAGATTCTTTGGTTCATAAATTCGTATAGATTACATACATATACTTTAAGAATCCTCTATGATATTTATCTAATTGACAAATTCAAGTAAACTATCAAATTGTTTCAATCTGAAAGTCATGTTACATGAATTTCATATTAATCTAGTTTTAGTAAGACTCTAACGTAAGACAAGCACTTAAAAGCATTTAATAACAACAACCCGTTATTAACTCCTTATGGAGGATTAACGTTGTATAGAATATATTTGGAATGAAATTTCATAAATTTCTTATACATTACATTTGTTTCTTCAACCTAATATAATTAACACAAGAGAATATACATAAATGTATGGATAAATAGGCAATGAAAATGATTATTTGAAACATGATAAGTATGAATATTTGATACAAGTCTTGAGCAAAATGCTTAAACATCTTCTTCCATAATGCAATGAGCAAGATAGTACCACGGTTGAGGTTTTGTCGAACTATAGAAGTTCTAATCTTTCTCTCTAAGGAAAAAGTTCATATATTTTTATGGGACATTGCTAATTTATGGAATATTAACTTCTATTATTTTATCAAGTAGTATAGAAATATTGAAATTTTATTAACATTAAAAGAGCGCAAGGAAAAAACCCAACATAATAAAAAATAAAAACATAATTAATGTAATAGGAAGAGTAATTGGAAGAAGAATAGGAAAAATAATTGTAATGAGGCAGGTAAACAACATACATAGGATAATAAAGAAGAAGATTGGGGAGAAGAGTAGGAGGAGTAAAAGTCCCATGATAGAAACGAAATAGTTTACAAGTGATCTCCTTAACCCCATGAAATTAATATATTGGAAAGATACGTAAAGGATATTGTTTGTTTTTTCCATGATTTTGGCATGCAGTGCATTACAAACATGCTTATAGTGTGAAGTCTTACAAATCTTCCTAGTTAATCTTTTTAAAGTTGGTTGTTCATAGCATATCTAGAGACCATAATATATGTCAAAAGATCAATTATCTAATATTGGGATTTTTTATCAACGAAAATGAGGGTTGGAGATATCTTAGAAGTATTAATTTTGTAAGAATATTGTTACCTTGATTTTCGTTCATAATTTGGTTTTTGAATATGGTCATGTGAATGAATATGCATCAACTAAAGTAAATACTTGAGTACCTTTAGAAGAGTAGTTATATATTTAAACAAGAAGACATACGTCAAATAATTTGATATAAGGTCACACATATTACTTAGGTACCTTAGAATTGAAGTTTATGATTTTTTTTATACTATATACTAGGTTAGAGACCCGTGTGTTAGACGATTGATCTAAATGTAAAATGAAAAAATTCTATCAATATTGTAGCATGCAAGTTGTTTAATGTATTGAATGTAAGGTAATCAAATTTCAGTACCCTCTAACAAAGGCTCATTCAACTTTGCAGAAATACCACTTACAAGATCTTTAAAAGGGAGCGGTCCTGCAAACACCAAATCCATCTAAACTAAATTAAAGCATCAGACAACACTTCTTTATGAACTAGAAAGGACTCAATTCAAAATGTCAAGTCACAATACAAGATAATAAGATAGAAAATAAGGTGTCTATCATAACAGGCATATCCAACATCCCATTCAGTTACAAAACAAGTACTGTAAACACCATTAGATTTTAAACTTTAGAACAACAACTTAACGATTCCATGTAGGAATACGACTACAAATACAGAGAGAGAAAGATCTATTGGTAAAATATTGCTTTCCTGACCTAGAAGCACCCTAGAGTCAGTATTCTTTGTAAGCCTTTATAAATAAACATAAGGTTAAAGGTTCATTCACCTACTCACAATTCAGTCTCATGGTAGAAGATATAGGTGCCAGCGACTAAGGGTCATGGTCCATTAGCTTTGATGAAAATGAAACCATACAAGCACTTCAGAGTCAATATTCTTTGTAACCATTTATTTTTGCATTTAGACGTCTTGCTCGTCGTATTGTTGCATAGCAATAAACCTCTATCCTAAATATGTTGGTGATTATCTGGAAATACAAAATCTTACCCGAGATTGTTAAAAAATGCTAATTCAATATTAATAGAAGAAAATTCAGGGCATAGTTTTGGAATTAGGGTTTAGAAACCCTAATCAATTTAGCAACATGTCTAAGCATTGAGAATCAATCGCTAGCCGTAATTGTAGGATCGACTAACGGGACACTCGACAATCACGAGCTTGATATTCAGAGTACGGAATCCTCTAAATATGTTTAATAACAGAAACGAATATGAAACAATGATATGCGAGTAATTAACACACACAAATGGGTCAAAAGATTAAAGATTTATCACTAAAACAGAGCTCGAGTGTTTACAATGATCAAATCAGACCTTACAGACCAGGGGAGGGTGTTTGGAGAGTGTGTGTGGCAAGAACTCATGATTAGGGCAATGATTGGGCCTATTTATACCTCCTGTACACGTACAGACCAGTATTGGCGAGTACGAGGCTATCCACCATATCAAACTAGCGAGTAGGCCGTAATCACTAGTAGAAACTGGCGAGTAGCAGTCTATTCGCATGTAATATAGGCGAATACAACTGTAATCGCCTATAGCTTCCTCGTAATCGCCTGATGTGTCCCAACCACCCCAAAACGCGTATAAACGTCTCCAAACACCCCGAAACTCGTCCAAACAACATATATACTAGCCTAGGGACATCATGCACTTACAGACTCCCCCTTGGACCAGGCTAGTATACGTACAAAGACTACATAAGACATCGTTTATAGCAAACACCAACAACTTTACAGACTCAAAATTTAGAACACACAAAAAAAACATAACATAACATAACACGACACGCAGCATCTTCAGTCTTCATCAAATCGACATTGTCCCGATCCTTGAAAGTCTTGACCAGTCGCATCTAGCACGAACTTTGTTGGCGTGACAGAAACGAATCACCCGTTGATACTTCAATGCTTGATCGGCTTCGGCCTTCAGATGTTGTATGGGATACAGGAACAGTGTCACCACGTCTTTCTCTGAGCAGTTTATCAGCCACATCGGATCCCATATCCTGATTTTCCTGCACGGTTTTGGTGAGTTGCTCAAGACTATCACGGCTTCTGTTGTATCCGCATCATAATGCCAGTAGTAGAACTTAGAAGAGAAGTCTTGTTCAACCGGGACCAATGGAATCTTCGAAGTGGTTTCAGGTGGCTTGATTATGTGTTTCCAGATAGGACTCTTTGTGACAGGATGAAGCTTGTTTGTCTTGATGGATCTAGGGTACTGAGGTCTGAACTTATCCCATCCTTCAGCACTTTCTCTTCTCAGAATATAGTAGAAGCCTCTAAGATCACCGATAGCCTCATGATACAAAGGATAATGCAATCTAACTAGATCACGAATATGCCAGAAAGGCAGACTGAGGACCTTCTTGTTTGGCTGAAAATAAAGTAGACCGTCCTGCCATTTCACTCCCAACATCCTAGCATGCTTGATGTAGGCCCAGCTGATCACACTTCCCGACATCTTCACCAACTGCTTCTTGAAGATAGATGCTTGTACTGGATTTTTCTTCTTCTCAGACTCACCTCCAGATGGAAACCAATCGGGATACTTCTGTCTGATCTTGTCATGTCTCTCTTTTACTTTGTCTGGAACAGGCGTAGGATCAGACTTGAGCTTTTCTTCAGACTCATTAAGCATCTCCTCGGAGATCTTAGGTATCCCGGTGCTAGAATCACCAACTACATACTCGGGAGTAAGGACACTCGTTCCATCTTCCATTTCTACTTCATGGTTGTCTGGATGCAGTTCTGGAGGAGTGTGACTTGCACCGGAAGATTCTCCTGGTGCCAAGCCAAAGATCTTTTCTAAATCCTTAGGTGTAAACTCAGGAGGTATTTCACCTTCTTCTAAATCATAACCAGAGGACTCAGGAGGCATGTACAAGTTACCATCATCATCATAATCAAAATAGCTGTTCAGAGGCTCGACAATCTCTACAGTAACCATTGCTCGCTTCAGTGAATCTCGGAGTTGCTGAATCTTGCTCTTCTTTGGATCAGGCTCCCCCTGAGCAGAAGAACCTGCTGCGGGATCCTTGCCTTGTCTGTCGTGGCTCTTCTTCGTACGCATTGATCCAGATCCAGCCAATGATCCGCCACCACCTATGGCTCCAGGATCACCACCATCACCACCCTTACCAACATCATCATCACCATCATCTGATGCATCATCATCGTTGTCCTCATCATCATCTTCTTCATCATCATTATCTTCATCATCATCATCACCAGCACCAACCTCTGCTTCTGAACTAGGACCACCAGTGAGTCTAGGTTGAGTTCCAGTCAACTCATCTCATCTATCCTAGCTCTCAGCTCTGTATTCTCTATCTCAGTCTTGGTGATCCTTCGTTCATTGTTCACGTTAATCAGTCGAAGCTC
This sequence comes from Ambrosia trifida, assembly GCA_028751855.1. Classification (NCBI taxonomy): domain Eukaryota; kingdom Viridiplantae; phylum Streptophyta; class Magnoliopsida; order Asterales; family Asteraceae; genus Ambrosia; species Ambrosia trifida. The sequence continues at coordinate 12,786,622 of CM054126.1, read as the reverse complement.
GCTGTTTGAGGCCTCTACACCTGCAAGTCTCTCCAAAGTGCTTTGGTTCGACTGCATCAGCTGCTGATGAGATTCCATTAGCAGCCCGTTCGATTCTATAACCTGCTGATTAGATAACGTGAGTGCATCAACTGTCGCTCTCAGCTCTGTGTTCGACTGAATTGTTTCCCCGATTAGTTCAAGCATTGCTGTCTCATTCTCTTCAATGCTTGCATTCTTCGTTCTCAACTCCGCTATCTCACGTGTCTGCGTAGCAACTATGGCAGTTAACTCCCTGATCTTTCGTTGAAGTTATTCATTGGTAGCTAAAGCTGAAGAAGAGGTCTGATCGGTTGACCCGGAAGCTATAGGTCGGACCTTTTGTCTCATACTCCTAATCCTGTCACCAATAGGATTGGAAGCAATCTGTGAAGTCGTCGCTGCGGTAACTGAGACTGGCTCAGTGAAGATTACCGAAGTAGGCATCGACATTGTGACTCTGGCAGGCATAGCTGCACTAACAGTAATAGGGACTGAAGATGTCGCTGCTGCTGTTGTTGTTGTTGCTGTTGTTGTTGTTGCTGCTGCTTTAGAGGATTGAGTGTCTTGACCCCCAAATGCTTCAGGAAGGGTAAACCGTCTCTTCCTTGAAGTTTTCTCCACACCATGTGTCTTTCTCAGGTATAGTACCTCCCACCATGGGTATCGGTGCTTTGATCCAATCGTTGAGCGTATGTATATCGCCCGCCATGTTCGCTTCCATGAAACATCTTTTCCGTTTTACACTAAACCTATCGATCTTTCCTTATCCTTCTCTCCTAATCCCTACTACTCTACCCACCCCACTCCAATACCTCCTACGGAACCTACCCCACCACCTCCGCTTCCAACTCAACCCATGCACCTGCCTAACCAAACCACACTCGTTTACCCAACAAATCAGACCCAACTGTACCTTACTCCAAAACCGCACACTCACCAAGCCATACTCAAACAATACCGCAAAATCAAACTGTACACCCACCACTCCGGTCCGCTAACCCAACACTCAGCCACCCGTTCCACCACCTCAAATTGTGGACCCTCCTGCCAATACTTACAGTCGCCATTCTTCACAACCACCTCCAACATCGGCCTTTGAGCGTTATTCGACCCCTTCGGCTGCTCCGCAGTCATCTTCCGCCGAATCTCAAACTCATCCTTCACAGCGTTTACGACCCTCAAATTTGCATCCTAATCCTAAACAAACTCAGCCATATCAGCCAACCGCAAATCACACTACCTCCACACTTCACCCCACTGGACCTGCCTCCTTTACCATTGCCAACACAGACCCTCACTGACGTAATGCTATGGCAGAGGAATATTCAGCAGTTATCCACAATGGTACATGGACACTTGTTCCTCGTAAGTATGGGATTACTGTCGTTGACTGCAAATGGGTGTATAAAATAAAACAGGATCAAACAGGTGCAATTAAGCGTTACAAAGCGTGGTTGGTTGCAAAAGGATTTAACCAAAAACAGGGTATTGATTATACTGAGACATTTAGCACAGTGGTAAACGTTACCACTATCAGAGTCGTTCTCTCCATTGTTGTCACTCACAAATGGCCTCTTCGACAACTTGATGCATAAAATGCATTTCTGCATGGAGATCTGAAAGAAACAATATATTTAAAGCAGCCCATGGTTGTGTTGACCCTACTAAGCCTAATTTTGTTTGTTTGCTTCCTAAGTCACTGTATGGCATTTCTGCGGGCCTGGTTTCAGCGATTATCTCAGGCTCTTCTTGCCCCCGACTTTAAAGGCTCTAGGACTTATTTGTCCTTATTTATTTACCCTGCTAATGGGGTTCTATTATATATATGCTTGTGTATGTCGATGACATCATTCTCACAGGTAACTCGGACAGTGCTATTGAACAGGTGGTACATAAGTTAAGTAATTCGTTTGCTGTTCAAGACATGGGTCCTTTGTCATATTTTTTGGGCATTGAAGTTGCATCTAAAGGAGAAGGCATCATTCTATCACACAAAAATATATTAACGAGCTGCTGGTCAGGACGAACTTGTCCCATTCCAAACCTGTCCTGTCTCTGTGTACCACCAACGCCAATCTTACACTTGGCGACAGTGCCCCTTTTGAGGACCCGGTTAAATATCGACAAGTTGTTGGTGGTTTATAGTATGTCACATTATCACGACCCGACATTACCTTTGCTATTAATAAATATCACATTCTTCGCCTTCTATCTTACATGCCTATACGGATGCAGCCATTAATTCTTTAAGTGCCTTATCTTATGTTCACTGGGTAGGTTGTCCAGATGACCGTCGATCCACAGGGGGTATGCAATATACCTTGGATCTAATTTAATATCATGGTCTGCCCGAAAGCAGAAGACTGTATCACGGTCTTCAACGGAGTCTGAATACAAGGTATGCAATATACCTTGGATCTAATTTAATATCATGGTCTGCCCGAAAGCAGAAGACTGTATCACGGTCTTCAACGGAGTCTGAATACAAGGCATTAGCTGATACGGTTGTAGAATTAACTTGGCCCGAGACTTTGCTCCGTGAACTTCGTGTTTTCATGAAATCAGTTCCCACACTATGGTGTGATAATTTGGGTGCTACATGTCTATCTCCAAATCCAGTGTTTCACGCACGTACAAAGCACATGGAAGGTGACTTTCATTTTGTAAGAGAAAAGGTTTTAGTGGGTGACTAAAATTTAGTTGAACAAATATGTAAAATGGGTAAAGCCATACCATTACCAATATGCAGACTGTCATCACCGTAGTAAGGATCAGCATGATCAAATACAGACGTCTCCTGTGCTACAAGTTCATTCGAACCTGTGTCCCAAATTCCACGAGTAGAAGCCTGTGAACGATTGTCTGCAAAATATGCGGACGGTTGTTTTTTCCGATTTGTGGTCGTGTCACGATTCGGACATTGTGAGGGAAGATGACCAATTCCACACCTGTTACATGTCCCATAAACCACATTTTGATTGGATGCCCAATTAAATTGACCAGAGTTCCGATTTCCTCCCCTCCTTGATTACAATTGTAGTCAATGTACTTGTTTTGATGTTGTCCACGAAGACCACGGTTTGAATTTCCCCCGCGGCCCCGGTTGTTCTGGTTAACATATTAGGCATGTGGTGTTTGTTGGCTAGTTGTGAAGGTAGGTTGTAGTTGTAAACCTAATTTACTAACCACCTGCTGAAGAGTTTGCATTATTTCTGGTTGAATAAAGGTGTTACCTGCACTTAGTTGTGTTGTAAAGGCTTGGGTGGGAGCAATAGCAGGGGTAGGTTTCTTGATCATGAAATCATGATCAGCAAGTAAGCTATGCAGTTCACTGAATGCTGTTGGAAACTGCCTGGTATGAATGGTATATTTGAGAGAGTCGTATTCTTTTCGAAGTCCTGAGAGGACAAGCATAACGACATCGTTTTCAGGCATGGGTTTACCAATGTTAGCTAGAGCATCAGAATACTCCTGAGCCCTACTGAGATAGGCAACAGATGTCTTATTCTCTTTCATCATAATTTTTAAAAGTTGGGTCCGCAAGCTAAATTCATGGGAAGAGGTGTGTGGTGCATATGCACATTCAAGAGACAACCATAATTTACGAGAGGTGGTCCCTTGAACATGCTGAAAAGGCGATTCAGAAACAGTGGATAAAATTAACATACGGACATGGGCATCATTAGATACCCGAGCTGTGTAAGAAGGGTTTGTAACTTGAGCAGCAGCAGCATCATCCTTTCCTGACGTGGCTGGATTCTGAATCATGGATGGCGGACACATCATAGATCCATCAACATAACCGAACAGCACATTAGTGACCAGAAACGGTATGACCATAGCCTTCCAATGGACATAGTTAGTATGGGTTAAGGTAAAACTGAACTTGTGTGAATTATGAGTGGTTTTCTCAGCAGAAGCGAAGGCAGAAATAATAGTTGTTGTTGATGGAGCCATGATCAGAGTTGGGGAGGGCTGTTGTGGTAAGTTGGCGGCAGAAAGAGAGCTGGGAAAGACCCTAGGCTCTTATACCAGATTAACTTTAGTAATAGAATTGTGTAATTATGTATTATGATCAGGAACAATACAGAATATAAATAGATAACATAATTACATCAAGCACCCTCTAATTATAATAATGTAACATATTGACTAATACCTATCTATCATCTATTGATCAATTATTTCAAATGGCTATTGCTGGGAAAAACCTGGATTAGTTGACCCCTCTCGTCAAAACTGAGTGATGTTAGTCTTAACTTAATATTTTGTTGCACCCAAAACACCGCTACGCTTTGTGACATAATTCCCTTTCAAGTTTCCATGTGTGCCAAAAGATGGGAGTGATCTGGTTTGCGTCTTCGTAAAAAAATCAATATAAGTAACACGTATGTATGCAAAACATACAACGTAAAACACAAATGGTAAAATTACATGACATTTGGTAAATTTACATCTAATACAATACCTTCTATTCATCAAGGTAGAAAGCTTTAACAATCCCAACACCTTTTTTTCATAAAGAAAATGATCATTATCCTATATATTATCCTATATATTGAATTACCAACTTTCATGAATAGTGCCTGTAAAATTGTATGGTTCAATGCTTGATTTCTATTCCATTAGGTAATCAATATATACACAAAATACATTCCCTATTTTAGGGAAGAGATAATTACAAATTAATGATAAACATAATCTATAAATACAATATTCAAATGTCTAATCTATTACACCCCCGTAGTTGAAGCAGGAGGTGAACGGATGTTGAGACTGGAGCGGAAGTCATCAAATAGCACTTGTGGTAGACCCTTTGTAAAGATGTCAGCAATCTGTAGACGAGTCGGTGTATGGAGAATCCGAATGGTGCCACGCTGTACATGTTCACGCACAAAATGAATGTCAATCTCAATGTGCTTGATGCGTTGATGTTGGACAGGATTGGTGGACAAATAGATAGAACTTATGTTATCATAATAAACTAATGTGGCCGTTGAGACAGGCCTGCGCAACTCGAGAAGCAAATTACGAATCCAACAGATTTCTACAACGACATTAGCAACTGCACGATATTCGGCTTCGGCACTAGATCGAGGAATAGTAGATTGACGCTTGGAAGACCAGGAAAGAAGATTCGAACCCATGTAAACACAATAGCCTGATGTTGAACGACGGGTATCAGGATATACTGCCCAATCTACATCAGTATTGGCTCGAAGTGAGATATTAGGGCATGAAGATAATGTGAGACCGTATGTTGCCGTGCCCCAAATATAGCGAATAATACACTTCAAAGCGTTCCATGATCGGTCGTCGGGTTATGCATGTGAATGCATATCTGTTGAACTGTGTAACTGATGTCTGGTCTAGTGAAGGTGAGGTATTGGAGAGCGCCAGCCAGACTTCTATATAAAGTTGGGTTATCAAACGGGTCACTAGAAGTGGCACTAAGTTTCGGCTTTCAGTCCACCGGAGTGGCCACCGGGTTACAATTTTCCATACCTGCACGACTGACAATATCAAGAGCATATGATTGTTGAGAGAGAAACATGGTGCTACCATAGCGGGTAACAAGAATACCCAAAAGCGCGGTCCAAGATCTTTCAAAGCAAATTCAGCCACGAGGCTGCCCATGAGAGTCATCCTTAAAGAATCAGATGAAGTGGTGAGAATGATGTCATCAACATATATTAATAAGTATGCAACGTCACCCCCGTGATGATATGTAAAAAGAGAATTATCACATTTACTTTGGAGAAAGCCAATAGATGTGACAAAATCAGTGAAACGTTGGTACCAAGCCCTGGGAGCCTGCTTAAGACCGTAAAGTGACTTCGTAAGAAGACAGACATGGTCAGGGAAATCTCTGTGACGGAATCCCACGGGCTGGTACATATAAACGGTCTCGGACAGGTTACTATGAAGAAAAGCGTTGGTAACGTCCAACTGATGTATGGACCAGGACTGTGATAATGCTAAGGTCAAAATTGTCCGAATAGTAGCCGGTTTAACAACCGGACTAAAGGTTTCCTCACAGTTAATACCGATCTCTTGATTTCTACCATCACATACCAACCGAGCCTTGTATATTTCAAGTGTACCATCAGACCTGTATTTGTGGCGAAACAACCACATGCTATGAATAACATGCATGTCAGAAGTCCTCAGGACAAGTTCCCAAGTCTTGTTTTTAATTAAGGCATTAAATTCGTTTTGTATGGCGTTATGCCACTCCGGGTTAGACAAGGCATCAATGGGATTTTTGGGAACAGGTTTTACGGTGGTGGTGGAGAGGTTAAAGATTTGTTTGGGTTTAGAAATGCCAGACATGGCACGGGTGGTCATGGTCCGGGTAGGTGGTAATGGAGGAGGGTTCGGTATGGGGATTAATGTGGCCGAGGTGTATGTCAGGCCGGGAAGAGGCGGTGTAGTGGGTTGGTTAGGTGGGTTAGCGGGCTGTTGGTTTGATAGGAGTGGGCTGGTGTTTTATGGGCCGGAGAACGGGACGAATGTGGTGTGGGTTGGGGTGTGAGTGGATTGGTGGGATGGTTTAGGGATGTGGGCCGGTGGAGATATAGGTGGTGAAGGGGGAGTGGGGTGGTCTGATGAGCTTGTTGGGCTGGTTTGGGAATGGGCTGATGGTGTGGTGGGGATAGGATTCGGAACAATAGTGGGGAATAAGATTGATGGGTGAATGTGATCTTCTAGGAAGGAGTAGGTGGTAGAGGTTGGTTTATGATGTTTGGCAAAGGGAAAGATAGTTTCGTCAAAAATGACGTGTCGGTTAATGGTGATGGTGCGGGTTTTAAGGTCAAGGCATTTGTATCCGCGGTTATTGGATGGGTATCCAAGAAACATGCAGGGGTAGGACCGGTAGGCTAGTTTTTGTATGGTGGTGTGGGGGATAAGTGGGTAACAAATGCAACCAAACACACGCAAATGGTTGTAAGATGGTAGGCATTTGTAGCCTAGATAGAACTTTTTGAATTCATGATTTGCTTTACGAAGCGTTGAGTAGGGGTTTGGAATTTGTGGATTTTGCTAGGGATGATGTTTAATAAGTAGGTGTTGGTTTCAAGAGCATGGTTCCAGTAGGTGTTGGGGGTTGAGGAGTGAGCGAGAATGGTTCGCATTAGGTTGTTTATGGTGCGGATTTTGCATTCCGCTCTATCATTTTGTGATGATGTGTGGGGACAAGAGAAACGAAAGTGCATGCCATTTTGGTTACAAAAATTGTGAAATTTTTTGTTGGCATATTCACGTCCGTTATCACATTGTAGTTGTTTTATTTTGGTATTGAACTAGGTTTGGACAAAGTTGGTGAATTTGGTAAACATGGCAAAGACGTCTGATTTATGGGCTATAGGGTAGGTCCAAAGGAAGTTGGTAAAGTCATCTAAAAATAAAACATAATATCTGTGGCCCCCGTTGGAAACAATAGGGGAGGTCCAAACATCACTGTGTACAAGATCAAATGGCATAAACGTACTTGTATTAGAATTAATAAAAGGAAGTCTAGTATGTTTTCCAAAAATACAAGCACTGCAAGTTTTATTATTCAAAGAACCACAAGAAATTAAACTAGAATTTTTTAAACTTTTCAAAATAGCTGGGCCAGGGTGACCGAACCGTTGATGCCAAATGTCTTGAGTAAGGGCAGCATAGGTAGAGGCAGTAGTGAGATTGGTGATGTTGGACGGGCTGAGAGTGTAGAGATCCCCCGAGCTATTGCACCGTAGGATAGGTCTCTTGGTCTTTAGGTCCTTCACAGTAAAATCATAGGGGTCAAATTCAATAGTTAATTGATTATCAGTTGTAAAAAGACGGACAGAGATAAGGTTTTTAACAAGATTGGGTGCGTATAGGACATTATTTAGTTTAAATGATGGGAATGGTGGTGGTAAGGTAATGTTGCCTTGTCCTAAAACTTGAATGGTTTTACCATTGCCAACAATAATGTTACGAATAATGTCAGAATTAAAAATAGACGAGAACTTATCAAATTGAGGAGACATTGTACCTGACGCGCCGGTGTCCATAGTCCAAGAAGGATCATTGTGGTGAAGTGCCAAGTTATAGAGGGCCTGTGCAATGTCGGTAGGGGAGTAGTTAGTGTTATAGGACTGGGCCGAGGTGGATGAGGAAGGTTTTGGGCCTAGCAGGCCGGGTGTAGTGGACGCGGAAGGGGCGCTGGGCTGGGTGATGAGCTGGTTATTTGGAGTGGGCTGGCTGTAGGGAGTTGAGGGGTAAGGGCAAGGTGGAGCAGGCCATTGGGCCCAAGGTGAAGGAAGATAAGGGTTCGGCTGCTGGTTGGGCCAGGGGGGGCAATATTGGGCTGGGTAAAAAGTGGGTTGTTGGTATCGGCCACGGCCGTAGGACTGTTTGCCACGTCCACGACCTCGGCCTCGGGTACGGTTACGGTAGTTGTCAGTTTGGTGTTCGTAGGTGTCGGGTTGGGGTGCACGGTTATCTTGGGGTTTGGGTGCAGAGGGTTCGGCGATGGTGTTAAGGGCAGTACCGGAGGCTTGGGCAGCGAGTTTGGCTTGGTCAGTTTTTGTGTCTTTGACCTGGCACAGTTTGGACCGAATGGTGTAAAAATCAGGTAAGGGTTGGGTGTTTTGAAGGATGAGTGATATGCTTTCAAAAGGTTCGGTCAAGCCGGTTAGGATTTGGAGCACAAGTTGGTTTTCAGAGATAGGAGATTCAAGGCTTTTGAGTTGGTCAAAAAGAAGATTCATGTGTTGATAAAACGATGAGATATTGGAAAATTGTTCTAGGCGGCAGTTAAAAAATTTATTTTGGATGGATATGAGACGGGCTGCTTGGTTATCAAGGAATAGGTTCTTAAGGCGACACCAAGCATCATAGGCACTAGTATTGGTGACCATGATGGTGTGGACAAGATCCTGGGTGATAGTACCATAGATCCATTGTAAAACAATGGCGTCTATGCGTTCCCAAGAGTCATGTGGGGTGGGTGTTAATTTGGCTTTATCGGCCGCAGAGGAGGATTCAGCGATAGGTCGGGGTTGTAGGTGATTGTAGACTTCATAAGCCTTGCAGTGAATGGTGAAGAGTTCGGCCCAGGTATTGTAGTGTTCGGTTTGGCGGTCAAGGATTATGGGGATGAAGTTTTTAATGTTTGAGACTGTGACAGCAGGGTGTAGGGAAGAGGAAGACATGATCGACTAAGAAGAAAAGCGATCGTAGGGAATGGAGATCGAAGGAAGGTGACGGCAAGGGTAAGGAGAAAGGAGACTAGAGTTAGGCACTTGGTACCATGTAAAATTGTATGGTTCAATGCTTGATTTCTACTCCATTAGGTAATCAATATATACACAAAATACATTTCCTATTTTAGGAAAGAGATAATTACAAATTAATGATAAACATAATCTATAAATACAATATTTAAATGTCTAATCTATTAGTGCCAAGTGATAATGTTATTTATATTGATTATTTTGAATATATTAACAGTATTGTTTACAGATCAGTATTGTTTATAGACCAGGTGGTATGGTTTTTACTATTTTAAGGGAGGTGCTTGAGTTCGAGGTTAGCAATTGGGACTTTTTTTTCCTCTAAACGGTTTGGTGTGTTATGATGGTTTTATATTATAATAACTAGTTTTTATTCCGGAAGCGTTCCGGGTTAAAATATCTAATATGACATAATAAAATATTATTATTATTATTATTATTTTAAACAAATCTCTGCCATAAGTTATCATATTCAAATATTAAAAAAACGAATCTCTGCGCCGAGGTATAAATCTAGTGCCATTACAAATGAATTCGGAAGTTTGTAATCGATCATTCTAAAAAGAACTAACATGAAATAAGAAAAAAAAAAGTTAATTATTGAAATATCGAACGCATTAGTCTAAGGGTTATGTGATGCGTTAAAAAATTCATTGGTATATGATCGGGTATATAGTTCGGGTATTTGGGTATGTTGTTTCGGGTAATCGGGTCGGGTATCACCTAATCCCAGACCCGACCCAAACCCACAATTTTTTTAAACTAATCCCAAACCCAACACAATGCATGTCGGGTTACAAAAAATAGTCATTTTTTTCTCCGTTTTTATATAGCACTATGGTACTCGTTGGAAAGATAATAAAACGGTCGTTAATTTGGTGTAATTTTTTTCTTTAAAAAATCTCGTATATAAAAGATATTAACGTTTAAAAGTTATGGGATGAAACATGAGAGAAAAAATAATAAAGTTTTAATATTTAGATTTAGTAGATTAGGTATTTAATAGGTTAGGTTAAAGATTATAATAGATTAGGTTAAATCATATTTATTTCTTTTTTTAATTGGTTTACACTTGTCACATCACATCCTATGTGGCATCTCTCAAATGAGAGATTGCATAAGAGTATGACATGTAAGATTAATCCCTTTGCAATATATGTATACTAGCTGACTACCCCGGGAGGGTCCCGGGGTTGAAAAATCTAATTTTACGTGATAACCTATTGCAAATGGCTCAAGTTAAACTAACCACAAAATCTCTCAATCATTACATGTTTATAGTATTCTAATCAGTAATAACTTATATTCCCCACAAAATCTAATTTTACGTGATAACATGAACACTTTGTGGTGTTTTTTTTCCTATATGAACGAAACCCCACAAAAAATAGTCGATTTTTTCTCCGTTTTTTATATAGCACTATGGTACTCGTTGGAAAGATAATAAAACGCTCGTTAAATTGGTGTAATTTTTTTCTTTAAAAAATATCGTATATAAACGTTTAAAAATTATGGGAGAAAATATGAGAGAGAAAATTTTAATTTTATTTTTAAATTCTTTTTTCCTAAAATAACTCAATTTAATTAAAAAGGGAAATAATTCAAAAACACCAAAAACTCTCCATTATGATACCACGTGGCACTCTCAAGGGAAGGTTGAGACCTCCATTGCACGCCACGTCCGCATATACGTTTTCGATAGATATAGATATTCTTTTAATACAAGCGTTTGTTTTTTCCTCTTGTTTCAATAAAACCTGGGATCCATTATATAGAATGCCCCTTCTCTCAAATCTCTCTAGTAAATAAAGACAACACTTGCACACAATAAAAAGGTAATAGTGTGTTGCAAGGAAATAAACCAGCCTTATAGGAGTAACAACTTACAAACAAAATTACTTTTAATGAACTAGAAGATGATCCATATGATCACCACTAAACACATATCATATACATCGCGAGTAAACTAATTTGAAACATTCACAAAGACATACTCAAGATATCCCTACGTGTTATTCACTTCCAGAAAACTTTATGTAATGTAAACCCAATTAACTATCACCAAGATTCTATTTTCTCAAACAAGGTTGATATATGCCGAATTCAGGATTGCCGGTCTCCCAAAGAATTCAAAGAAGAAAACAACACAATAACTTTTCTTAGTTTTAATTGATATCTCATTCTACAATCCAACAAGCCTTTATAGGCATTAAGACTAAAGGAACTTAACTATACATGAAATAAAATAAGCAGCCCACTATTCTAATAGTTACTACTGCAACTTACACTTCACCCACATTGCAAATGAAACACGGTATCGTGATTTAGTAACTAAAATTGCATATAAAACAAGAGCCCATGTATGTACCTAATTGTTTATTTTCTACGTTTTTAATAACTAAATAATTGAACTAAATAAAATAAAAAGTCACATAAAAAAAAACTTACAACGAAGTCTAGAACAAAAAAAAAGAAAGAAAAACCGAAACATAAAAAAAACAAACCGAAACATTAAAAAAAAAAGAAGCCGAAGCCTAGAACATTTTAAAACAACCGAAAGCTTAAAACCATTTACCAATCGACACGAAAAAAACGCAACAATTGCCATGAGAGAAGATGGGTGACGGCGAATTCGGCCCCGTGAGCAGCACGATAGTCTTGTTGTGTGAGTTGCATTCCGCTCGTTTGGTAAGACGAGGGTTCGCCTCCATTGTGGCATGAAAGAAAGTGTTCCACCTCGTACACCTTGTTTGTATACTTCGCCACTTATTAACAAGTAGATCCGCCGAGCGGTGATTTGTTCCGGTTAAACGGTTGTATTCCGCCGAAACGTTGTTCCAAAAAGAACCCGAATTAACTTGTAAGTCCGTCATCCCTCTGGTATTGATGTACACCGTCACAAACTTGATCTAATTATCGTTAGTCCAAGCCGCCATTTGATGAGATGAGGGGTTTTGTTTTGTTGTTGAATTTTATAAAAAAAAAAAAAGTATAAAGAAAAATAGAAAGAGGATGATTGGTAAAAATGACAAGGTAAAGTGGGTTTTTATGGTTGGAAAAAAGGTTAAAAAAAAAAAAAAAAAAAACCTAACGTTCAAAACATCGAATGCAAGGCCCCACAATTTTCAAAGCATCCTGTCACGTTGCCACGTCCATTTCGTCCGGTTGGGTACTTGGGTTGTAATCTAGTTTACTCCTTATAACTAAAGCAAACATTGATCAAATAAAATGATGAATTAATTAATAAAGTGATATAAATTTGATAGAATTAATATCTTAAATTTAGGGTTGTCTCTGAGAATTTATGTGTTCAGACCGAGTCACGAAATATGTGTCACTTAGCTTTAGGTCTTTTAAGTAGTGTTTTTAGAACCGGACCAGACGTTGAAGCGGTGTCCTTACTAGTTCACTGGTCGAACCGGATATAGAACCGGAAAGTTTCGAAAATATTATAAAATTATATATGATTGGCTCAAGTATATAAAGTATAAGGATGATAGTAAAAATCATCGTTCTTTAGAATTCCATAATAATTTTAAGGGCCATAATACATTTCAAAAGTTTTTTAATAAAATGAATTTTACTTAGACCATATGTAATGGAAAACATGAAATGGGCGTTAAATGGGAAAAATTCGCACCCCTTTCACACGAGAACACCGCCCCCTCTCAAGTGAATTGGGCGTTAAAAGGCGGAAAAGTACACCTTTAAATATTTCAATGTATTAAAATTTAATTAAAAAAAAAGAAAATAATAAAATAACCTTGAAAAGTGACATGGAAGAATCTGATTGTAGGGTGGAGTGCCCCTGCCCCGTGAAATATTTCGCGATAGCCCCCTTTAGCGGCCGGGGGCGGTGTTTGGGTGCGAAAATGCTCTTTCACGCCCTTTTCACCCTACCATTACACATGGTCTTAGAAGCATTTCTAAGTTATGAGTTATATTCCATTCTATGAACCAGTGTTATAACTTTTCAAAAACTATCACTCCCAAATACAAACCTTTTTTTAATCTTCTTCACTAAAACTACATCTCACTATCTAAGTTACAAAACACCTCCGATTAAACAACAATCAACACCAACACTAGATCTGATCATCGCTAATTTCAGAAGATACAACATCCGATTTAACTTTTCTATACTCATTGCTGGTCAAAGTACCCCCGATAAATTGGGCCCGGGACGAGAGTCCTCCCCACACCCCCTCATGACCGGCCATGCTTAAATTGAGGAACTTAAACAGTGCGTGTATGTGTTTTGTTTTCCCTTTTTCTTTTTTTTTTTAATGTATGGTTGTGTTCATATTACAAAGACAATATGATATCAAAAACATTCAAAGAACTTTATTTCAAAGAAAAGAATCATAAACTGATAAACAAAACTCAAGACTGAAACAAAACAATACAACTCTGTACAAGACCTCTCACTACCATCAACAATCTACAGACCTTGACTATGAAAGCAGATACAAGACGTATCTGATTATAACAAGATCTACACAAGAATGCCTAGACGAATGAGTAAACAAAGGACTCAAAGTGTACGAACAAAGCTAACCCTAGAAAAGTAAAAGATGAGAGTTTATATAGGGCAGCAAATATTATGTAAGAGAGAAAACATATTTTCTCTCAATATAAGCCATTGGATTAAGAAGTGACACGGATCGATGAAATGGACGGAAACGATCAATAGAAGATGGGCCTTGGGCCGGATAATAATAAGCAACCAGGCTTTAATCTTTAATGGGCCATAATGACCTTGGACTTCTCTAATCATGGACTGGATCAGCTACTCTTGGACTAGATCAGCTACTCTTGGACCAGGTGCACAGCAACTCTTCGAATAATATCAACTCCTTATCAAGCAATATCTCAGCCAATTCATCATGATCATCAAGCAGCAATTACATGTTACATGATACCAAAAAATATGTCTAAGTATATTTATCGAATAAGTAAAAGAATTGTAAAATGAAATGACTCATATATTTTAACACCCCCCCCCCCCCCACAATTCTTTTACCCAAATGGGTCAAATAAACACAATCCATTACACATACCTTCATGAGCAGAAGCAAGCAATCCTTTTGTAAACACATCTGCTATTTGTTCTTTAGATTCTATGGACACAGTTTTAACTATGCCCTTAACAATTTGATCCCTTAAGAAATAAAGATCAAGTTCAAAATGTTTCGTTTTATCATAAAAAACAGGATTTGTAGCTATAGAAATAGTAGCATCATTTTCACAAAAAATCTCAACAGGAATTTTCACATTAATTCCTAACTCACACATCAGGTTTTTAAGCCACATTACTTCACAGGTTGCAGCACATAAGGCACGATATTCTGCCTCTACTGAAGAGCTGGAAATAGTAGACTGTTTTTTACTCTTCCAAGAAACCAGATTATCACCAAGAAGCACACAAAACCCAGTGACTGATTTCCTAGTCTTTACACACTTACCCCAGTCTGAATCCGAATAGGCACATAGGTTAAAATGATTACTCCTTTTAAACCGTATGCCTTTTCCAAGAGACATTTTAAGGTATCTAAGCAACTTAAAAGCTACCTTTAGATGACCTTTAACTGGGGCATGCATAAACTGACTTAGGTAATCCACAGTATAGGATATATCAGGCCTGGTATGTGATAAATATATCAACTTACCAACCAATTGTTGATAACCAGTTAAGTTCTCAATAGGTATTGAGTTATCCTCAACAAGTTTAGTTAAAACATGATTTTGATCAATAGGCACATTAATAGGTTTACACCTTAACATTCCATATTCAGACAAAAGATCAGTGCAATATTTTCTTTGGGTCAAAATGAGTTCATCATTATTTTTTATGACCTCTATTCCAAGAAAATATTGTAACTTTCCCAAGTCTTTGATCAAAAATTTAGATTTTTAACATGTTTTAACTCTATCAACTTCCTCTAATGAATTACCAGTAATAACAATATCATCCACATAAACAAGCAACACCACAAACACAGAATCAGTTTGTTTAACAAACATGGAATGATCACACTTACTTCTACTAAAACCAATTTCAAGTAAAACATTGACTAATTTTTCATTCTACATTCTAGGTGCCTGTTTAAGGCCATATAGAGACTTATTTAACTTACACACTTTGTTATCTTCATTACCAAAGTATCCTTCAGGAAGTTTCATGTAAACTTCCTCATTTAAGTCTCCATAAAGGAAAGCATTATTTATATCTAATTGGTATAACTCCCAATTATTATAAACAGCTAATGCAACAATACACCTAACAGTAGCAATTTTAACTACAGGTGCAAATGTTTCATCAAAATCTATACCCTCCTTTTGGCTATATCCTTTAGCCACTAACCTAGCCTTATATCTTTCTACTTCACCATTGGCTTTGTATTTAATCTTAAAAATCCATTTACACCCAACAATATTTTTGTTTTTAGGTTTATCAACTATAGACCATGTGTTATTTCTATTTAAAGCTTCTATTTCATTGTTCATGGCCTGAACCCACTCATGACTATTAGAGGCTTCTCTAAAGTTTCTGGGTTCAAAACCTTTTGACAAGGCAGAAGCAAAACACTTAGTCTCTAAAGACAGTTTAGAAAAATTAACTACTTTGTCTATACTATACTTGACCTTACTATCAACAAAAAACTCATTGTATTTATTGGGAAAAACAGAACTTCTAGATGATCTTCTAATACTACTCATATCAGCAGACTCAGAAGTATCACCCTTAGATTGAGTTTTATTATCATATGTAGTACTCACATGTTCTGCCTTATCAAATTCTGAAGCCTTATTGTTTGACTGCTGATTCTCAGCCAAGTCATTAACAATCTCAAGCTGCTTATCTGATTGCTGATTTTCATGTGTTCCTACATCTATCTTACCTTGACCCTTTCTATCATCATCGGGCTCACCTACTTCAAAACTGTTTAAAGAGTCTGTGTTTTCAAATGAGTCAAAAAAGTTTAGATTATTAATTTGTTTTTCACTATTGGAATCAAATGATTCAAAAATCTTTGGTTCTTTAAAAGGAAAATATTCTTCAAAAAATTTTACATCTCTAGAATATCCCACAGTTTTACTATCTAAACTAAAAACCTTATACCCCTTTTTCTCATTTGAATATCCTATAAAAACACATTTCTCAGCTTTGCTATTAAACTTATCTAAGTCATTTAAAACAGTACAGAAACACAGACACCCAAACAATTTTAAGTGATCAAGAAAGGGTTCAAAACCATAAAGCAACTCATAGGGTGTTTTTCCTTTTAATACTCCAGAGGGTGTCCTATTTATCAAGTATGCAGCAGTTAACACACATTCAGACCAAAACCTAATAGGGAAATTACTTTGAAAGAGTAAAGCCCTAGCAACATGAGTAAATGTCTATGCTTCCTCTCAACAATCCCATTTTGTTGAGGAGTATAGGCACATGTTGTTTGATGTATTATTCCTCTTTCTTTACAAAACAATGTCATTTGGTTATTTACAAATTCAAGCCCATTATCACTTCTGAAACACTTAATTTGTTTATTAAACTGAGTTTGAACTATATTATAAAACAATGTCATTTGGTTATTTACAAATTCAAGCCCTAATGAAAGGAAGAAACCTGTTCAATGTTCTAATGTTTATGTTGACAGTGTTGTGCCTACCTGTGTTGATTTAAAATCTGCATTTTCTGATGATAAAACGGCATGTAAGCCATCTGTGTTTGTACCAGAACTAAACCATAACAGGTTTGGAAAGTTCTTAACTGAAGAAATTCCAAAGTTTACTCCGTCAACATCATGCAAAGATGATTCACAAAGTGATTCGGAGTTTTGTTCATCCAGAGAATGGGAAAGCTCAAATGACTCGGAAACTTCAGTGTCAGAACTTGATGATAGAGTTGATACTACAAATCAAGTCCATCAAGATTCACTGGAAGAAGATCTGTTTATAGAAGATTGCTCAACTTCAGATGATGAATTAGTGATGAATGAAAATCACAAGGGGTTAAAGATCACAAAGTCAAAAGGTGATATAAAACTCAATGCTTCTCAACAAGCCGAATCAAGCTCAAAACAATCTACATCCCCAATTGCATCACACGAGACAATAAAGCATCAAAAGCCATTCAAAGCTTGCTTTAGGTGTGGTAAAGAAGGTCATGTACTCAAGCAATGTCCAGAACGACACAATCCAGACGGTAAAGGCAATGCAGATTGCTTCTCCGGATCAAAGGATAAAATACACACATCTTTGAATGTTAGGATGACACATATTCCATCAAGATCTCTACATATGAAGCCGGTTTCATATGATTCAAAGATGAAAAGGACCAAAGCATCAAAACCACAATCTATTCCTCCAGGTTTTAAACACAAAATTGTTTCAAAAATTAAATCTTTTACAAACAATTTTTTAAAACCAACGCGGGTTTGGCGAATCAAACCAAAAGTTGTAAAAGAAACTAATAAGGGAAAAGGTATGGTGTTTCAAGAAGTTAGTTATATTGATGAAAAAGGACAAACCAAGACCACGATGGCATGGGTTCCACTCTCTAATTAATTTACTTATGAGTTCAGGAACTTCCATGAAGGACTGTTAGTAACACGGTTAGTAACAGTGGTTGTTCCAAGAATAGGTTTAGAGCGGAAATCTCACAGGTTTGGTTATGGTATCTAACCTGATTGCAAAATTGACACCGTTGTCACACACTCATTTTCTTGCTGATATATGTTTATGTGTGTCTGATGTGGAAGACTTTATTTTTCGTAAATATTTTTTTTAAGAAAATACAAAAAAAATTAATTACAAAAAAGGGGGTTGTACAAAAATAAAAGTTTAGGGGGAGTATGAAAATATAGTCTCGGCCATGAGATGTGATTAATGCAAATAATCCTGATCTTATATGGGAAATGATAGGAACTAACTTGTCTATGTCTGCACATGAATAGGATCTGAAGGACGTTACAACTACAAGTTAATGATGTGTAGGTAGGTTCAGCCTTCAAGTTGAGTAAACTGCTATAAGGTGAATAATAATAAATCTACACGAAAAGCTGGATTCCCACTGTGTTTTAGGTCTGCACAAGCTGAGTCCGGTCTTACATGGGTTGAGAGATTAAAAGACACATAAAATTTTGTACATATATATTCAAAAGACACCTAAGAGTGCAAGCTACCAATGTGGGGCCAACAAATCAAGTGAGCACCAAAAGACACGCAATGTTAGGGACGTGCAAATATATATTAATAGCTCAACAATCAGATGATCAACTTCTATGCTTATGGAAACATAGACCTGAAGCTCTCATCATCTGATTGAAATAATGATCATCTTCTCTGCTTATGGAAACATAGACATGAAGCTCTCATCATTATATCTCGATAAACCTTGAGGATTGGTAGGCTTACACCTAGCACAAGTGGGGTCCACAAAATTTTCATCAATATTACCAAAAACATGATAATCTCATCACCAAACGTATGTTGAAAGACGAGAGGCATGGACTTAAGAGGACAAACATACCGACAATCGTTCTTAGGTTATAGCTATCCTCAAGAAAGTTGAAACGTGGCTAGGCTTTTCAAGTTAGTGTGATCCCATATCTGATCCCTTCTATATCTCGAAGGTTGATGGTTGTTTAAAAAAAAAAGATTAAGATTAAAATTAAAAAAAACCAAAAAAAATCTTTATTTGTGTACAGTTTTTTTAAGTCTTCCATGTCACATTATTTGTGTCTCAAGCCGTTTAAGATACTTACCTGATTGCACACCACAGATGTATACGGTTTTGTCTGTATGTTGAATTTGTCTAAAGAAAATTCGGAGTTGTGTTTGTGATTGTGGATAGGTTTCTTGGACTACTTGCTGCAATGATGGCCGATCATCAGTTGAGCAAGATACCATACCAAAGCACCTGTTTCCTCAAGTTTGCAGAAGACACCGAGTTAGGAATCCTCCTCCTACATCTTCATAACCACTCAAGCTAAAAAGAGTTGGAAAAGTTTGTACCTGATCAACAAAAGATGATGCATGCAAAAAGGGAAAGATTGTTGGATATGTGTACTCAAAGAACAAAGTGACAAGAACACCTTCAGTAAAGAATATATGGAAAGCATCAGTCTAGGGGGAGTATTGTTGGTTACTGTATTTGAGACTGAAGCTTTCCAGATTGAAGATCAAAGTATATAGAGATTGACGGTTCTGAAGATGGTACAAGAGATTGATAACATTAGACTACGGGGGAGATTGTTGGGTCTAAAATTGATAGTCTAATGTTATCAACAAAGTCAAAGTGAACAAGTCAATGTTCGGTCAACAAAAGTCAAAGTCGAACGGCTCACAGTCAACACGTAAGGCGACTCGAGAAATCCGGATAATAGATCAACGAGTGAAGTTCAAGTTATGATCGAGAATGATGCTACAACTAAATAAATATATTTTGCTTAGACAAAATATATTTATTACTTTAGAATGGTTTTCTTGTTTAATGAGTGTTTTAGTATTTTGTTAACCCTAGGGACCTAAATGTAATTAGCCTAAGTGTGTTTAGGCTATAAATAGAATGATAGATTAGGGTTTTTGGACAACACACATGCTAGAGAGATTTGAGGGGCTTTATTGTATTCATCTTATACAAATCATCTAGTGGGTTTTTATTGATTATTTTGTGTGTGTTCATCTTTATATCTTCAACTTAATCAGATTCAAGCTCCAAATCGATCCTACAACATCCTAAGCAGCTCCTGTATTCACAAAGAGAATTTAGATAGAGTAAAGGACCAACGTTGTCAAAGTCTAGGGTCTGCCATTTTCATTAACATAAGAAAATTCTCTCCAGTATCCATCACTCCTTTTGGGAGTCCTAGATCTCTAGGGGGCTATTTCTCTGTGGCTGGTTTTAATGATTGTTAGGCCTTTGATTCCAAGATTCATAGTAACCTCTTTGATTCACTGGCCTTGAATACTGATTTTGAGGATAACTCCCTATGTTGGTTCAGGCCCTAACACACAGTCTCACAACACACACTCAAATGTAAAGTAAATATGCACAAAGCTTGCTTATATTATAAAAAATGAGAAGTGTTACAAAATAAGCAAATAACTATCCTATTTATAGCAAATAAAGAACCAAAGCACATGCAAAACAACTCCACATTCTCCTTTTTATTAGACAACAAACCAACTTTCAATTTCAACTCCATAAAACTTGGTCACCTGCTTACTAAGTCTTCAACAAGCAAGACCCTCATCCAAGCTTATTAAAAGTGACTAAATATCTCAACTATTTTAGCCCATCTAACCCGTTTATTAACCCATCTGACCCCTTTACATGCTGACCCATGACCCGTGATCTGTAAACGAACCATTTTTCTTACCGGATAAACCAGGTTTAGAACCGCGACATGTAAAAAAACAATTAACCCAACACCACTCGCGCGTCAGAGCCTTGCGGGATTCCTTCCTCCTCTCCAGCGCTCTTTGTGTCATGTATTGATGTGTGTGTGAGTAGTTAGTGTCTCAAAAGCAAAAATAATACGATCGTGGTCAAACCTAAAATACACTGGTGCAAATACCTTTTTTAAATTGATATATATATATATATATATATATATATATATATATATATATATATATATATATATATATATATAGGTAGAGGATCCGGTAGGAAAATTGTTTTGTGTAGGAAGTGTAGGAAGTGTTTTCAACCGTTAGATGAAATCTGATTAAATCTTTAGATGAAGGGCATTATAGACTTTTTATCCATTTTATTAATTATCATTGACCCACTAATTTAGCATTTAAAATCAGGATATTTATGAAATTTAATCATCCTAAAATAACTAATTCTTCCTTATTTTCATAACAATCATAAAATATTCGCATCAAATAATTCGATCAAATACCCAAAAACTTGTTCGATTCTTAAGACTACCTGTCAACAGTGTTTTATAACATGTATTTTCAACTAACGAAAACAGTAGTGTTTTATAACAAATTATATATATGGACAATGTTTTAAGACTACGTGTCAACAGTGTTTTATAACACGTATTTTTAACAAACGAAAACAATAGTGTTTTAAAACAGACAAGCATAAAATATATGAAAATAAGAAAGCGAAAACTGTAGTGTCATACATTTTACATATCTACTAGCGAGGTTTAAATATTTTCCTTGTGTAGTGTTTTTAACAGCTCGGATCTGTAAAACAAGACAAGAATAATGAGGTTTATAGGAGGAAGCCAACGATTAGTAAGAAGAAAGAAGCACCGATTAAAGACCTGGTTGTATATTGGTGAAGATGGTATGAGGAATTTTAAGAATGTAGAAAGATGAAGAAGGTGAGTTATTATGAGAGAGAAACAAACGTTAATTAAGGAAGTGCTTAATGATCAAAGACAAGAAATTGACTTTCATGCCCTCTTTTAAAACATTTTTGGACCATCCTACCCTTGATTATTAAATTATAATTAGTATAATCTTAAGTAATCAAAACTTTTAATCTAAACCATCGATTTATAAATCAAACGGTTGAAAACACTTCCTACACAAAACCATTTTCCTACAGGAACCTTACCATATATATATATATATATATATATATATATATATATATATAATGTGAAAGTAATTTCACATGACTTTAAAATTAATCCAGTTTTAGTGAGACTAACATAAGACATTAAGGATCTTTCTTATTAGGGGAAATCACCAAAATAGCCATTGACCAACTTCTTTTACCAAACTAGCCACCTCCTGTCTCTTGGGAGAGTCGGCTCGCGATTTCCGAGACGTCTTCAAGAGGTTTCCTGTCTAACCAATCACAGCACGACACGTGTTCAAACAATAATAAAAAAACAAATAAAAGTTGTACCTACCTTCTCTTGTCCCTCTCTAATCTCTCTCTCTCTCTCTCTTTCTCTCTCTCCTCTCTCTTTCTCTCTCC
This sequence comes from Ambrosia trifida, assembly GCA_028751855.1. NCBI lineage: Eukaryota > Viridiplantae > Streptophyta > Magnoliopsida > Asterales > Asteraceae > Ambrosia > Ambrosia trifida. Next base: position 12,764,374 of record CM054126.1, on the reverse strand, counting down.
AAACATAAAACACTACATGTGATACCCCGCAAATTCAGGTTCTCACTTTAACTAAACTCTAGTTACGTTCCTTGCATTATACTTAACTAGGGTTAGCTAGATAGGACACACGTTGCATTGTTGTGAGTTAATAACTGTATACATGATTAGTGAACCTCGGACGTTGGTGAATAATGAAGTTTAATAATTGCGAGTTAACTGATTTGGATTGATTGCGATTACGTGCTTCTGTGATACCCGGTGAAACTATGTGCAAACCATGTGTGATTATGTGAACTTAAACCGAATACGTTAATAAGAATCATTAAAGGTGGACCATTAGGATGATTGGGGTCTTAACACATGGGGTTACACTTATTACGGTCCGAAATAGCGAAAACGTCGAAGGAAAACACGTCGGGTGATGAAACGGGCCACCCACGCGGGCCAAGGCCCTGTGAGCGGCCGCTCACAGGGAGCGAGCGCCCGCTCGCCGGTACCTGACGTCTCTAAACTGCCTTAAACACCTATTTAAGCAACCTTAAGCCTCTTGTATCACCTAAACTCAAACCCTAATCGTCCCTACTGCCTCACTTACGAAATATTAACCCCAAACAACCTGCTAAGGCTCAAGAACATCGATTGGGAAGCTCCAAAGGCGTTCGGTTGATTGTATCGAAGAGCTTGGGGTATAATCCTTAATCCCTTACGCTTTAATCTTATTTTTATGTTATAAAAATCATATAACAAGGTTTGTCCAGGTCTGAAAGCTTTTGATAATTATTAAAACTTGAGGTTTTTGAAGATTAAACAAATTAAACATGATGATAGGCGAATAGTAATATCATAGGTTACTTGTTGCGCAAGTTGTTGAAGTTTTGATCACTAAAGTAAAAGCTTTGCATGTATAATGATAGAATCTGATCACAATAGGTCTTAGGAATGTTTGGTAATGGTTATTGAAGATTGTTGATTGATTTCATGCACACGGGAGTCGTTTAAAGAATGATTTATGCGTAATTAAAATCTGGACATAATGATTAGATAAAATTGTAGGGGCTGTAACGCGACTTTAACATGATGAGTTTGGTATTTTCTTTGCATGGTTAAATCACAACTGGTCTTAGCTTTTCATAATGGGTAAAATCAAGCGATTTGGACGTCGGTTGAGTCGTTTTTGGAATTTTCTTTGAAAATAGGTCATATCAGAATTTCGGGTTAACAAACTGAGTCGACTTTAAAACGTCATAACTCGAGTTTTATAAAGAATTAGGTTATGAAATTTTTACAGAAGATTAACATTGGAATAATTTGAGTTTTCCAAGTGGATTCATCCTGTTTGGATGAATACACAATTTTTGGGAATTTTTATAGTAAACTGACCTGTTATGAAAGTTTTCTGAACATAGCTATGTTGAACGAATTTTAATTATTTTTATGTTTGGTTTTGAGACAAAACAAAAATATGGGTTGTTAAAAGAATCCCAAAGAATATTCAGTAAAAATTTGGGAGATTAACTCACTGATTAAGTATTTTAAATAAATTAGTTTTGGTGACGCACAATCTGTCCTAAAAACACAGATTGTGTATTATGTGTTTATGTGACTAATTGAAGTCCTAGGTGGTATGTATTTGATGTGTAACTGAATGGGCACTATGATGAGACGCATATGGTATGTAAAACTAATTGTAACCAACGTATTCACCAACGGGTCCGTAGGATTTACTTATGCATGTAGAATCACTATGTGTCACCTACACGCTTTTGAACATTTAAACGTGTTGGACAAACGGGTTATATGGTGTAATGGTATTACACATATACTTACTTAGTGACACTTGTACTAGGGAGCCGGTAGTGCACCCTACTTTGGAGTTGGATTTATTTGCTTGCATTCTAAGGTGAGTTTCACTACTCTTTTCTCAAAAGCATGCGTCTCGGGTTTGAGACAACTTACAAAACGTTTTCTAGTCCGGTTTGGGACTACTTTTACATCTCGGGTTATGAGATGCTTTGACTCCTTGCGTGGGTCGGGTTTTGACTCCTTGTGTGGGTCGGGTTTTACGATTCCTTGTGTGGATCGGGTTTTTGATCAGTTTAAAACTTATTGGTCCTTTGTAAACTAAACACTCTATCATTTTGGAAAGTCCTTGCATATTATTGGGTTAATCGCTGGAGGCGAGCGGGGTATTAGTTGATAGCGCTATTAGGTTGTGCAGCAACCTCATGTCTGAGGTGCTTGAGGCACGGGCATGAACTTCTGACCACATTTGAGAACTGGTGTTGATAGACACCAGTTATTGAGGCAAACTATTACATTACTGAAGGTGTCCCAATAATTCTGTTTAGTTACACTGAGTGGGTTAGCTACCCCTGACACGCTTAAACTGGTGATACTTGAACATTTTGGTCTGGAGGACCTACGCTTTTACTTGGTTACGTGGTTTTGGAAACCAGCGCACTTACTTACTCATTTTCTTTACTTAGTGAACTCACCAACATTGTTTGTTGACCCACGATATACATGCTTTTGCAGGTAGTTAGCTTCCAGTGCCACGATTAGAAAGCACTGCACACTTCACTGCATTTGGGGTCTTGGGCATACACTTAAATTATATATCATGCTTTTACATTTTCTTTCGTATGGTTTTAATTTGGGCGCGTTGTTTTGCGCATGGTTTTAAAAGGTTTAAATTTGGTTTACGCTTCCGCAGCCTAACTAAACTTGGTTTTTGAAAACGAACTAAATGGTTTGGGCATTTAGAGTTCGTTCATATGACTTATGGCTATGGGATCCTGGTATGTCATGCGCCTCGCGGTATAAACCCCGCAGTGGAAATTTGAGGGTGTGACACTACAACTCTCTCTCTCTCTCTCTCTCTCTCTCTTCTCAAAGGTTACTCCACCCTCACCTTTATCTTGATACCCTTCTCTTTCAACAAGAAAGAAACAATTGGTGTCTCTCTCCCTATTAACTATCAATCCTTCTTCCTTTAATATCACCTTCTGATTACTCTCTCACGCAAGAACAACCCTTTGAACAACCATTAACACCTCTCTCTCTCTCTCTCTCTCTCTCTCTCTCTCTCTCTCTCTCTCCCCCCCCTCTTTTTCAAACAACAATAGCTTCAACGACCTGCTCTCTCTCTCTCTTTCTCTCTAATCCTACACCTTCTCCTCTCTTACAACGATAGTAATGACTGTTTGATGGAACAGAGAGAGCTAGGTGGGGATCCGGTCAACGATTGACTTTCAGGTGAGGTGAAGTTTCCAATCGGCGGGTGACCTGGTTTCAGATAAGTGGGTGGGTTATGTCCGAGTGATTGTTTGGTTTTTCAGGTGGGTCCAGGTTTCCGGGTAGGTCTAGGTTGCAGGTAGTGAATTGGGTGGTGGTGGGTTTCCGGGGTAAGGTGGGTTTTGGTTTTCAGGTGAGGTGTTCGACTGCAGTAGTTTCTGGTTGGTTGTAGTTGGATTTTTCTTGTTTTGGCTTGTGTCCCGGTGACGTCTCCGGTGATGGTGGCGTCTCCGATGAAAGAGTCTGTGGAAGAAAGTCTGCGGAAGAAAGTCTACGGAAGAAAGTCTGCGGAACTTTGCGGAAGGTTGTTGTGTGTGTGAGAGAGAGAGGGGGGAAAGAGTTGGGAAGTGTGTAGGAGAGGTCTCACAAAGACGTCTTGGGATTCGGGAACCGTCTCTCCAAAGACGGGTGAGGTGTCGCTCAGCTAGTGGTCCATCACCAAGGTCTCACGAAGACGTCTCGGGACCTGTAAGCCGACTCTCCCAAGAGATAGGAGGTGGCTATTTTGGTAAGTTGACCAAGTCTTTGGCTATTTTGGTAATTTTCCCTTCTAAATATTTGTACATTATGGAGACCACAATCTTATACACACCACAAGGACAACGTGTTTGGTGTTATATAGACAAGTAGCTAAAAGCATTTAATACCAATATCCCATAAGTAAACTCCTTATGTAGGAGTAAATTTGTATAGAATATATTGGGAATGAAACCCAATATCTATATCTATACTACATTATAAAGAAGGAGGCATGGGTAAATATGTCCAAATTGTTCAAAGTTAAGATGGCATACCAAGAATTTCTTTACAATTTCTTAAATTTTACCACTTTTCCTCCATAAATGCCCCTAGAAGATAATCAACTTTTATATGAAAATAGAACTCACCCAAACTAAATAAACACATTGGATAACAATATTTTTGAACGAATTTCATATAATGGCGATGAAAGATAATAATTTATGTTACCACAATGAATAATCTTATCTCAGCTAAACTTGTATGAGTTTTAAAACTTTTCCATAATAATACTTATATTATAAACCCTTTTCATATATATGTGTCTACCCAGCGGCAAAGTGGACGGGATGGTTTGGCTCAGTGGCTACATTGACCAATTTTTTAGCTGCTGGGTCAAGTTGGGCAAGTCTATTACAAACTTACAAATCACAACTTTTAATTTCTAAATGGACAATGACCTTCATATGATTGTGTATACAATAATCATATTATTACTACATGCTTTTGTCATGTAAATGAACTTTATCATTTAGCAAGGTGTCTTCAATGGTATGGTTATGTAGATATTTAATGACCGAACAACTTACACAAGAGTGATGTTTATGTTCATATTGGTCTGTTACAGTAACATACCTTTGGTTTATTAAGATTTGTTCAATAATGAGTACATGGTTTTTGTGGTGAACTGCAATCAGTTGTAAGTGGCGGTGCACATTTTTTTTTTCTTTCTACGAATACTTGTTAAAATATAGTGTGCACATTTCTATTCTTTTTGCGTAACTTGCGGCAAAAAACCTAAGTATCATAATATAGTATTGCAACCCAATTTTGAATCCCGCTGCAACGCGCGGGTAAACCTGCTAGTATATTTCTTATACATAACATTTGTTTCTTCAATCTAATATAATCAAGACAAGTGAATCTACATAAGTGTTTGGATAATAGCCAATGATAATGATTATTTGAAACTTGATAAGTATGAATATTTGATACAACTCTTGAGCAACACCCTTAAACATCTTCCATAATGCAATGAGCAAAGTAGGACCACGGTTGAGGTTTTGTCGAACTATAGAAGTTCTTACCCTTCTCCTTATGGAAAAGTTCATATGTTTTTATGGGACAACATTACTAATTTATGGAATATTAACATCTATAATTTATCGAGTATTATAGAAATGTTGAAATTTGATTAACATTAAAAGAGCCCAATGAAACCAACCAATATAACAGAAATTGAAAGGAGAAAGAATTTAATAAGAATAGTAATTGGAAGAAGAATAGGAAAAATAATTGTAATGAGGCAGATAAACAACATGCATATGAAGAAAAAGATGCAGAATGGGGAGAGGAATAGGAGGAGTATAAGTCCCATTATAAAAATTAATTAGTTTACAAGTGCTCTCCTTAAATCGATGAAAGTAATATATAGGAAAGATACGTAAAGGATGTTGTTTGTTTTTCCATGATTTTGGCATGCACTATATTACAAACATGCTTATTGAGTGAAGTCTTGCAAATCTTCTATATTGTAACATGCTTATTGAGTGAAGTCTTGCAAATCTTCCCAAATTGGTTGTCCATAGAATATCTAGAGACCGTAATATGTGTCAATAGATTAAGTGTCTAATAATGGGATTTTTTATCAACGGAAATAGGGGTAGGAGATATTCATAGATGTATTACCTTTGTAAGAATATTGTATCCTCGATTTCAATTCATAAATTAGTTTTTTTTTTTAATATGGTCATGTGATTGAGTATGCATCAACTAAAGTCAATACTCGAGTACCTTTAGATGAGTAGTTATAAATTTAAATAAGAACACATACATCAAATATAATTAGAAAATCTTGGTATATGCAACTATGTAAAGGTTATTTATAAAACATTAATAAAATAAGTTGATATAAGGTCACACATATTACTTAGGTAGATTAAGAATTGAACTTTACGATTTTTGTATACTATATATGTTTTTGGGTTTGGATTTGGGTTTAAGTTCGGGTTTGAGTTTGAGTTTGAGTTGTAGTATTAATATTTATAACTAGTGTTTATTTCACGGCGCACGTTGCGGTTCTTCCTATGTTTGCTGATGTTTTGTGTACATGTAATAGATTACAGTAAAATAAAGCAAGACTATAGAATTTGAGGCATCTTGTGGCTTAACATTGAAACTTATTTGGTTAGGTTAGGTTCTTTAAACGCGAGTATGCACCACATTTATGTATTAAAATTTCACAATAAGGAAAACAATGTTGAATGCAAATGGCAACATGTAGTATTTGTCATGTTTCATCTCGTAAGTGGTGAAACTTAAACATTTTAATTGAAGGGGATAAAAATATCAAACATAAATTAAGAAAATTCTTTATAAAAGCAAATCGCATAAAACAGTGCATTATGAACACAAAACTCTAATAAAAAACACTTGCTTAACAATCTTGGTCCGCAGCAAGCAAATGGCACAAATGGTAGTTCCGAACACATAATAACGTTGCTTCAAAAACCTAAGAGCACTCCTATTTTATATTGATTTAGTTAAAGACATCCAATGGAAGAACCAAACCTAACAACCTATAAAAGCATACTCCTAAAAATGTCAATTTGTTTACCTGCTGCATTTGCAAAAGAAACAACAAATAAGAAGATAATGAATGTGAAATTATTGTAAGGTGTTACACATATCTATCAAGAGCGTCACGTACTCAATGATGCTTTCCCTTCCATCATTAACGAAAATGAGTTACCCGCTTTTTTGCCTACGCCTACACCATTGTTGAATTCCTTATTAAAATAATCCAGAAATAACCCCAAATCCAAAACAATTCATAATGTACTTACATGTATGATTCTACATGCACATATGTGTGTGTTTTGAATATACTTTAATGAACAGAGTAAACAAAAGAAAAAAAGAAAGAAAGAGCATTAACTATGTAGAATAGTTAATAGTTAAAGAATGTTGAAACTACAATTCCAAGTTTCATAAGTAGCATTTGTTCTATAGGTAATACAAGCTAGTTTTCCCACCACATTATTGTACTTATCCGTGAATAAAAAACAGTAAGAATCAAATAAAACCTTTAGCACGCATTTTCTAATGAAACAAAGATATTATACCTTTCAAGTTTGTTATGCCATGTTCCATGAACTCGGACTGTGTCATCAAAGAAAATGTCTCTTGTGCAAAACTGCAACCCACATAAGTAATCTACCAATTAGATAGTCAAAATAAAAAGAAAATGTACATATACAAACACTACTCTTTGTTAACATATATAGATCTTGTAGAACTTCATTTTAAGAAACAATGTACTCTTGTGTTAATCTAACTGCTTACTTCTCATACTTATACAAAAGGTAATCAGGAACTTAAACAATTATCACTATAATACAACTCTTAGGAACAAAACATTAAGCCCTGAAAATAGATGTTCAAATTGAAAATCAATTTTTCTACGAGTAATAAATGAAGTTATCTGGTTGAGTGGCAGTTTGAATTGTAGAAGCCAACATAGTTAGGAGCATGTTACACTCATGTAAAGTCAATATAAATAGGTTTACGTTTGTCTTAGTTTATTGAGCTTAGTTAATTGTGTTACAATAGTGTACGGGGTTGGGATAGGGTGTATGATCTAAGGTTCGGCCCACTATGTATTAAACCGCCCTATGGATTATAAATTGGGGGTTTGTGGTTCACTTTAGGGTTGATTGCTAGTTTTTGTTTTGTTGTGTGTTGTTCGACTTCTTGTACCAGACGAGGCTTTCTCGTGTGCAATTTAATCAATAACAATTCAATCTTTGATCTTTCTTGTTAATCTTACATTAGTTTTTCGCACTCTTGTGAGGTTTGTGTGATTTCGGGATTTCTCTAAACTTACAATTGGTATCGGATCCATTGAAGCTTTTGAAGGCTCAGATTGATTCCACTCGCATACAAGAAGATTAGAATCGGACGTCTCAATTAAAGGTGGTTTTCTACTGTTTCGATTCATTTAAACTAACCTATATCTACTCGTCTTGTGTTGGTTTTCATTATTACAGATTTCAAAAGTTTTATTGTGGTTTTTGGATCTTCATTGTAATTAAAGAACATAATATTTATGTTAAAAAAGTTTTGGTGATCGATCGATATTGACAGAAAGAGTTTGTGTTTGCTTGAAATTCAGGGGATTAGCTGCAAAAGATTTGGAGGATCTTCAAATTTTTAGATACAATTAATATAAATCCCTTAATTTTCGGATCCATGACAACCATTGGAAGTGTACAACATCGTTTTGGCTTGGAAAACAAGTGTAAGATTTCAATTATGAGAGTGTGCGACATTATTGCTAGTGTACGAAGCAAACTAAAGGCCATATTCTATCATACGAGTTTAACATCTTGTGTACGACCCAGAACCAGAGTGTGCAACCCAAGAATCAGGCCCAAATATCTGTGTTTGACCTCATTATTTAGTGTACGGCCCAATACATAGTGTGCGACCTTTGTGTACGACCCAACATTGTGTGTGATAAGCCCAACTAAATTTTGGCACAAATATTAACTTGTGTACGACCCAAAGACAAGGGTGTGAGTTCCATTGTTGTGTACGACTTGTGTGCAACATTGTGGACGAATTGAGGACTTGAACAAATTGAACTGCTTTATTTTATGTAAGAAAACTTGAATATTACTAATATCCTATATCTTTTCAGCAAATGGATCCAATTAACAAACAAATCGTGATAACTGAAAATGCTGCTATTAACCAAGATCTCGACAACATAATCGGAACTAATAACTGGATTCCCATGCCACTATTGGGGGGAATATTTTCCGAATGGATATTACAATTCATCCAACACATGAAAATCAAGGATACAAAAGCTTGGAGATCTATCTCCAAAAGTTGCAAAAAGATTTAAGTGAGGAAAGATGCAGATATCTCCATTTCAAAGAACTTTCTTAAAAATTATCTACTGAACTTGAATCATTAAAATCAAATTTTGAAAATGCTAACTTTAATTTTTGAAAATTTGATTGTTCGAGTGAAAAGGTTGAAAAAATGATCAATAAACAATTAAAGTTTAGTGAAAAGGAAGTCAGAAATAAGGATACGTGATTGATCCTCTACTATATAATCATTCCTACACCACTATTCCTATGACTGGTGAGTGATGAGGAGATAATTGCCATTCCTGACAAGGTCTATGGGGAGGTCAAGGATTTGAAAGTCGAGCCAGTCAAGTCCATGAAAAATAAAGATTTTTAAACCTGATAAGAATGAAATTAAATTGTCAAAACCAAAACAAAATTTTGTTTTCGTGAAACCCCATGATGTCTCAAACCAATCTGAGACATTATGTTTGAAAAGAATGCTGGAATTGACAAAATCTTTCAAGTCTTGAATAATAATGAACAAAATTTCTTTGAGAAACCACCTGAAATTGAATCAAAATGTGAAGAACCTAAATAAAAATCAACCACTATTGCAAACTCATCAGTGACCTATGAGTTTGAAATGATAAATGATCTAAATAACTTCATAAAGCAGTTTGAGTATGACAGGTAATCTATATCAGTCACATCATCTAACTCTACATGTGACTCTACAGAAACAACTGATTGTGAGAAATTCGAATTAGGTGAATATGTTGAATCTATTGGTGCCATCTGAAGTGTCTGACTCAGACTTGACAACAACAAATTTAGTTGAATCATAAAATATTGATGAATCAACAGTCTCAACTGAATCAAATGATGTTCAATCTGTTGAACAAGTGTCTGTAGAAACTGGTAGCACGAGTGCTACCAGTAAAATAGACACTATTTGTTGAAGAAATTTTTGTTACTAACCCTTATACTTCGTTTGCAGCAGAAGTAATAATAGAAGATTGGATAGAGGATAAAGAGGATGATGGTTTTGAGTTAAAGAATAAAATTCATAAAAATAATGTTTTATTGTGTGGGATCTGTTTTTAAGACCAATCAATGTTTGAACAATTGTTTTGATTCTATTTCTCATGGTGTGAATTCACATGTTTTGTAAAATAAATTAGCTGATTCTAAGAATTTATTGGTCAAATAAGCTGGAAAGGGTGGTCAAACCAAATATGTACCACCTAAACCCGCTACAAAATTATGTTTGGTGAAATTGAATGTGATGTTGGTTTGAATGCAAAATCTTCTAAGAAAGTTAACAAACTTGCATAGGGTAGGAATCAAAATAATTCTCTTGCATTGAGACCTAAGGGTTCACACAGGTCTGCAGGTTCTGAAAAGGCTGATATATCATCAGGGAAACCACATGTGAAGCAATAGATTTACTACACGTGTGGTGTCGCTGGTTACATAGCATGAAATTGTACTCATCGTCCAGTCAAACTCAAAGAAGATGAGCATCAGAAGGCTCCAAAAGGGAACGAGAAACGCTCTATGCATGTTAAGGTAGAACACCAAAGCAGGTAAAGAGTGTACATTCCAAGGTAAAGCCTTCTGATGAAGATTGAAACAAGGGAAAACGACTGAAACAAAAAGGAAAAGAATCAAAAATTCCAAAGGGCACTAAGAATGTCGAAGTTTCAAAAAATGACAACAAAAGAAAACAATATTGTAAACCTAAAATCGTTGTTCAATCAACTCCATCTGCATCTTCAGGTTCCAGTGTCAAGACACCTACTAACTTTTCTAATGATAACATGATTTGGATGAGTGTGTCTTACATTGATAAAAATGGTTTACCCATATCCACTATGTTCTGGGTACCAAAATCTAACAGATTCCGCATCATGTGCCAAAACGGCTATGGAGGACTATCATTAGACTTTGGTATATTGATAGTGGATGTTCCAGACACATGACAGGACTTGTCCTGGCTTTCTGATCTCGAGAAGTTTGATAGAGGATTTATCTATTTCGCGGGAGGTGAGACGAGACTGATAACCTGTCGGGGCATTGTAAGGAATGGGGCTTTATATTTAAAATTTTCAACTATGTTCCTAAGTTGAAGCATGGCCTACTAAGTGATTCGCATATTTGCAACAATGGCTACTTAAATCCCTTCACAAACATACATTGTCTAATTTTAAAACCAGGAATTGTCATTCCTGCGGATTGGATTTTGTTGAAGTTGGAAAGAAAAGGGAATGCTTATGTCATTGACATGAATATGCTGACCTAATCACCTCTTGTAACACCCCAACCAATGGCGGATTCATCTAAGTGCCACGTAGTGACGATTGTTCAATAGCTCATGGACTAAAAGTGTAAATATTGATATATTGATTTAGCAGTTTATTACATTGAAAGAAAATACAAGATACGATAATTCTAAAGTGACAACTAAACTGAAATACAATGAATCCAAAATCTAAGTAAAAATTCCAAAAGCTTAAAAGTCATCTCATAAATAACCTGAAACATGTACGAAAACAATATATGTCAATACAAAAATGTATTGGTGTGCATACCCTGTTTTGAATACATATAGTAGAAAAAGTGTTTAGCAATTCATGTGCGATACCATTTGCAATTATGTAATAAGCAGTATCCGGGTCAAAACCAATCCTAAGACAGTGTGACATGAAATTTATATATAGTATGCGCTATTGTCAGTAATAATGACATACATAACAATGACCAAGGTCTCTCAACAGAGTCAACATGAGGATATACCATAGTACTATTCATTGATATGACAGGCCCAAACGGTTAATGATTTTGACAAGTCATAGATACACACAACTAATCATAAAGCAAACACACGTAAGAATTGCATTCAGTGAAAGAATTTCATTTAGACATAGTGTACATGAGTAGCCCCAAAAAAGTAAAACATGAAAACTGGAAAAGATATACTCACATGTTGCGAAGAATAGCAAGTACGACTGGCACAAGTTGTAGCGGTTTGGGTAAATCCAAAAATTACCCTAATAGAGTGAATAGTATATTTATGAGCAATAGAATAAAATGAATTAAAATGACTTGGAGATTTGTAAGTTCATGTGGGTTTAGATATTTAGTCTAGGACTCTAAAATGTCCAGATAGTATAATGTAACGAAAAATATATAATCCAAAATACCAATTTGTATTTATATAAAACGGTAAGGATAAATATAATTTGTATGAATAACGATACGATCAAATAGAATTTAATATATCCACACAATATTAATATCATGGAATAAATATATAAACGTATATATATAGATTATAGCTTTGACTAAAATAGAATCAAATGACTAGCAATATATTAATAAATCAAGTCGTCTAGAATTAAATATTGAACTAGAAAGTAACAAAATAAAATGTAATGTATAGTTAATACATATGTAAAATATGTCTAAAGTTTAACGCCAACCTACAATATGAGTATCGAAATGTCAAGTGTTATATATATATATATATATATATATATATATATATATATATATATATATATATATATATATGACAACTTATATAATGTGACAAAATAAACTTTTCTATATAATTCGAATAGTGAAAATGACAAAATGAATAAGAGAACGTGTGTAAAACTATATAATTATTTTGTAAATAAAATATTTATCAAACTTTATACACACACGCACACGAATATTTGAATAAGATTATTAGCCAAATAGATTGCTAAATAAAGTAAAGGCAATTAGATTAATAATCTCCTATACATATAGATATGTGTTAGAGTCACGAAAATAAAGATAAACAATTTTTATATAAAATAACATATAGGTGATCCGTACCTTAGTGTGAAGACAATCATGATTTACTCTATATTAACCAAACCCCCGATTGCCCGTTCTGTTACAGAGAGGTATAAGGTTAGCGGCTCTTTGGGTAGTGGTGCTGTGAGAGTAGGTAAATTCATAAGACATTCTTTCATTTCTTTAAAAGCTTTTTCCGCCTCAGGGGTCCAGCGGAAATTACTTTTCTTAAGACAATTTTTGAGAGTGTCTACAAATGGAAAAGACTTAGAAGCGTAATTTGAAAGAAAACGGTTGAGGGCGACTAGGCGTCCCATTAGCGTTTGTACTTCCTTGATGCTTGTTGGTGAAGGCATTCTTTCGATGGCTAGGACCTTGTCTGGATTCGCGCGGAAACCGTCGCGCGTGACAACAACGCCTAGGAATTTTCCTTCTTCCATCCCGAAGGAACATTTGCTGGGGTTGAGCTTCATGCGCACCTTTCGCAGTTGATTGAATGTCTTCTGGATGTCTTCCAGCATGTTATCTTCGTCTTTGCTTTTGATGACAAGGTCATCAACGTATACTTCCAATCGTACTCCTATCTCATGGATGAAAGCGCTGTCCATGAGACGTTGGTATGTGGCTCCCGCGTTTTTCAGACCGAAGGGCATTTTGGTGTAGCAGAAGATGCCCGTGTCTGTGCGGAAGGCCGTTTTATCTTCATCTTCCTTCGCCATTTGGATCTGGTGGTAGCCTTTGTAGGCGTCGAGGAAGCATTTGAAGCGGAATGGTGCTAGGGAGTCCACTTTTAAGTCGATTTCTGGAAGAGGGTAGCAATCCTTTGGGCAAGCTTTATTTAGGTCTTTGTAATCGACGCACATGCGCCATCCGCCTGTAGCTTTACCTACCATGACCGGGTTGGCGACCCATGTTTGGTAGCGTATTGGGCGGATGATGCCGGCGTGCAGTAGTTCGTTGACCTGCTCGTTCATCGCCTTTGTTTTCTCCGGTCCCATTTTGCGCATCTTTTGGGCCACTGGTTCCACTGATCTGTACGTGTTAAGTTTGTGTTCCGCGATGTTTCTTGGAACACCGATCATGTCAGATGGTTGCCAGGCAAATATGTCTATGTTCTTTACTAGCAGTTGCTTAAGGTGTGCCCGTATGGTGTTGGAGATTTCATGGCCGATGATAACCGTTTGGTCCGGGAATTTTGGGTTAAGAACCCAGTTTTCCGGTTCCGATCGGGTTTGTGTTTTTTGTGGTTTTGCCATGTCGATCGCGTGGCACTGTTTGTTGCCACGGATTATTGCTACGCCGGTTCGGGTTGGGAAACCCACCATTTGGTGCGGGGTGGAGGCATTGGCGTTGAACTTTGCCAAGCCTTCCCTCCCTAGTAGGACATCATGGCGAGAGGTCGCTGGTAGTACCATGAAGTCACAGATTTCTGTGCGTTCGTGGGTACCATCTGTTAAGGTAACCGGGAAGGTGATAATGCCGCGTGGCATGATGACTTCATCAATGAAGCCTGAGATTGGTGCGTTGACTGGAACGAGGCGGGCTTTGTCGTCCTCGTCCAATTGTTGAAAACACTGATCATATATGATGTCAGTGCTGCTTCCGCCGTCTAGGAACATTGATTGTGTTCGATAATGTCCTACGACGCCGGTGACGATTAATGGCGCGGTGGCGGAGGGTCCTCCTCGTACTTTGGGGAGGAGGACGTCCACCTCTTTCCAAGAGTCGTCAGTCTCTCGTGGGCGCTTTCCTTTGTTCTGGCGCTTGCCCGTGGCGGAGATCATGTTACAGTGATGGTGCGGGGTATGTCTGATGTAGCTTGTTTGCAGATTCCGGATTTGTTTCTTTCCGGGCTCTTCGTGTCTGTCGTCGTGGTTGTTGCGCCCGCCCTTGTTGACGTTTTTGACGAGGTGACCGAGCTGGCCTGTTTTTAGTGCCGCCTCTATTTCTAGCTTTAAGCTGTAGCAGTTGTCCGTTAGGTGGCCATAATCGTTATGGTATTCGCAGTATTTGGTATGGTCAACATTCTTTCTTTTGCCCAATATCTTTGGTTCTTTGAAAGTAACCTGCTCTGTTTTGAGCACCTGCGACGGAGTTTTTGTGAGCGGCGTCCAGTCGGTGTTCTTTTTGGCTGGGGCCTTGTGGTCCCTTGATTGTTTGTTTGTGATCGTTTGACGGGCGTCATTGGCGGATGAGTATTTGCCTTCGTCCGTTGGTCCTGAAATGCGCGACCAAACGGATTGCTTGCCTTTGTTTCTGTTGGAGCTGTTGGTTTGATTGTATCCGCGCTGTTGTTTGATGGAGCGCTCTGAGGATGCGTATATTTTTGAAGCTTTAATGACTTCTTCCCAGGAATCAGGGACCCCTGTTTTCCCGGATAGGGTTTTCATCAGATCCTCGCTGCGCACACCGTGAATAAAGCCTGCGCGGGTCAGTTCTTCTCCGCAGCCGATTTGAAGTGCTTCCTTGTTGTAGCGCACGATATAGTCATCGATGGATTCGTTGTCCGTGCGCTGGCATAGGAGGATGTGGGCCTTGTCTTTTTTGTGCCGCATGAGGTGGGAGAAGTGATCTTTGAACTTCTGGATGAGGTCATCGAAGTCTAAAATGCCTCCTATGGGGAGGTTATCAAACCAAACTTTGGCTGCGCCTGTTAGGGTTTGTGCAAATAGGTGACACCAAACCTGTACAGGCCAAAGGACTGTGGTTCCGGCGCACTCGAAATCATGTAGATGATCGGTGGGGTCTCGCAGGCCATCGTATCTACCGATGCTGCTTGGGAGTTTTGCTTGTTTTTCTATTGGTGCGGTGGCTATTCGTTGACAAAATTTAGAGCTTAAAGCGAACGACTTAGGCCTGTATGGTCTGTTTAAGTCGTCGTCTTCTTTCTGGTGTGATGTCGCCGAGTGGGTTTTTGTCAGCTTCCGCTTTTTGGCTCTTGAGGCTGTGGCGTCTGAATCGCTGGTGGGTTGGTATCCGTCGGATTCTGACGCGGAGTCTACTAGGTCTAGGTCACGTGTGTTCTTGCTGCGACCTGCGACGTGAGACTTTGGTCTTGTAGCCTGCTTTTCCTTCCCCTTTCGGCTGTGTTTTGCGGAAGGGGAAGCCTTACTCTTGGACTTGCTGGTTTGGATTTTAGCCAGCATGTTTTGATAGATCTTGGTGTTTTTGAGTTGCTTTCGGAAGAGCCACTCGTCAGGGTCCATTGGTGTGTTGGGTAAGTCAGAATCAGATGATTCTGAAGCCGTGACTGCGCGGGGCGGGGTTTGTTCCCTGACGGTTGCTGCCTGTGTGCCCTTGTCCGGAGTTTGGAGTGGTGCCGCTCTGTCGGTCTGAATGACTACAGAGGGGGTTGCTCCCTTGGTTCCGGTAGAGGGTAGATCAGCCATTGTGTGAGTAAAGGATGTGGTTTTGAAAGGTTTGTTGGTCTTTCAGCCGGTACGGATGGCGCCAATGAAGAAACAACGAGTATATGTTTAGTGAGAGGATAGAAGGGAGTGGTAAGTGATATGACAACTCGTGTTCGCAGCAGGGTATAATCCTTGGCTCACAACGATAGTGAATCTAGGGTTATGCACACAAACGATAAGCAAGTAAAATATATAGAACAAGAATGTAAGTGGTTCGATCTCGTGAGATCTACGTCCACTGGAAAAGGTGACCTTTATTAATAAATAACGTGAATGATGATACAAGTGGAGATACAAGTGTATTCGTTCCTATTGGCTGGTTTTTCTGTCTAGAGAAAGGAGGTTGAGCCCTCCTTTTATAGGAGATGCATGGGCCTCAGCCTTTGGAGCCCATCTCTCCTTTACTGGGCCGGGCCGGGGGACCGGGCCGGTTAGTTGGCAGGCCCACCTAGTTGGATCCTAACTCTTGGTTAGATAAAGTGATCCAAGTTGGGGAGGGCCCCTTTTGATTGGACCACGTGTCATCCCGTGGTTGGCCGGTTGGGAGGTTCATTGTCCTCCACACACGTGGCGAGTTGCGAGCGGTGTGCAGGGGTGTCAGCTGTCAGACGACTGACCATTCGTCAGCTGACATCTGACGGGGAGAGGCAAGTTGGTGTCCAAGGGGGATGCCTTTAGGTGTTGTCAACTGGTGCCCCTGCGCCTTCGGCGCTGCAGTAGTCCTGGAAGTGATTATTCCCGCGGGTGTTAGAACTTTCAGCGGAGGTATTTTTGACTGGCGGGTAGGGTGCGCCTGAAAGTGGTACCCTACCCCTTCACTATATAATTATTTTGTAAATAAAATATTTATCAAACTTTATACACACACGCACACGAATATTTGAATAAGATTATTAGCCAAATAGATTGCTAAATAAAGTAAAGGCAATTAGATTAATAATCTCCTATACATATAGATATGTGTTAGAGTCACGAAAATAAAGATAAACAATTTTTATATAAAATAACATATAGGTGATCCGTACCTTAGTGTGAAGACAATCATGATTTACTCTATATTAACCAAACCAAATAACTGATAATGCAAGTCCTATGATTCGATGACTGCCAAAGAGATGCAAGTTCAAGAGGCGTAGATTTTCTAAGTAGATGGTTCGTCGTATGAGTGTTAGAAAGTAGAGACTATGGGAAAGTTTATTTTATTTTAATTTATTTTATTTTAAATGGATTAAAGATTAACTCATATATAGTTTTTGAAATAATGGTAGTATACATGAATGAATTTACTAAAATTAAAATGTTGGTTTCAATTCATTGATAAAACTTATGACTTGATTACAATTACTAAGGAAGTCAAAGTGAAACTTGGATTTTTATGGACTCATAAATCATCATTAAACATAATACGTTTATTTTCATTATTATTGTTTGAAAATGAATATTACTAAATAACAAATTTCATTTTAACACATATCATTTTATAATAAACATCTTACAAACTATAGAGAAGAATATCTCAAATTTCGTAGGTATTGTTATTAATATTATTGGTATAATTTATATTTATGTACTTTTTTTTCTATTTTGTAAAAACAATTTCGAATAACGTCTCAATATACATATTTGATTAAAATGAAGATTCAATCCATAATAAATGCAATGATAAACATTGAATTCAATCTTTTCATTAAATACGAAAACGATTACAAAGTTTAAGGATAGAACATTAGAATATATGAAGGACTACTATCGACAACTTGGCAAAGATGAGGGTGTAGGTTGTCACACCTCTGGTCTCGACCTTGTAAATAAACCGATGACAACAATATACTCACCCGTTACGAAGAAGCTTTGTGTATACTTTGATCATGGGGATAGGTCATGTTGTGGGGCATAGTTTTATCTGTTTCAATACATAAACTAATCATATCTAAACTGGTGACTTACAGAACGAGTGTGTAATTTTTGTGTAGGTGGATAAATAATACTTTTAATCGCCTTGGACTATGAAAACACTTATAATAATTCTATCATAATATTACTAATCCGTGTGCTTGCAGTCTAGTTGAAGCTTGTATTATCCTCTTGCCTGTGGCTGTCTAAAAAACATGCAGTTTAAACAGTTTTTATTTTAGTTAGCTTTACTTTAATTTTATTTATTTTAATTTGATTTATTTTATAAAAAAAATACCTTTTTTGAAATTTGGAAAAGACCCGTTCATTTTTAAAATAATCTTTGGTCTTGGGATTGGAGCCAGGACCACCGCACATTTAGTGGGCCCCACAAAATCAAAA
The DNA here is from genome assembly GCA_028751855.1 of Ambrosia trifida. Classification (NCBI taxonomy): domain Eukaryota; kingdom Viridiplantae; phylum Streptophyta; class Magnoliopsida; order Asterales; family Asteraceae; genus Ambrosia; species Ambrosia trifida. Next base: position 12,745,962 of record CM054126.1, on the reverse strand, counting down.
GGTTTTAAAAAATGGTTTTATTTGTTTAAAATTCATCATCATAAAAAATTTTCGGCGGCACACACAATTAAACATCACTTTTCAAAACTTTCTCAATACTCATCATCTTTGATTAACCTTTAAAAACCCAAAAAAAATTATTAGGTATTGAAGCTGGGATCATCGTTGATAGGTATCCATAAGATTAATCTATGAATAATATGAACAATATATGGTTGTCGGGTTTTAGGTTTACAAGTTTTGGATGTTTGAATGTCGATTGAATTGGTATCATATAAATGTTTGTCACAGACTTAAAGTTGTTTAGGATGAGTTCACATGTGGATTTTATCGAAAAACAAGAATGAACTGGTCGGAGAAGATGAACATGGGGAGGTGCGTGTATTTAACGTGATCTAAGAGCGCGCACTCGAGGGGTTTGACAAATATACCCATTAGTTACAAAACTGACATTGGACAGGGTGTATGGGGTGGCTTAAATGTCTAAATTTTCCCTCATTTTTGTATGACCAGGACCGGTATAACCGTCACGCATTCTAAAATTATATGAGTACCATTGGGATAGTGTGCGAGGAAGTCTAACTACTATATTTCCCTCTTACACCGGGATATGGACCGCACACAACTGTGTGGGTCGTACACTCCCAGTATTTTGGGCTTGGTCATTTTTTTGGGCTTGCTAAGTGGTATTAAAAGTGTTTAAAGGACCCGAACTGATTTATTAACAAATTTAACATTGTTTTTAAGTCAAATTTTGTCTTTTTGAATTCTAAGAACGTTTTGTGGGAAGTTTTACCACGTTCTTTCGGGTGGTCGTTCAATATAATTAAAGGTTTTATTGTCAATATCTAATCCAAACCGTTTGGTGCATAAATAGCAAAGAAAACTGCTGCTACTAAAGTGCATGTTCCTGACTCATCACCTGTTATAGTCGTCGTGTACAACTCCGTTTACCGTTGTGGTCATCGCCCTATCTACCACCGTCGTCCGGGCCTTTGTCGAAGATCGTTGTCCATCGAAGTTCACCCTTTGATTCGTCATATAGCTGGTAAGAAAACATTGACTTCCACATTTATATTTAACGAATCACCAAGAAATTAACATGTTGTTTTATGATTCTTGACCACAGCACGTGAGAGCATATTTTGAACTTTTGAGTTTTGAGAAGAAATGTGTAGAGAAAGAAACACATAGGTATGTGGGTAATTTAAAGATAAATGCGTATAGAGAAAAACATGGGTCTTTTGGTAATTGAAATTTTGTAGTTACCTTTTCTATTTTCTAAAGAAAGTATTAATAAATTTGTTTTATATTACATATTACAAATCGTAACACTTTTCCGTGCATATTATATATACAAACAATATAATTTTAATGGATACAACAATATAGTTTACCTAGGGGATAAGGATATAAAGTATAAATTATATGTTGAACACTACAGTTAACCCGTTCTAACCCATATGAACTTGTATCAGAACCCGTTTCAACCTGAACCCGTTATGACCCGAACCAAAATGACCCTAATTTTAAAGTGACTCGTTCTAACTCAAACCTCCGCCCATTTTGCTAGGTACGCTTATAGGACAAAAGGAGTGATAAACGCAACTGATGTTAGTGGGATCGTGTATAAAATCATTTAATGTCTCATATTACGAGCATTCTTAGGAGTTTGTACGGTCAAGATCAAATCTGGCAGGAGTTTATACGACTAAGATTGGTCACAAAAATCAGTTAGACCTAAACCATAGGATATATAATTCCACTGTGTAAAGTAAATTGAGAAATGAGGGGGAGGGGGCACAACCAGAATTGGTCACGGGTACCCAACTACCAGCACAGTAACACCGCTGCCGGTGATGCTGGTAGTGGATCCGTGAACCATTTCCTGGTTCTAGTTAACGGGATCCTTCACGGGAGTTTCTCTCATTCTATCTTAATCCACCTCTTCCCCTCTTTTTTACGTTCTCCACATGTTGCCAAGGATTGACATGTATCCATCCCTTCCCACATTTCTTTCCTCATTCTTGCTCCAATCCCTTCCTTCTTCTTTCCGATCCCTTTCTTCTTCAACAATTCTAAATCTTCAGGTATTGCAAATCTTCTTCATGGATACGTTGAATTAGTTATATTTCTATTTCATCGGATTGTTGAATTAGGTTCTTCATCTATTGTGTGTTAGGGTTACTACTTGCGTATTCTTCCTTCCATTTGAAGAGGTTTATTATATTGGTAAGTCGTTCTCCAGCCCTAAGTTAGGTTTATCGCTTTCTGATTACATTGTTAAGCTGAATTCCTGACCAGCCAAGCTTTAACTTTTCCTTGACAACCTCTAAAAGACGTGTACTGCAGCCAAATTATTCAGGAAAATAACCGTTCTTTTCAACACTGTTTCAACCGTTTGTTCAATAGGTATTCATAGTTTCAGTTCTGTCGTTCTGTCGGTGGTGCTGGTAGTGAATCCATGAACCATTTCGTGGTTCCAGCTAACAGGATCCTTCACGGGAGTCTCTCTCTCCCTCCCCTACCCCCTCCCTCCCTCCCTCTCTCTCTATGTGTGAAAATTGTGAAAGCTGCGAAAATTAAACTACAAAATAATGAAATGAGTGAAACCTGTCGTACACTACCTAGTTCTCTCTTTTTAATTTCTCCAAGGGCATGTGTAGTGGGGGGGTCTCTATGAGGCTCAATGGAGAATAAAATATTATAAAGTAATAGAAGAGGTTTCATGGGGCTTTATGGGAAAAGATAGGTGTAATGAAAGGGATCCATGGGGCTTTATAAATGATAGAGTAATCATTGCTTAATTATTGTTTTTTATTTAAATAATAATATTAAATACCAAATATTATACAAATACTCATAGATCATATTTTTTTTCTCGATTTTGGCCTTTTTGTTTCAAACACATTTCCAATGCTTTGCCAAGCATTTGATGACCCGAACATTTGAGAAGACCCGAACACTTGTGATGACCCGTAACCTCCCATGTTGAAGCTATACATGTTCCGGTCTCATCCCATGGGTTGGTTTAACAGGTTCATAAAACCTGCTTGGTTTTGAACCGAACCCGGAGCTATGGGTTGGTTAGGCTCGCCAGTCGATTGAGAATCGAACCCGAAACCACCTCGACCGAAAGGATTCATCTTTGTGAGTTTGGGTTTGAATGTTTGAGTTTGTGTGAAGAGTGTTTGAATGTTTGAGCTTGTGTGAAGACTGTGAAGTGTTTGTATGTTTATAAAAGTGTTTAGTTTTTTTTTTTTTTTTTTAATTAACATGAACGTTCAAAAAATGTCAAATATGTCCATCTCTCATTGTCCACCAACGGTTATATTGCAAAGCCTAAGACACAAAACGCCCGCCATGAATATAAACTTGCAACCCATAGCGTCGGCGGAGGCGGTGTTCCTGACGCTATGGATGGTTAAAGCGCCCTATAACGCTTGGGCATAAAGCACACTACACACTAATACGCATTCCATTTACATTTTACTTGCATTCAAGTTCATTGATCAGAGAAAAATGTTAAACCATTTTAAACTAGTGGTGTACTAAACCGACCTTTATTTTATTTTGATTGTACCAAACCAATTTGGATGAAACCGGTTTAGGTTATAAACCGATTTTAAAGTTGAAAAATTCAACCCACTCAAACCAATTTAGATCAGGTTTAAACCGGGTTTTTTACTAATTCTAAATCGATTCGGGTTAAAACAAGTTCTCAACACAAAACTTTTAAGCCTGTGCCAAACTGCCGGGTTAGGTCGGGGCCAAACCACTTCTTTTAAATCGGGCCAACTTGAAAACCAGTTCATCTGTCTGTCTGTCTGTCCCAAACCGTTTTTAAAAGGCCCTATCTATTGGTACCCCCCACTTGTCTATTTAAACACCCTAGCCGCCTTTAAAGCGCTGAGCTTTGGGCAAAGCTCAGTGCTTTAAACCCAAAAGCTGACAGCATCAGGTGGATCAGGTGGGCGGCCTTGGGATTGGTGTTAAGCGCTGAGCTTTGGCCAAAGCTCAGTGCTTTGAAGTACAAAAGCTGATGGGGTCTTGGGATTGGTGTGATAAGGTGTTGGGTTGGGTTTTTTGGGTGTTTTGGGTGGGGTTTGGGTTGTTTTTTGTATGATTTTTTTTTTTTTTTGTGGGGTTTTTTGGTGTTTGTTTTTTTTAAGATTTTTTTTTTAAAGTTTGTAAATAATAATAATAATAATAATAAGGTAATACTAATAATAATAAATAGATATAATAACTTCTAACATTTCATTCATTTAAACGTCTAATTATAAAATAAGTTTCAAAGCGCTAAGCTTTGGCCAAAGCTCAGCGCTTAGGGTTCACTTTTTCAGCCTTTGTCAGACTGATTGACCAACCAGTCAACCTCGTATTTGAAAGCACTAAGCTTTGGCCAAAACTCAACGCTTTGAAGTACGATGTTTCAGTGATGTGACTTAAAATCTGATAAATCAGTGATTGGTGTGACAATCACATCACCCGTGGGCCCAATACGCCGAGGTTTGGCCAAAGCTCATTGTTTTGAGGAAGTACAAATAATTTTTTGGGGGTTTGAATAGCTAAGACCCTTTTTAAAAACCTCAATTTTAAAGTTTAAATCTTAAACAAATTTCTATGTTATTCCAGGCCCAATAAAAGAAACTCTTCTAACCAACCATGTTCACCCTTTTCAAAACCCTAAAACCATCATCCATCTTCACCACAACCCACCGTCTACTCACCACCGTCAACCTCCCCGAACCACCGTCCTCCGCCGCATACGACGACCTAATCCACACCGCCGGCCACAACCGAGACTTCTCCACTGTCCACCAACTCCTAACCCACCGTCACGCTAACGGCTTCTTCACCACCACCAACACCTTCAACTTCATCTCAACCGACCTCTCTATCCTCACCGACGTTATAAAAACCATTTCAAACTTGAGAGAAACACAGAGCCGCAAAAAAACGTACGAGTCGCTTATTTCGCGGCTCTGCAAATTGCGCCTCGTTGACGAGGCGCTAACAGCCGCAGAGGCGTCCGCGGCCTGTAAGGAAATTCCACAGGCTGCGGACGCCTCGATTTTTTATCCTATTCTCCGCGTGACCACGCGGACAAAGGATTTTAAGCAAGGATGGCACGTGGTGGATATTATGAAAAGGTGTAATATTGCACGTGATGTCACGTGCTATAATTTTTTTCTAACGGCCTATTCTGTTGTTGGAGATTTGAGGTCAAACGTCGACGTTTTGAGGAAAATGGATGAAGAAGGAATTAAGGCGGACGCGCGTACGTATGACGCGCTGGTGTTGGGCGCGTGTAAAGTTGGGAAGATGGATGGGGCAATGAATATTATGAGGAGAATGGGGGAAGATGGGGTAGAGGCGTTGTACGCTACGTATGCGCATGTTATCGGGGGTTTGGTAAGGGTGGGCTATTGTGCGCAGGCGGTGGAGTTTGTGATGGGTTATGCAGGTAAGGATAAAAAGTTGGACGAGCATAATTTTGGGTTGTTGGCCACTCGTTTGATGGCTAAGAAAAAGGTAGATGAACTCAAGTATGTATTGGAGGAAATGGTTAAAAGGGCGCTAGATATGGGTGAAAATTTAGAGAAATATTATCATGAATATGTTAATAAGGAGTAGGAGTCACTTGTTGTCAAGTTAACGAGTAGGATTCGCAGCTTGGTTCGGTAAGTGCTAGGGCCTTGGTGTAATTGTTTACTTACCATGGTTCAACAAATGGATTTTTGTCTGGTGGTATCAAGGTGATTTAATTGAGGCTTTGCCTTTTAAAGTGATACCGGTTTTGATATTACCGATAACAATACCAATATTTTTTATTACCGATGGTTATTACGCATTATGACGAAATCCAATTAAAAAGTTTTGTTTTATAACGATAGAAGAAAATTGAGTACTGAAGGGATGGGAGCCTAATCCACGCGAAAGCGGCGTCCCTATCCCTCTTCAGAACAATCCGAGGAATGATCACGCGGTAATCACTCTACCAAGGAAAACAAGACGGCAGATAAGGCAGTCTTGTCCACTTCACTCCAAAGGAAGATGCGCGCCCCCGCACGCGCGCGGAATAGTTATCAGCTCACCAGCTTTAGGTACGAGGCACGGCAGATCAAGGATCAGGAAGATCCACCTGCAGAAGATCAGAGATGTCGCCAGTCAGAAGGCGACACGTGTCCGCAGTGGTCCTACTGCCGCCAACAGTGACTTGACTTGACTGCTTCCATGTTTTCACCATGCTGCTTCTACAGTGCTGAGCAGACATGCTTATCTGCTATCAGGGGCCACATCAGACGTAGGGGGGCAATCGTGTCGGGTTGATGGGTTGGCGGGTTTATGGGTTGCGGGTTGGCGGGTTGATGGGTTGAAATGTGCAACCCGAACCCGACCCATATTATTATTCGTGTCAAATATTTCAACCCTAACCCAACCCACATAAAATCTGGGTCAACCCGAAGACGACCCGTTTAACCCATATTTTTAAATGAGTAATACATGTTCATGAGTTATAAGTGGGTTGTTGGGTTGTAAGCGGGTTATCAATAAAATGTTTAATGGTGAGTATATAAGTGTGACAAATAAATAATATAGTGTGTCAAAAATAACACAATTATAACTAACCATGTACATAGAAATGGAAAAAGAAAAACAAAAATATAATATATTTTTTTTCTAAATACTTAAACGGGTTAACGGGTCAACCCATTTTATTTATGTGTCAACCCGAACCCGACCCATTTTTTAAACGGGTCATGTTAGTTGACCCGAACCCAACCCGTTTTTTTAAACGGGTCGTGTTAGTTGACCCAAATCTATTTTTTTTCGTGTCGGGTTCGGGTTGGTTTTCGGGTCGTGTCAATAATGGTGATTATGAAAAATCTCCGTTTCAAGAACTATATATTGGAATTGTCGTGTTTTCAATTTGTTTTTTAAATGTTAACGAACGAAAATTGTTACATAACTAAAGTGTCAAGTTCTAATTATGCCGTAAAAAATTACAAGGTCTATCATTCATTTGTAACGGCTCGCTAATGGGCAATCCATCTGCTTGATGTTAATGTTATTTATAACTCGACAAATATTATCCACATGATACAACCACTTAGTTATTATGTTCATCTATCTTTTCCATCCTGATGAACATATTTTTGATGATCAAGCATCTAGTTATATGTTTATAATATTAGCATGGAGAAGCGAATAGTTAATTTAAAAATACACTTTAGATATGAAAAACACTATGGAATTTATTAATTAAAAAAAAAGTAAAGCATGTAATATTAGGGCAGGCAAATCGTGTATACCCGACCTATTAAGACACGAACCTGTTAAGACACGATACACGAAACCTGACTACCTGTACATGACACGAAAAATTTTCGTGTCTGTTTTTTGATACACGAACATGTTAATTTTTTAACATGTATACATGAAAAGAACATGTTAATACCTGTTAGTGAACATTATATTAATCGCATGTTTGCGAACCTATTTAGTGAGAGAAATTCCGAAAGTTCACCAAAGACTTAGATAATACCTGTTTACGTACATGTTTACGTACCTGTTTATACCTGTTTGCGTACCTGCTAATACCTGTTTGCGAACATTATACTAATCCCTTTTTGGAGTAAGAAGGGATTTAGGGTTAAAGGGTTTGGGGTAAAGCTTTTTAAATATATTATTAATTTTAAATAAATTATAAACAGGTGTTAACAAGTACCTGCAGGTAAACATGTATGTTACCTGTTAAGACACGAAAATTAACAGGTAAATTCGTGTCTACCTGTTTAGGACGCGAAACCTGTTAAGACCACATATGTACCTGTTAAGATCGTTCAGGTTCGTGTCAGGTAATCGTGTTCGTATACAAAATTGTCGGCCCTATGTAATATACACATTTTCTATGCGTTTTTCGTAGAGAAGATTGAAAAAACATCAAAAGATTTTTTTTAGCAGAGATTGTAACAATACCATCAGTTTTTTTTTTTTTTTTTTTTTTTTTTTTTTTTTTTTTTTTTTTTTTTTACAAATGACTTGTATCATTCACATCATATATTCACATGCTAAAAAATAAAGGGAAAATCACGAAAATAGCCCGTTGATCAACCATTCTACGAAAATAGTCCACTCTTGTCTTTTTGGAGAGACGGGTTACCAAGTTCGAGGCACCCAAGGCGTCTCCTGAGAAGTTTCCAGTTTGGACAAGTTAGGTGACGACACGTGTCTCTCCCACCTGCCAGACGGCGCCGAGACGTCTTCTGTAAAGCTAGAGACGTTTCTGGTGACGTCTTGCTTGACGTCTCCGGTAGGTTTCCGGTGACGTCTCCTTCTGTGTTTTTTTTCCTGTGACGTCCCCGGTGAGACCTGTGTTACGAAGATGATGAACAACTTTAGAGAAAGAGAGAGAGGGAATGATCACAATAGACAAAGAAACTCACTTTTCAAGTACGAGACGCTTCAGACGTCTCTCTCTGTTTTTTTTTTTCCGATGATGCCACCAGATTTGTGTGTAACATTCACCATATTTCCAATAATTTAATTATGAAATTAGTGACTTAAAGTGATTTACATTTAGAAACAATTAATTTAAATGTCTTAATTTATAGAGTGTAAACTTAAAATGGTTTATTGTTTTAAATAAAGAGAATTTAATATGTATTTAAATTAGTAAATGTGTGTGTGTGAAATGTAAAAAATGAATTTATGGTATTAAAACCAATTGTGAAGAAACCTTCACAAAAGACTTTTCCATTCCAAATAAATTAATAACACATTTATGGAGCAATTTTAATTCCCTATAAATCTATTTGATCAATACAACCAAAGAGGAATGAAAACATTTTATGTTCTAACTCCGATAATATTCCCTCGACTTCATCACTACCTATATTGTCCTAAATAACCAAAATAGTTTTCCGATTATCTTCACGTTCGGTTATCACCAAGCATGTTTGAAACTCCGTACGTAGTCGAGCAAACTCCATTACAAAACCATTTGAGCGCACGCTTTTGGATTAGTCATTTCATCATGATTAAGGTAATAATCTATATTTACATTTTTTTTTTCGTTTTATAACTCTACCGAAAAGAAGCCATTGTTTTTATAAAGGTCTCTAGATATTGAACAAGGAAGCTTACACGCTAACTTCTTTTTATTTTATTTCTTCTAGTCCATACTAAAAAAAACATTATCATTTGTAATTAACCCTTATATTTACCTAATATATGTATATATACGTTTCTATCGATGGCTTCAAGTTAGATTATATAAAACTTATAATCCAATAATTGTTTTGTTAGTAAAGGGAAAATGTTTCTAATCTGTAAACTTAATTTTTTTTTTCATTCATTATTGAATATAATATAAGAGAATTTGAATAATGATAAAAAGATTAATGTGTTTTCTGTTTGAAGATTGTAGTACTACATATTTATTTGAATTAAATGGAACATCATTTTTTTAGCACTTTTTAATAACATGGTGCTTTATATTGAAAATATTTAGAGAAATGTACAATTTCTATGATCTCACCATAGAAATCGTATTACAAAACGAACTAGTGTCTAATACTAGAAACCTTGAACATTTAAGGTCTTTTATTCATAGATTTATAAATAATTATTTAGGTTGAATTCCTTGGAGTCCCCTTGTTCATTCGCTCAATACGCTAGTGAAATTATTCCTACTTGTTGGAGGTGAGTATATCTTTTCCCCTTTTTCATGTTTTACTATTTTGGGGTGACTCATGTACGTATTAATCAAGTTTCAATTTCTTATACTTAATGCAATTCTCATGTGTGTTTGCTTTATGTTAATTGGTGTGTCTATGACTTGTCAAAATCATTAACCGCTGGGCGGCCTAGCTTTTCAATGAATAGTACTATGGTATACCCCCTTGAGACTCTGTTGAGAGAATCTTGGTCATTGTCTTGTTAATTCATTATTCAGTTGGTTAGTCATGTGTTAGTCATTATTCTCAGGTTTGGTTTTGAACGGATATTACTTATTACATAATTGCAAATTGGTACCGCACATGAATTGCTAAACACTTTTCTTACTATATGTATTCAAATCAGGGTATGCTCACCAATACATTTTTGTATTGACATATACTATTTTCGTACATGTTTCAGGTTATTTTGCGACGCTTCTTTTTAGCTTTTGGATTTATATTTAAGCTTTGACTTTATTGTATTTTAGTTAGATTTGACGCTTTAGAACTATTGTATACTGTAATTTCCTTTCAATGTAAAATTATTCAAATCAATGTATTCAAATTTACACTTTAGTACCATGAGCTATTGAACAATCGTCACTACGTGACACCTCGATGTTTCCGCCATCGGTTGGGGTGTTACATTGTGCTTGACAAATTGCTTCATACAGTCAACTTCTTCTTGAGTCTCTATGATATCCTTACAGTATGGACACGCATTGTCATTATTTTTACTTCCACTCATTGTTGTTATGATGTGATCAATTGTTGTCATGATGTGATCAAGAAATTTCAAGGAAATACTGAAAACCCTAAAGTCGAATGTGTTTAGAGAGAGAGAGAGAGAGAGAGAGAATAATTAGGGAGAAGAATAAGAATGATGAGAGAGAATGAGGGGGAAGAATAAGGACTCGTCAATTATACAACAAAGAGTGATAATAGAAGAGGAGAGAGAGAGAGAGAGAGAGAGAGTGATGAGAGGAGAAGATAGGAGATGAGAGAAGGGCGTCAGGGAGACGTCTTGGATTTGGTGTGAGGAGAGAGAGAGAGAGAGAGAGTGAGTAATTATTATTGAGGAGAGATAGTGATGATGTGACGGTGAGCTATTGGCTAGACTTGGAGACGTCTTAGGAAACGTTTGAAGTGTTTCGAACTTGGTGACCCGTCTTTCCAAAGAGACGGGAGTGGGCTATTTTCGTAAAAGGGTTGGTCAACAGGCTATTTTCGTGATTTTCCCAAAAATAAAATAGAAAAAGAGGAAAGCAGAGTTGTCGTCTGATATGATGAGTGATGATGATGGATGGAAATTTGCCAAGAAAAAGAAACGTTGAACCTGATGATGGATCGCGATTCCAATTTGCAATTCGTACGTATTGCAGCTCAAAATTCAGCCTATCAATTATCTAAACTTGACTATCGCAATTCTTAATATGAAAAGTTAGGTTTTTTCAATTTTCCTTTTAACCATCTCAATTGGGACACTCAAATTTCCATTTAATCTACGGTGAGCGTTTATGATGTTGGGCTTCAATATTGCAACTTTAGATAAAACACATGCACATATATACAACTAGTATGGGCCGGACAGTGGGCGCATGCCCAATCTACTGCGCTCTTCATTCCGACACCTCTTTCACCTTCCCATTCTATGACTATTTTTTTTAAAAAAAAAATATGCGATACAAATGCCTAGATGTTGATATGGTGAGAAATACTCCAGTCGAATACGTTGGATTGGTTTTTCAGCTATTGCATCGTAAGGTAATTTTGACCTTTGTGGTCAAATTGACCATTTTAAGTTGATTAGTTACAAATACATTTTCTTGGTAATGTGAGTATATGTTTGTTATCTTAGGTTTGTTTACTTATTTTGTTTATTTTTTTAATTGATTAGTAGAATTTGATGAATTTTGATTATGGAAATGCTAAGGTTAGAGGATAAACATTTGGTATTATTATTATTATTTATTTGGGGTCTTTATAGTTGTCCTCTTTGGCTCTTTTCGCGTCTTTATAGTTACTATTGTTAGCTGTGTTTTACATTGTTTCCTTTACTACGACATATATAATTACCTGTTTGTCTGTGTGTCGCTGAATGTATTCTATTTGTTTGTTGTTTTATAATATTAATGGTTAGTGTTGTTGTTGGTTGCTATTAAGATGTTTGTTAAAGGTACTGTTTTACGTTCTATCATTGTGAGTTCCTCCGTTGTTTCTAGCCGTTTATGTCGGTTAGCTTTCCTGCATGTAAATGTGAAGCGCATCAGTCTATTTCATATGTAAAGTTGATGTGTCGTATTAGATTTGTTAACCCTGGGACATTCCCGGGGGTATAATCTAGTATATTAATATTCCAAAGCATGAAATTCTACATGACACCCAAAGAGGTCATTCCCCCCTTGAGTGTGCCATGTGACATCCTCCTTATTTCCATCAAAAAATACGCTTTCTCTCTCATGTTTCCCCCACAATTTTAAAACGTTAATAATTTTTATATACGAGATTTTTTTAAAAAAAATTATACTAAATTAACGAACGTTTTATTATCTTCCCAACAATTACCATAGTGCTATCCAAAAAGCGGAAAAAAACGATCTTTTTCGGTTTTTGTTCATACAGGAAAAAAAACACAATGTGTTTAGGTAATTCATTAATAATGTCTAGGTATATCACTAATCACGTTCAAACTAGGAATTATTTTTTCATTAAGAGTAGAATAGATTAAAAGCACCCATTTCCAAAAAAAAAAGGTCACACATTCAAGACTACCGTCTCAATCACGCCCTGCAATTGTTGTTTCTAGCTCTGCTCCTCATTCAAACATGCATATTTTTTTAATATACATTTCATTATTATTCACTTGATTAAAAATGTTGTTTTTTTCATATTATAGTACATTAATTTTATAAGACATTATAACACATATTTTATCAAATCATATTAGATATATATATATATATATATATATATATATATATATATATATATATATATCCTTACAAATTTTGAGGATATAATGTAATACAAATATAGGGGAAGGTTCAATTGAGAACTCATAGTTAGGGAGAGAACTCGAGAACTCCTACTTAAATTAAAAAAAAAAAATCATAACTCAAAATTTAAGTCAAAAACTAAAAATCTGGTTCGGAGCTTCTCTTTCCCACGTCATCCCGGTTCAGAAAAAAAATAAAAAAAAATAAAAAAATGAAAAATAGGCGACTTCTAATGCACCTGTGTAGTAAATGTCCGGTTAGCTTTAGGGTTTAGTTTTTGGGTTTAGTTTAGCTTTTAGGGTTAGTTTTTTTTAGTTTAGTTTGTAAGGTTTAGGTTTTTGGGGGTGGGGTGGGGGTGGGTAGGGTGGGTTTAGGTTTTTGGGTAGGGGGTTAGGTTTTTTGGTGGGGGTTAGGTTTTTGGTTGTGACGGGTGGGGCTTAGGTTTTTGGTAGGCGGTGGGTGGGGTGGATTAGGTTTTTGGGTGGGGGGTGGATGGGTGGTTTAAGTTTTTGGGTAAGCGATTTAGGTTTTTTAGTGAGGGTGGGGGTGGGTGGGGTGGAATTAGGTTTTTGGGTGGGGGTAAGTTGGGGGTAGGTGGTTTAGGCTTTTGGGTTATACTACACATGTGCAGTAGCGTTTTTTAGGTGTGTTTTTTTATTTTTTTTATTATTTTTTTCCGAACGGGTATGACGTGGGAAAGAGAAGCTCCGAACTAGTTTTCTATTTTTTTTACTTAAATTTTGAGTTATGATTTTTTTATTATATTTTTTTGTATTTATTTAGGAGTTCTCAAGTTCTCTCAATAAAATGAGTTCTCTATTGAACCATCCCTTGCAAATATATAACAATCTAAATTATAAAAACCAACTAAAAAACCATAAAACACACGGTTAGTTCCAAACAACATTACTTTAACTCCAACCTGTTTTTACAACAACTTACTTTAACTCCAACAACCTCTAACCTCTTTAACCATAACTATGGGTAAAACCCCACACTTTTCCCGTTTCCGTCCAACCCTCCCAATAACTGTTGACCGTTAAATCTCCGGTCACATGAACGGCCATCATCTCCCTTTCCCCTTCTTCTCACCCTTCACCTATTATTATTATTATTATTGTTTCATCCACCCCCTCACCTAACCCTCACCCTCACCCTCACTTTATTATTATTATTACCAATGACCCACCACCACCACCGTGGTAGAGAAGACTGCTGGACTGAATCGGAGACCGAAACATTAATCGAATCATGGGGTGACCGTTACCTCCAACTTAACCGTGGTAACCTCCGTCAGAAGGATTGGAAGGACGTGGCTGACGCCGTTAACGCTACCCGTGACTTGTTAAAAATACCCAGAACAGATATCCAGTGTAAGAACAGACTTGACACTTTGAAAAAGAAGTATAAAGTTGAGAAGTCCAAAACGACGCCGTCTAACTGGCCGTTTTTTACCCGCCTTGGTCAGCTGATCGGGGCGGGGAATAATATTACTAGGAAGAAAGTAAACGGTTCTAAATCGGAGACTGCTGTAATTGTTTCTGAACTGGGTTGTAAGACTGAGACTAGTTTGAAAGGTGTGGGGAACTCGGGTGGATCGGAGGATGAGAGTGGTGGGAGGATGGAGAGATTGGATGATTCGGATGGGGTTAATGCGTATAAGGAGTTGGCGCGGGCGATTGCGCGGTTTGGGGAGGTTTATGAGAGGATGGAGAGTGTGAAGCAGGAGGAGATGATGAAGATGGAGAAGGAGAGGATGGAGTTTACGCGAGAGCTTGAGTTTCAGCGGATTAATATGTTTGTGGAAACTCGGGCTGAGGTTGAGAAGATGAAAATGAAGAAGAAGAAGAAGAAGAGATCGTCTGGTGCCGGTTCGTTGAGTCCAGGTATATTACTGATCCTAATTAGATCAATTGTTGTGTTATTGATTTCATATGAGTATGCTGTTTTTATTAGTTAAATAGCTTAGGTAATTGAGTTAGAACTTAGAAGTTACTGCCACAAATAGCTATGAAAAATTCTTGGGTGTTTTGCTGGTGAATCTGTTTAGCTGCTTGGAAGATGACTAGGGTCGGTTCAACGGGGTCTATAGTGGCCTTATCGTAATAAAAGTAGTTATTTTTTTTTGCTTACTGGTCATAACAATGACTTACCATTACTGCTTGATTCAACATTAGCATAAGCTGCAAACAAACTTGTCGCATTGGAATCGCCATATTCTTCAAGCTAAACTTATTTGTATTGAAACATTATCGAGAACTGGAGCTGGTAAAATGAATGCGCTCTTTAGTCAAGAGTGGTGTATTTTTATATCAAATGAAGCTTACGTGTTGAGATAATGGGGGAGGAAACAGAACAACCTACTGAACCAGTAGAGACGCCCTTAAGATGAACCGTATTACATTTCTATGGTTTAGATGGTCATATTGGTTAAGGTTCTTCATTGACTGTCCATTTAGTTCTTGTCATTTGTATGGAATTCCTACTATATTCTGCTTCCAAATGTCATATTGTTATTTTTATGCTGATGCTATACGGGCTTAGAAGATGATTCGTGTCATATCCATATACCATCCTAGCAAGACTGTTTTCACTACTCTAATATTTCTTGTTGTTTTGCCCCTAACTCTAGCGATATCATTGTTTAAAAAGTAGTGACACTCATAAAACCACTGGAAATGACCGAACCATCTAAACCATTATGTCTGTTTAACCTCTTTTTCTTAGTAGAAACAAACAATTAAAAGACTTTGAATCAAACCGCTAAAAATAGGTGGTTTTCTTTTTCGATTTCAGAAACCGTAGCTATTGGTTTGTTCCATAATCTCTGTCAAAACTGGCCGAACTCGACCTTCAGCACGCTTTTTAAACACGGTGACTTGTAATTCGTATGCAAGCCAAATTTTTTTCCATGTCTGGGCTTCAATCCAATGCTGGATTTGTTCTTGTTTCATGAATGATCCACTTTGAAATGCTGAAAGTTATGCTTTTAGTTCTGGGTATGATAGAAGACTAATCTGTATAGGTTTATTAGGTCCATATTTATGTCATGATCATGTTCAGCCTTTAAAGGTTCTGTAACTTCTGTTTGTGTATCTTTAACAGGAAAGAAACCGCAACGATGATGACATGCAGACCGTTAGAAGTCATGTAAAGATCTCACTGCAAGATGGATATAATTATTGCACCATATAGCATCATTTGTGTAACAAAGTTGATTTTACATGCTAATTGAGTAATTGATTGTTGTGGTATTTTGTCTTTTCTTTTTTCTGTACATAATGTATTTATTTTGCTTTTGTATTGTCAAAGTATTATCTTGTGTGTTGACTCTACAAAGTCAACTTTTCTACCTAATATTGTATATTGTAACCTCAACCTGTTTTATTAGACAATTGTTGTTGATATATTTATGTAATTTTAGCAAGTATCCTACATTCATGGTAATTTTAATATGTTTTGAAATTCTAAGTTTGGTGGTTTCAAGTAATGGGATCTATTGAAATAACAAGGATAAGGCATGGAGATAGTACAAAAAGACTTATCAACACAAAACGACCAATTATCTAGAGAAGTGTTTGTCACACGGAAATGCACTAACACACTTCCCACAAATACTCTCTAGATCTTCAGAGCATCAATAAGCTTTAATCATCCAAATCATGCCAACGACTGGCAGCATGTAGCTTCTTCTCAACACACAAGTCCACGACACTTTGATATCCATGATGCCTCCAGTCATCTCTGTAGTAGATCTGCTGTTTGTACAGCTTTATCAAATAAGCTTTAGACGGATTCGCGATATGCATAGGATCATAAACTCTTGGCAGAAACTTCTCATCTTGAGCTTCCATCACTGCTTTTGCTGTATCGCTATTCACATACCACCATTTAAGATTTCCTAACATATCTTGAGGCTTCTTTTTGAGAGGTACCTTTTTCAAGCACTTCACTAGTTTATAGTACATCTTGACCCACGGCTTGTTTGTTCTTGGATCGATATGTGTCTTGTCAAATACATGCTTCCCCTTTAGTGGGTTGAACATCTTAAATTCATTTTGTCTAATCTCTTTCCTCAATATCCTCTCAAATGATAGCTCTACCATCGTGTCTTGGATTTATCAAGTCCCTTTTCGCCAAATCTCTCAACTCCAACAAAGGTAAGGAATGAAATGACTTGAACTTCTATAGTAGATACTGAACACCCATATAGCTAGGGGTGAGCATTTCGTGGTTCGGACCCACAAGAACCTTGGACCCGACCCACGAGAACTTTGGACCCGAACCTTTTTAAATATGTGGGTCGGTTTCCGGTTCTAGATTTATATGAATTAATGGTTCCGGGTCGGGTCGGTTCCAAACCCACGGTTCTAATATAAGAACCACAAGAACCGTTTGTATTTTAATTAAAAATATAAAAATAATCTTTTTTTGTCTTTTCACTATCCGTTTTTACGTTTTATTGCAATTGATTTCATGTAATGTTAATGCAATATTAAAAATATTTTTTTTATAATAATAACAATGTATTTTTCTTGAAATATTCTTTGGCTTAATGGATATGCATAGAAGTGATATATTATATAATATATATTATATCCAAATTTGATGTAAATATTTATATATATCGCTATGATGTGTGTGTGTGTGTTTATTATGTATACATAACAGATTTACATAATGTTTCTATTAATGAGAATGACAAAATTGTTACGAAAATATAAGTCGAGAAACGAAAAATGACTTAAAAAAACTCATGGGCTATTTTTAGACTATCTGTTGTGGAAGCGCGAGTAGCACGACGCGAACGAGGTTTCAGCGCCTGTGCTTACCCCCCACCAATAACACCTAATAATCATCATATAACATTAATAAGAGCCACATCTGATATTCAATCTTAACCTTCGCACAAGTCAAGCACTTACTAACATAAGTGGCTATTTCAGCTTTCATGTTTGGCCACCAGTAAGAGTTTTAAGATCTTGGTACATCTTGTCCGAACAAGGATGTACCGAATATCGTGAGGTGTGAGCTTCATCGAGCACCAGTTGTCTGAGATCCCCAAAACGTGGTATCCAGAATTGATTCATAAAGTATTGAAGACCATCTGTCTTTAGTTCCAAGTGCTTATCAGCACCATGTAATGTTTCAAGCCCGATGTTTTCTTCTTTCAAAGCCTCGCCCTGGGCTTCACGTATCTTATCAGGAAGATTAGAATATATGGTAAGTTGTAAAGCTCGCATCCGTTTAGGTTTCGTTTCCTTACGACTGAGGGCATCAGCTACTACGTTAGCTTTCCCTGGGTGATAATTGATGGCACAATCATAATCATTCAGAAGCTTGACCCATCGACGTTGTCGCATGTTCAGCTCCTTCTAATCGAATATGTGTTGGAGGCTCTTGTGGTCAGTGAAGATCGTATACTTCATCCCATAGAGATAATGCCTCCAGATCTTTAGAGCAAAAACCACTGCTCCCAGTTCCAAGTCATGGGTGGTGTAATTCTTCTCATGAACCTTTAATTGACGTGAGGCATAAGCGATCAGCTTATCACGCTGCATCAACACACACCCTAACCCTTGGATAGACGCATCACAGTACACCATGAAGTCCTTTGTACCCTTAGGTAATGATAGTATAGGTGCACTGCAAAGTTTCGCCTTCAACATTTGAAAAGCAAACTCATGGGCATCTCCCCACTTGTAAGTAATACCCTTCTGTGTCAAAGCAGTGAGGGGTTGAGCAATCTTAGAGAATCCCTTAATGAATCTGCGATAATATCCCGCAAGACCATGAAACTGGCGCACCTCTGTAGGAGTCTTAGGAGCCTCCCACTTTTTGATAGCATCAATCTTGGTGGGATCAACATGTATTCCAGCCTCGTTAACCACATGTCCAAGAAACTGGACTTCTCGAATCCAGAAGTCACATTTAGATAATTTCGCATACAGCTGCTCATTTCTCAAGAGTTCCAAGATCAACTGCAGGTGTTGCTTGTGCTCTTCCCTGCTCTTAGAGTAAATCAGTATGTCATCTATGAGCATTATGACGAATTTTTCCAAATAAGGCTTACACACGCGGTTCTTCATATCCATGAACACAACCGGTGCATTGGTTAGCCCAAATGGCCTCACCAAAAACTCATAATGTCCATAAAGAGTTCGAAAGGCTGTCTTCGCCACATCCTCCTCTCGGACTCTCAGTTGATGGTATCCTGACCTCAAGTCAATCTTAGAATAGAAACTCGACCCTTGTAGTTGGTCGAACGAGTCATCAATACGAGGCAAAGGGTAGCGGTTCTTAACCGTCACTTTGTTCAACTCCCGATAATCAATACACATGCGGAAACTCCCATCCTTCTTCTTAACAAACAGAACTGGGGCTCCCTATGGTGAAGAACTAGGTCTAATGAAACCCCTATCCAATAGCTCTTGGATTTGGGTAGACAGTTCTTGAAGTTCGCCTGGTGCTAGGTGGTATGGTGCGCGTGCAACTGGAGCTGCCCCAGGTACAAGATCAATTTGAAACTCCACTTGACAAACAGGTGGAAGTCCAGGTAGTTCCTCTGGGAAAACATCTGGGAAATCTCGGACTACTGGGATGTCCTCAATCTTAGTTTCAGTTTCAACTCGAGTGTTAGATATGTTAGCCAAAATGGCTGGACTGCCCTTACGAATACACTTCTGGGCTTTCAAAAAAGGAGATGATGCCCACCATGGCACCACCACGATCACTTGGGAGGGGGACACAAACAATCTTCTCCTGACAGAGAATTTCAGCGTGTTGCTTGGACAACCAGTCCATGCCAACCACGAGATCAAAAATTTCTAGGTTGATAGGTAGAAGGTCGATGGCAAACAATTGCCCATCTAGCTCGATCTTACAGTCACGATGAATATGGGTTACCTCAACAGGCTTCCCATCAGCTAATTCTATAGAGTACGGGGTATCAAGAAGAGTAGGAACCATCCCTAGTTATTTGCTAAGTTTCGATGACACAAAACTATAGTCCGCATCGTTATCATAAAAATAGAAGCAAGAGTGTCGTTCAAGGAGCACGTACCTATCACGACATTGTTATCAGTTCTAGCTTCCCCAGAGCCAATCACAAATGCTCTCCCATGAGCCCCATTGTTGTTGTTGCCGTTGTTGTTGTCGTTGTTGAAGGACTTATACCTCACACTATTCCACGTTCTCTTGCTATCACCAAAAGTAAAAGATGAAGCACCATGCTTCGGAAAAGTACAATGCTCAATAGCCTCATCAGTGAGTTTGCGTGTCAGGTGAAAGATTTGTTAGATTTTGGGTAGGTGAGCTGCAGTGGCCATGCCACGAATATGAGGGACCCACCCTTTTGGTATGAAGCTCGACCCGTTTGTAAGGTAGGTTAAATAGATTTGAGCATATATTAGCTAACTCATGTAGCTTGGTAGTGTAAGCTTCGATCTCAGACCCAACCGTCTTTAGATAACAAATTTCTAAATTTCGTCACGGGGGTTACATTCTCTACCCAAGTATCTGTAACTCATCGAGTGTGCATGTAGCATACATTACCCCATCCTCCCTGGGGCAAATGCACATGGAAAAACCTATATTACCGAAGTAATGAAATAGTCTCCTTAGTCCCGTTGGAGTTATCTAGGTTTACAACCAACAAAAGCCTTGAAAATACGATGGCAGGTTGTTGTTGTGGCATGTGCGTTCATGGTATAAGGAAGTTCAAATGGGGAAGTCACGGGAAACAAATGATTTAGCAAAATGGATCTTTACTAGCTTGGAAAGTTGCGAGGGCCTCAACTACCCTATCGTTGATCTTAAGAACTCAGTCTTATCTAAGTTAACAAAGGGAAAGGAAAGAAAAGATAGGTAAGAAAAGGTATGAGCCAATTGTCGCCACGCTCTGTCTAGATAGTAGAGCCTTCATCCTCACTTTCCATGTGCTCGCCCTGCTCAGGTTCCCCTTCCATCCCTTATTCTTCCTCTTCCTCGGTGTTAGTGTTATATGGATCTCATCACGTACAGTCTCCTTTTCCAGTTCTATGTAAGCCAGCTTAGTGGTCAGCTGCACCACTCGTTCCTCCAATCGTGGCTGTTAGTCCTTGGTAGGTTTCGTCTTCCCTTGAGATGTTGCACTGTGTCGTAGGCTTTGCATAACTCCCCAAGAGTGTGTGTAACAAGCCCCGATCTAATGTGTTCCCTTGAATCTACTATATACTCACGAGGAACAGTGACTCGTATGTCATGTACCGCTTGCTCGTACCGGGTGTAAATGTATTAGAGTAAGGATAAACTTCTATATGAGTAACCCAGTCTCGTCTGAGTTCCAAATAAGAGTAAGAAAGGTCAAATAACAAGGAAGAGAAACTAATTGTCTCCTTGCTCAGTGAAAAAGGATAAGTCTCAGTATTTGAATTTGATTCGTTTCAATGGTATCACGTCATGCGCATCGTGCAGCTTTCCTGTGTACGTGCGCCACAACGCTCGCAAGGGCTTTCTCCCCTGTACAATTGTTGTTTCCTCATCCACGAGGTTTGTTAGGATACTATTCCCATTAATGTGTCACCTGGTGTAACCCTGGGTTAGGTCTAGAACTAGAAGATAACATATCTCCCGAAATCATATGTTGTAGATATATGTAGCTAAAAGCTAGTTGTGCACTTAAGTTGTGAGTGTACGTATGCTATGATGATTATAGACTAGACTCAACATGCAGTCCTAGTTCACTATAGCCAATGGATCTGATACCAATCTGTCACACCCTCAAATTTCCACTACGGGGTTTATACCGCGAGGCACATGACATATCAGGATCCCATAGCCATAAGTCATATGAACGAACTCTAAACGCCCAAACCATTTAGTTCGTTTTCAAAAAACAAGTTTAGTTAAGATGCGGAAGCGTAAACCAAATTTAAACCTTTTAAAACCATGCGCAAAACAACGCGCCCAAATTAAAACCATATGAAAGAAAACGTAAAATCATGATATGTAATTTAGGTGTATGCCCAAGATTCAAATGCAGTGAAGTGTGCAGTGCTTTCTAATCGTGGCACCAGAAGCTAACTACCTGCAAAAGCATGTATATTGTGGGTCAACAAACAATGTTGGTGCGTTCACAAAGTAAAGAAAGTGAGTAAGTAAATGCGCTGGTTTCCAAAACCACATAACCAAGTAAAAGCGTAGGTCCTCCAAACCAAAATGTTCAAGTGTTATCAGTTTAATCATGTCTGGGGTAGCTAACCCACTCATTGCAACTAAACAGTATTATTGGGACACCTTCAGTAAAATAATTTGCCTCAATAACTAGTGTCTATCAACACTAGTTCTCAAATGTGGTCAGAAGTTCATGTCCATGCTCCCAACATCGCAAACATGAGGTTGCTGCACAACCTAATAGCGCTATCAACTAATACTCTACTCGCCTCCAGCGATTAACCCAATAATATGCAAGGACTTTTCAAGTGATAGAGTGTTTAGTTCACAAAGGACCAATAAGTTTTAAACTGATCAAAGCGCGATCCACACAAGGAATCGTAAACCCGACCCACACAAGGAGTCAAAACCCGACCCACACAAGGACTCAAAGCATCTCAAAACTCGAGATGTAAAGGTAGTCCCAAACCGGACTAGAAAACGTTTTGTAATTTGTCTCAAACCCGAGACGCATGCTTTTGAGAAAAAGTAGTGAAATTCACCTTAGTATGCAACCAAATAAATCCAAACTCCAAAGTAGGGTGTGCTACCGACTCCCTAGTATATGTGTCACTAAGTGAGTATATGTGTAATACCATTACACCATATAACCCGTTTGTCCAAGACGTTTAAATGTTCAAAATTGTGTAAGTGACACCTAGTGATTCTACATGCATAAGTAAACCCTACGGACCTGTTGGTGAATATGTTGGTGAATATGTTGGTTATCATTAGTTTTACACTTCATATGCATCTTATATAAGTGCCCATTCAGTTACATGTCAAATACATACCACATAGGACTCCAATTAGTTACATAAACACATAATACACAATCTGCGTTTTTAGGACAGATTATGCGCTATGAAAACTAATTTATTTAAAATACCTAACCAATGAATTAAACTCCAAAATTTGTACTGAATATTCTTTAGGGTTCATTTGTTAACCCATATTTTTTTTGTCTAAAACCCAAACACAAAAATTATGAAAAATCGTATATCACAGATATGTCCAGAAACTGCACACAACAGATCAGTTTAGTAGAAAAATTTCCAAAAATTGTGTATTCATCCAAATGGGATGAATCCACTTGGAAAAGCCGAGTTATTCCAATGTTAACCTACTGTCCAAATTTAATATCTTAATTCCTTGTAAAACTCGAGTTATGATTGTCTAAAGTTGTCTCAGTTTGTTAATCCGAAAATCTGATATGACCTTTATTCAAAGAAAATTCCCAAAACACATCAAACGACATCCAAATCAGATGATTTTACTCATTCTAAAAATCTAAGACCATGTACAATCTATTCATGCAAAGAATCGATCAAAATCAATACTTTAAGGTCACGTAACAGACCCTACAAATCGATATTCAGATTCTGTCCAGATTCTAATCATGCAATATTATCAATTATATCAAACCCTAGTTGCATATTATCAATCAATAACACCTAATAATCATCATATAACATTAATAAGAGCCACATCTAATCAAAACCCTAATGATACATCATAAAAATCATCATTCATAAACCCTAGGAGTCTAAAACATCAAGAACATGCATAATCATGCAACCTATCAATTACTAATCGCATAGGATTATGTTTAACCCATTCAATCTTTATAAACTTCAAGTTTTAATCTTTATAAAAAGGTTTTAGACCTGGACAAACTTAGTTATAAGGTTTTATAACATATTAAAGAAAGATTAAAACACAATAGATTAAAGATTATACCGTAAGCTCTTCGAAACAATCAACCGAATGCTCTTGAAGCTTCCCGATCGATGTTCTTGCGCTTTAGCAGGTGTTTAGGGGTTAATATTTCGTAAATAGGGCAGTGGAGGCGATTAGGGTTTGAGTTTAGGAAATACAAGAGGCTTAAGGTTGCTTAAATACATGTTTAAGGCGGTTTGGTGATATCAAATGCCCGCGCGCGGCCGCTCGAAGCCTGTGAGCGGCCGCTCACAGCGCTTCGGCCCGCAACCTGCTTCGTCGTACAACGTGTTTTCATCGATGTTTTCGCTATTTTGGACCATAATACGTGTAACCCCATGTGTTAAGACCCCAACCATCTTACCGGTCCACCTATTACGATTTTTATTAATGTATTCGGTTTAAGTTCACGTAATCACATACGGTTTGCACATAGTTTCACAGAGTATCATAGTAGCACGTAATTGAAATCAATCTCAATCAATTAATTCACAATTATTTAACTTCATTGTTCACCAACGTCCGAGGTTCACTAATCATGTATACAGTCTGGTAATTCCCCGAATTACAACTTCATGCAGTTATTAACCTATAGCTGTGCAACGTGTGTCCTATCTAGCTAACCCTAGTTAAGTAGAATGCAAGGAATGTAACTAGAGTTTAGTTAAAGTGAGAACCTGAAACTATGGGGTATCACATCTCTGTAACACCCCGCCCCTCTCACCACCAATATTGTCCGGTTTGCCCACCCAGAGCTCACGGATTTGTTTTTGGTTGCCCCAGTGGAAACTTCCCAGGAGGTTACCCATCCTGAAACTGCGCCCACTTGAGCACACTTAACTATGGAGTTCTCCTCTCATCCACTAACATTAAGCCCCAAAACGCGTTGGTGATTTAAGAGGCAAGACATTACTTATGAACCAAGGATCTCTCCTGGCCACGGCCGATGTGGGATTTTCCTGCGGTGTCACATTCACCCCCTGTTAGAGTCTCATCGTCCCTAATGAGGTATGAACCCACCATACCGAATGGCACAGGAGTGGCTCTGATACCATCTGTATCACCCCGCCCCTCTCACCACCAATAATGTCCGCTTTGCCCACCCAGAGCTCACGGATTTGTTTTTGGTTGCCCCAGTGGAAACTTCCTAGGAGGTCACCCATCCTGAAACTGCTCCCACCTGAGCACGCTTAACTGTGGAGTTCTCCTCTCATCCACTAACATTAAGACCCAAAACGCGTTGGTGATTTAAGAGGCAAGACATTACTTATGAACCAAGGATCTCTCCTGGCCACGGCCGATGTGGGATTTTCCTGGGGTGTCACATGGCACATCCACCCGAGGAAGATGAACCATCTGGTTCAGAATCATCTTGTGGAGGGTGTCTCAGTTAAACATTTTCATCTAAATGACGTTTGTGTCTCAAGCAAGAAGGGAAAGCAGAAGAAGAAGTCTCATAAGCCCAAGAAGGTCAACTCAGTCAGTTTACATCTCGAACGATTGCACATGGATCTCTTTGGCCCTGTCAATCAGAAAAGTAAGAACGGAGACTTATAATGTCTGGTTGTCACTGATGACTATTCAATATTCTCTTGGGTCGTACGCATGCAGCAAAAGAGTGAGACCTTTGAATACTTGAAGAACCTGTTCACCAAATTGGAAAATCTATATCAGCTGAAGATCCGCAGAATTCGAAGCGACAGCGGAATAGAGTTCAAAAATCATGCTATGGAGTCGTTATGTGTAGAACAAGGTATTCATAATGAATTTACAGCGCCGTACAGTCCTCAGCAAAATGGGGTTGCAGAAAGAAAGAATCGGACTCTTATAGAGGCGGCCAGGACAATGCTCGCAAATTCGAACTTACCTTATTCTTTTGGAATGAGGTGGTTCACTATGCGTGCTACACTCTAAATAGGGTTCTTATGGTGAAGAAGCATGGTAAGACTTCTTACGAATTGCTGAACCGTAGGAAACCGAACTTAGAGTTTCTGGAACCATTCGGAGCTCCATGCACCATGATCCTACCACATGAAAAATTTGGAGCCAAGGCAGAAGAATGGTTCTTTGTTGGATACAACACTCCTAACAAGAGAGTATACAACAAAAGAACCTAACGCGGTGAAGAATGGCTTAACGTCGATGTTCAACACTATACTGTCAATGCTCCTGGTGTTGGACCCGGTTGGTTGTTCGACTATAAAAGTCTGTTTGATTCTTTCAACATAGATAATGTCGTTGACGATGTTGTTGCACAAATGTATTACGAGTGTGAAAACGCAGCTAGTTCACCACTAGTGCGTCCGATCGTCGTCAATACACCAGCAACATCTGATGCTTCAGCATCTACGGGTCCCCCTACCAAAACCGGAGGAAGTTTTCAAGAAGCTTCAGTAGAGATTCAGGAATCTTCATCTTCAGACGACGATTTTGCAGAGTCTCATGAAATACTTTCTGATGAACAAGCTGAAAATGGCGAATCTACCACTACAGCTCTAGCTATTCCTGCAAGAAACAATCAGGCTAGTCCTTTTACTTCTACAGCTCCAGGGATTAATCTGCGGGTTGATCTCTCTCGGTTTAATGTGCAACCCGCTGCTCTTTCTAGTTTAAGTGCCGCAAAGACAAATCTACGAGAGAACACGAAAAATCTCAATCTGTATTCGGATGATCCAGTGCCGGTAAATCCGGAATCTCGGATTCACGACACTCATCTGTTGCAGAATGTGATTGGGAATCCAGCTAGCCGAGTTATGAGACATGGTCAGCTCAGAAATGCTAGCTCAAGTGATAATGCAGGTACACTAGCTTTATATTCAGACATCAGGAAAGCAGGTCATTAGAACGATTGGTCTTTCACTTAATATGTATCTCAACAAGAGCCAAGAACGGTGCAACAGGCATTAAGGGAAGAACCATGGATTGAAGCTATGCAAGCCGAACTTCAGCAATTCCAAAAGCTCGGGGTGTGGGACTTAGTTGACTTACCTCCAGGCTCGAAGAAAATTGGAACAAAGTGGGTCTATAAGTGTAAACGGGATGACCGCGGGGTGGTTATCAGAAACAAGGCTCTTCTAGTTCTACTCGGCTTCCGTCAAATCGAAGGAATAGATTACAACGAAGTATACGCTCTAGTTGCTCGCCTTGAAGCTATTCGGATGTTCTTAGCTTATGTTTCGTAAAAACGATTTAAGGTGTATCAAATGGACTTGAAAAGTGCTTTTTTGTATGGTACAGTGAAGGACCTCGAGTACCACAATTAAAACATGTTACCTTGGCTTTGTTGAAGCCATAAGTGGTATTTGGCGAGGTAGCAAGATCAGTTCTGCCTGTTTTCTCAATAAATTCTGTAGCCGTTCTCATCACGCTCGCAAACGCCCATTGAATATCTATCAATTCCATCTCTTCCTTATCTATTTGGGTATAATTTTCATTAGTCAGATTATTGTTCCCTATCTGACTTGCCACAAGTCCGTTGTAAGAAGCGACCATTGTTGAAACCAAAGTAATGTGTTGTTGTGCCACTTCAACTGTAACATTATTCATGTTGGAAGTTTCCAACACGATTGAACTTTGGCTCGATGAAGCTTGTGTCATTGGTGGAACATATGATTGTTGTTGAGGTGTGTTCATGTTTGATGTGTAACATGCTGCAGACATTTGAGGTGGAGGTGGAATGTAAGAATTTGTTGTATAGTTTGGTGTGTAGGTTGATGTTTGTGCAAGATAGTTGATTGGGTTTCTTGGTGGTTCAACAACACTAGAAACACAAGCTAAATGTGGTGCAAAATTTCCACTTGAACTGGACATAGACGAGGATGAGGTAGCATGATACAATTCCGGGTTTTGTGGGAACTGTGATCGTCTTGCTTTTCTCTTCTCCTCTAGCTCCTTGTTTTCCAAATTCTAAATAAGCTCATTGATTGACCAATACTGATATGCATCTTTTTCTTTCAAGACTTCAATGTGTTGATTCCAAAATGGTGGTAGTGAATCAACAAACTTGTCTACCAATTCTGACATCGGAATCTTGATATCATAGTTTGACAACTCGGTTAATAGATGACAGTATCTTGGAATAAGCTCCTTTAAAGTTTCATTCCCGACATAGCTAAAATTTTCAAACTCTTTATTTAGCTCTTCCACCCTTAATCTTCTTGTTTTCTCGTTACCATCATGTCTGTTTTTCAACATATCCCATAGCTGTTTAGATGTAGTACAGGATCCAAACTGATGTAATAGATCTATAGTCAAAGCTTGAGATAGTTGTGAAAAAGCTTTCTTCTATACTGCGAACTTTTTCTTCTTATCTTCAGATAAACCTTCAAGTGGAATAGGTTCTCCTAAATTCTCAAGATATGGAGCAACATAACCTTTCGCGATCATCTGCCAAGCTTCAGTTCCTTCCAAACCCATGCCCTCAAGATGAATCTTGAACTTCTTTTGCCATTGGTTGTACTCTGCCATTTCCATCAACTTCGAAGGACGATTTCCACTACCTGAGGATAAATCATTGATTAGTGTGGAAATAGCATTAGTAGTCTGAGAATGTACCGCTGCTGCTGCAACTCCCCAATAGTCATTCACTGATTGTTGTGGATGTTGAGTAACAGATTGTGGTATTGAACTACTCATGGCAAGGTAGTTAATCGGTTAGGATGATTGAGTGTTCATCTTCTGAGATGCTACAGCCCATGGATTCATCGAAACGTGTTGTTGTTGTGTTATTGTAGGCCTAGGTGTCATAGGAAATCCCCTAATGTTGTCCATGATGTTTGAAATGTAAACACTTAGAAAAATTTCCCAAAAACAAGCTTGGTTCGACCTCTAAATAGCAAACGTGGGTTCAAATGTAGAAATCCCTTGGTTCAACCCCCTTAATCAGACTCGAATGAAGAAATGAAACACACTAGACTCTTTCGACCACAATAAACCCTCCTTCGACCTCCCATTTGGTCGAATGTACAACAGATGGTCGAATGAACACACAACATACTTGAAAAGTTTTGGTTTGACCTAAAAAGACTCAGATTCGATCTGAAATCACTTGGTTCGACCCAAAAACTCACACGTTCGACCCTATTCTCTCTGGTTCGACCCGACACATTTGAAAAACAGTTATTCTTCAAAAATCAGTTGTTTTGATCCAAATTTTTCAAAAGTTTATGGATTTTGATGATTTTTATCAGGTTTTGCTTCGGATTTGATGGAGATCAACTTTAATGAATGAAAATTTTGATTTTATCCGTAAAATCTAATCCAAATCAATAGGTTTTGCTTCAGCAAGGAGGTGCAAGCATCAAATAGGTTGCTCCAACTGTCAAATCAGCAACTAGTAGAATCAAAGCAGTGTTTGGTTCAATCTAACCAAGACACTATGGCTAGATTGACCAACGTTGAGACTCACTACAACCAGATGCAGATTGCAAATATCGACAACGAATGAAGAATAGAGGAATACAAGTTAAGGAAATGATGATGAGGAAGAAGAAGAAGATAAGGATGAGGATGAGGAGGATGATGACGATGAGAATGATGATGATAATGATGATAGTAATGATGGTGGTAATGATCCTGGAACCACAGGTGGTAGTAGGTCATCATCCAGTACACAGGAGAAAAGAGGAAAGAAAGCCCACGACACTTAAGGCAAGAATCCCGAAGGCGGTTCTTCGTCTAAGGGGGAGTCTTTAGCTAAGCAGATCAAGCGTCTGAATGAATATCTTCAACATGGAGTAGTTCTACTTGATGTTTGTTAACCACCGAGGAACCTATTCCATATTGATGATCAGGGAAATCCTCTAAATTTTGCTCAGTTAACTAGAGTGGAAGAAGAGTTAGAAGAAGGAGAGATCCCACCTGAAATCTCTCGGGAAGACATTGCGAAAGTATATGGTTTACCTGCTGATGCTAGTCAGACCACTCTTGAGCTAGATTCAGATCATAATGAGATGGAGATGGAAGTAGGATCTCGTGTGGAAACTCCTGAATACGTTGTTGATAATTCTTCCATAGGGATTCCTGATATCATTGAAGAGATGGTGAATGATGCAGAGGAGAAGGTGAACGCGGAGCAACCTCCTATCCCTGGTGAGGTTCTATCTAAGACAGAGCGTATCATGAGACTATGTTCTCAATGGTATACTCATGAGACTATGTTCTCAATGGTACCCATCAGTGGCAGCTCGAACAGTAAAGATGCCTCCGGTTCAAGCTTCAGCATTCAAGAAACGATTGTCGAAGATGTTTGGGAATGTTATTTCTTGGGCGTACATAGAGCATGCAAAGATTTTCAGCATTAAATGGAAGGCATGGCTTCTCTACTTCAATCAGTATATCAAGATCAAAAGCCTTCCATTCTAGTATGTTCGTGATCTGGTACGTCTAAGGCAACCTCTGTATTATGACAAGTGTCCAGGCTTTGAAAGCTTCTTCAACATTCTCGAACGTGAAAGCAATGAAGGTTGGAGGTCGTTCACTCCTTAGTATCCTCGATCTTACAAGACTTCCAAGATTCATCCTAGGACAGGTAATCCTATATGGGAGCACAAGATCAAGCCTCCTCGGTCTATGTCAAGGATCCCAATAGCTCCACTGGAACAGAACTTCTCTCCTAAGTTCTGGTTCTAGTATTATGATGATATTACGACTGAAGTTGTGATCATGTTGGAGAATTCTCCCAAGTTATGCTGGAAGATCAGAATACGGGATCCTATGTGGCTAATTAACCTGTCAGAAGTTGATGTAGAGACGTTGTTCTTGTATCCCATCCAGCATCTTCATTCAGAAGCCGAACAAGCGATCAAGTTTCAAAGGGTGATTCGGTTATGTCATGCGCACAAGATTCATGCTGGATGCGACTGGTCAAAGCTTACAAGGATCAGGACTGCGAAGAAGTGAAGATTGAAGCTGCTGCGACTAGTTTTGTTGGTTAGTTTGTTTTGATGTCTGTATAGTTGTTTGCTGTTTTCTGTTTGAAGTTTTGTCTTTTGTAATCATACTAGCTAGGTCCAAGGGGGAGTCTGTTAGTACACGATGTCCCTAGCCTAGTATAGGTGATGTTTGGTATGGATTACGGGTGCTTGGGTGTGTTTACAAGTCGTTTTTGGCATGATTAGCTGTTTTAGGTGAGTACGATAGGACATAGGCAATTAGCTTTGCTAATCACCTGTAAATCGTGTGTAATACTGCTACTCGCCTCCTGGGTCTTGGTCGAGTAGGACAGGTATAAAAGCCAGCAATCATTGCCCTAATCATCAAGCAGTCACATCACACATTCCCAAGCACCCTGCCTTAGGTCTAAAGGTCTAAGATTGTCTGTAAACACCCGAGCTCTGTTTTAATCAATCAATACAACCTTTTAACCTTATTTTTGTGTGTGTTGATTCTTCGTTTATCATTGTTTCACATCGTTTTGTTGTCCGAAACAGCGTTTGGTGGATTCCGCACACTAAGCGTTGAAGCTTGTTATTGTCGGGTTGTCCGAAAGTCGATCCCACAACATACATATAGTCCTAGTTATCATCCCTATTAATTACAAATGTCACACAAGATATTTACACACAAATACATAATAATAAATATACATAGTAATGTTTGATTTAAATATATATAGTCACGTTCAATGAAATAAGCAATCCCAAACACCCTCTTAATCTACTGTATTTCATGCTTTTCTACAAGTCAATGACGTACCAATATGAAAGAAAACCATTTTCATGGTTTAAAGATTAAATGTGAATAATGATTCGACTCTCATGAAGAAGACACTACAACAAAAATGGGTTTTTAGTACGCACAAAAGTGTCCTAAAATGTTATTTTATAGGACCTTTTATTTAATAGGACCAACGGTAAAAGCGTTTCATGTAAGGGGGTCGTAATAAGTCACGAAACTTAAAAAGCGTCCTAATATCTCAAATGAGATTATGAAACCAATTTTATGGTCGCATAATATGTCCCAAAAAAAACTCCTAATAAAACATATTAGGACACTTTTACAAGGTTTTAACTTGTGCTTACCTAGTTTTAATCTTTTAATACACATACAAGAGTCCTAAAAAATTAAGTTATAGGACCCTTATGATGTAACATTATAGAAGCATTAGTACCAAAAAAAGGGTCCTAATATCTCAAATAAGATTATGAAACCAGTTTTATGGTCGCATAAGATGTCAATGAACAAACAATATAGCGTCCTAAGAAAAGCATATTCGTACACTTTAATAGGACCAAATTTGAAAGTCCTAACAAGTCATGATACAACGGTTTTTTAAACATATACACACACAATTTTATGATATACTGTATATAACATCAACTAACGAAAGAAATAAAACTTTATTATATTTCAAATAAACATATTCATAACAAAAACACTAAACATGAATAAGTTATAGCATCATCCAACATAAAGTTTTGTAACATTTAACAAAGAAACTAAAAGCAACGAAAGAGATAAGCAGCATAGAATCCTGAGTCATCATGTGTCCTCAATCCTCACGGACTACCTACAAATAAACCATCCGTGTATAAGCATTAAGTTCCAGATTATTAAAATTATTCGTATCACAAAATTAATAATTACATACCGAGATGAAAGGACAAGGCCATGCAATGGAGGCACCAATACAATCTTGAATTGTGGAAAATAACCCATATGGTCTCACCAACTTTTCATCTATTTTTATTGCTACTTGAACGTTTACCTCACACCATTCTTGTCCAATCTCTGTACCACCAACTAGCTCATTTGGGTCCAAGCTCTTCACCCATCCTCTTGCTACAATCTCGGCAGAGTTTAGAATGCTTTTGAGGACAACTTCATCTCCGACCTAGATTTTAGTTTTCAACAAACATATCAAACTCTAGTCACAATAGTACAAGTAACGTTTCACAAAAAAATAAATAAAGATTTATATAGAAAAATACCCGTAAACGTGGAGGTCCATTGGTTGCAATGGGAAAATGTGGTGATGTAAGAGGTGGAACACTAGGACCATCCGTACTCCCTTTAATCTCCGATACTTGGGCTTGTAACCGAGCCACAGTACTAGTAAGTTCTTCACATTTAGACTTCAATTGGATGTTTTCTCTACGACATGTTGAACGACTTGATGTTACACCCCAAACATCAGAAGCACGAACACCCAGACCATACATGACTGCATCACCATTTCGATCTTTCCCCATTACTTTAGAAAAAACATCATCTGGTCCAGGCTTATCGATCGAACCATCAGGAAGATTAGAACTAAGTTGTTGCATCTGTGCCTGTATTAGATATAGTAACAAAAATAAGATATGTATTTTTAACAACATCAAGAACATAAAGAAAAGATATGTATATGAATATATAAGAAATTACTTACAATTGCATTTGCAGCTTCCACATTTTTTGTAGTTCCATGTTTGGAGAAACATGCACGAAACATTTCCAATCGACTTGGGTCTTGTCCCACAGATGCCTGTTTGAATAAAAAGAAAATAAGTAGTAACAACGGATATCGACATGCTACATTAAGAATTGCACTATTTCATACAATCACCTTTAACTCTTCACGGACTCGAGCATAACTTTTTTTACCCGTAACTTGCACCATCTTCTTTTTTGACCGATTCACCTTGTTTTTTTCACTTACCATCTTCAATAGAAAATAAAATATCATAATGAGAAATAAACTAATTGTAACATCCCAAATTTTGAGGATTTATATTTGAAGTGTAAGGTTATTTCATACCTTAGACTTTGTTTTATTCCAATACTTCACAAGTCTCCTCCATTGTTTTTTTTTGAACTTGTTTTGGCCTAAAATTTATTTGTTCCTGAAGTGACAAAGACGGATCATAGTAGCTTTCCTTAACTCTTGCCCTCCAGTTCTTGACCTTCTTCCCAAATGATTTCAATACCCAGCCTTCAGCATCTTCTGGAATATCAAATTTTGTCTAAAAATGGAACATGTCACATTAGAAAACAAATACTTTAGTCATTCATTAACAAACATATTTTTAATTATGTACCTTTATGAATTCGAGCAACGTTTGTTTTTTGCTGTCCTTAACTTTATTCCATGGTTTATAAATCGGACAGTACTTTCAGTGGCGGACCCAGGAAAACTTTTCATGGGGTGCGGAGTCTCTAAGCCACTGGGTCGTTTATTGATCAGGTGGCCTGGGTCGGGTCGGGTCGACTCGTATGCTAATAATAATAAAATTATATAATCAACAAAAAGAAACCAAAAGCCAAAATTAATTTAAATTTTGTTACATATGCATAACAAAAGTGTTAGCTACACTAACATATAATGGTAAAAATATATAGATTGTGTTTTTATTCATCCTCGGAACGCATCACTTGACATACATGTCATCCATAGTGAAAACAAAGTTTCTAGATACCCTCATTTTCAACTACTTGCACGCACATATATAATTTATTGCTAACATTGAGTTTTTTTTTTGTTATGTTCTTGAAAAAAAAGTGACATTGATTTATGTTTTTGCTTCATATTTTGCTTTTTAGAGAATAAACGAATAAACTACCGTTAGTTTTATTTACCAAACTCAAGCAAATATACAACACCAAATGGTGAGATGTCATGCTATTCTTTTCGCATCATTGTTCAAAAAAGAGTTAAATTATTTTAGGAAGTACTGGGGCATATTTTGTAAAACTGAGAAAAGTGTCAGCAATAAGTGAAAAAGACTTTCAAGTGGATGTGTTTAATTACCAAATGAACCCTACACCTAGTCATCTTCTCTAAAGTTTTCTGCAACACCCAAGTGTTGGAAAATTGTTCCTATAAACACTATAATTTTTTTCTTTAATTCAAGTACTCTTTTGCTTCAACTACTGCTATTTAATGGGGTTATGTCAAAATTTAACGAGGGCGCTCAAGAACACTGGTTTCATCAGGTTTGAAAACACTGGTTTCAAAAGTCCAAGGGGTGCGATTGAAAATTTTCAAGGGGTGCGATCGGGATTGGCACGCGTATATAACACTAAAAATTTTCTTTTCAAGGGGGGCGCCCGCCCACCTTGGGCAGGCCTAGGTCCGCCTCTGAGTACTTTCCACTCATTGAAAGGGTTCCCATGAAATGGGTTAGTTTACTAACTTTGTCACCAATAGGTTGTCCAAGTTCATTAACTAAAATAGGAATTCTATCCCCTTTTTCTTGGGCCCAAACTTCTGGCATACGCGTAGGTCCTCTCACTCTTTTACGTACATGTCGAACTACAAAAAGTGAACATGATTTACAATGTACATGTATACATTAAAAATACTATATAAATTGAAAGGCAATATATTAAGTCTGTACGTTTTCTTAGTTTTATTATAGTTTCTTATATATTCATCATGTGTCAAACAATATATGTATTGAGAAACAAAAAAAAAATGAAGCAATCAAGTAAATTAGATAAACCTGCTTCATTTTCTGGTTGTGGGACTTCAAACTCTTCATCCACCAGTTCATCGATCTCATTTTCTAAACCATCCATGTGTTTATTTACATCATCTTCAGCGGCATCTTGTTATTAATTGATATATATAGTTACAAAAACAGTAAGCATCGAAAACAGATAATTGAATCAAACTTAATACTAATTGAATATCATAATAAAATATTTTAGAAAGAGAAAATATAGGTACCATGAAATATCATGTCACGCTCCCCGTGGTCATCATTGTTGTGGACTGCAAATAACTTTCTTTTAGCTACAACTGATCGCCCTCTCGTGTGGCCTTCATCAGACTCTGGTACACTACTATTTATTGGCCTCGTTGTGTCAATCACTTGTCCCTTTTGCATATGAGATTTTGCAGATGTTAGCACATGAGAGACATTAGGAGCAATAACTCGTTTCTGTGCTGAATAAACATATCTTTTCATGGACTGCGGAGCAATGTATCTTGGATGTTTCTGTAAGTCAAACGGTTAGAAAACAAATATAAAGACATTATATTATCCAAATTTGTTATTAATTAGTACCTTTTTAGAGATATTTGTAGCAACTTCTTTTAAATAATCTTGATCAACACCAACATCTTTCTCGCTCGTATCAATTGGTTTCTTTTTATTTTTCTTTGTTTTATTACGCTCTGCTAGACTTTTCAAAGACTTAGAAGCATTTTTCAATCCCAGGGCTTGTAATTGTTTTTCGTTCTCTAGAATATTCAACATTCTACTCTTTTCATAAGCATTCATAGGGCTTTGGCCTTGCATGTTTTTATCTTCCATTACTAGTGTACACAACAAAGAAAAATTCTTATCAGATCAAGTTATCAAGACCTTTTGGATAAAGATGACTATAAAATAGCAAGTAAACAATCAGAACGTAGCAACACACACTTTGACCTAAACCAATTAAATAAGCGAGATATGCCTATCAAAAAAGATAAAAAAATAAATAAAGAAAAAAAACATAAAAACACTCCTTCCCACTTAAGTGCATTATAGAAATCCCATCCAATCTTAACCTTCAATCAAGCACCATAGTACTAATAAACATAAAAACACTCCTTTTCACTTTCTTAGAAAGCTGATTATGCCATGCCAGGTTCAAGTCGCGCTGTTATTCTACCACAAATAGTAAAGAAAACAAATAATGCGCGAGTCCCTTTCGTGTATGTATGAATCTTATCGGCTAAAGCTACATCTATTGACGCCAGAAAAAGAAAATACAGAATGTGATTTTCAATTACTTCTATTATCATACATGCCTTGTAATAATATAAAATTTGTTGCATTTTTTGCTTTTAATCAGGTATCTCTACAACAGTATTGGATGGAGGTCTGTGCTCTGTTAAGTTTATTTGTTGTCACTGACGTAGCTTTTAAGGGGCAGGGAGGGGCGGTCGCCCCCCCCCCCCCCCCCCCCGAATTTTCGCTCATAAATTCCGATTATATAGTATTCGTATAGAAATTTTTTGGTATATACGGTTTCGACCCCCCGAAACTGGTTTTTGACTCCCTGAAACAAGTGATTTCCGACCCCCCGGTGACTTCCGACCCCCCGAAGTCTCAGGTCAAGCTTCGCCACTGTTTGTTGTTAGTTATGTTTGACCATGTTGCAAAATAAAATCAATTATAATGTTTCGGTATTATTTTTGTTGGTAGTTCTGTTGGTGGTACTTAGAAAATTGAATTAATCTTGAAAAAATGAGATAAATACAAACGGCTAATATTATTTGATAAGACAATATTTATCAGATATGGTATATACACTTTCATCAGTGTCACTTATCTTAGAACACTATAGCCATAAACTTTAAATATAGTTTACAAAGACTTATTAGAGGAAATCAATTCTAACCGGGTTCACATCAGTCATTCTATTATCATACAGAATGTGATTTTCATGCGTAGGGTTAGAGTTTGACTCAGAAGCAGCCCAAGCATACTATACATCTTATGCAACTCAAGCCGGGTTCAGAATTGAACAATTGAGAAGAATTGAGAAGAAACTTCATATGGGGCACTTCGGTTTCGGCTAATAAGATTAGGTGGGTTCGATGGTCAAAATTAATCAATCCTAAGAAGTTAGGCGGTCTCGGGATAGGTGGGTGTGGGAACGGACTCGTGGGTTATCATCAGCTGTGGAATGGCAAGCCTTTTCATCCCTAATGTCGCTGCTGCAGCAGGCTCATTTATCGGATAAGGAGGACTCCTCGGCTTGGAATAATAAGTTCGGGGAGCCGTTTTCGACAAAGGCTCTTCGGGCTGATATCTTAGAGGTTGGGCAGACTTCGGACGCTCCTGCAGTGTTTAAATGGAATGCCTGGGCTCCGCTCAAGGTCAACTATTTCGTTTGGAGGGCGACTATGGGTAGGATTCCATCTAAGGAGGGGCTGCAAAATAGAGGCGTCGCCCTTTCGTCCGCGGTTTGTGATCGCTGCTCTATCTGCAGCGAATCTGCAGATCATATTTTTTGGGGCTGCTTGTTTGCGAGAAGTGTGTGGTGGAATATCCTCGTTTGGCTTCGAATCCCATGGCCGAGTGTCGTAGCTTCTTTTTCCGAGCTGGTGAAGTATGTGTTGGGTAACCCGGGCTGCAAGAGGTGGAAAAGACTGGTGAATATGGTTGTTTTGGCGACCGTGTGGAGGCTTTGGAAGGCTCGCAATCTAAAGGTGTTCGAGGGCAGGTTTGAGCCCGTTTTTCACACAGTGGAAGCAATCAAAGATGAGACTTTTATTTGGTTTTCTCACCGATCCAAGGCGCTGTCTTTAGATTGGAACAAATGGCTTAACTTTGGGTTGTATCGTTTTCCAGATCAAGAGTTGACGGGTCAGTTTTTTCAAGAAGATACGTTTGCTCACTAGAAGGCTTTCAAACCCCTTTAAGAACAGGCTGTCAAGCTTTCATAAGAGTACAAAAGGGCGATTCTGGAAAATAGGTTCTAGGAAACATGAAAACGTAACAAAATCATGATCTTGATGTCTCAGGTGAAGTTTGTCCCCCAATTATTTAGAAAAACGCCCTTCCCGACCCAAAACCAATATCCGTTGTGTCGTCAAGAGCCGGAATCAGATCACTAGAAGATGATGGCCTGTCTAATGTTGTTGATTTTAAATGGTTCAAACAGGAAGAACTCGAACCTAAATTCGAACCGAGAGGTGAACCGGTCACAGGTCTTGTTTTCACATCTGCTAATGAAGCTTATAAATTTTACAACACTTATGCAGCTAACATGGGTTTCAAAGTTCGAATCGGTCAATTATTTGGTTTGAAAAAAGACGGGTCGATAACTTATAGAAGATTTGTGTGTTCAAAAGAAGGCCATCAACACCCTTCAAGAGTTGGGTGTGGAGTATTCATGAGAATACAGAGACAAGGAACGACTCGATGGGTTGTTGACCGTTTATCAAAGGAACAAAACCATGAACTCGGCTCACCCTATGATTATTCAAGAACTGTCAAACAGAGCCATCTAGATAACCATGAAGCTGCGTTCAACAAATTTTTAGAAAAAAACATATTTAAATTTGATTAATTTGGGCAAATGGATACCTGAGTTATAAAGGATAAATGCTGAACATAATCTTTTCCAGAAAACAGTGGTTCTCTCATCATAAATTCCATTAAGATTCAAAAATAACATAGAACCCTAAAAACTTCAACTAATAACCATATATGAAAACATAAGCACATATTTAGGAGGAATTAAGCATAGTGTACCTGTTTAGAGGTCTCCTGCGAGAGAGAGAGAGAGAGAGGGGGGGGGGAGGGGAAGGGGGTTGATGTTCTTGAAAAATGGAAGAAGCTGCAATAATCAATCTGATTTATTTCTGACTCCACTAAAAAAGCTTTAGAAAATTAGGGCAAATTTAAATGGCGCTTAATTTCAATTGAAAGGAAAAAATTAGCGGCAATTAAAATCTTAAATTTAGAATTTTAGGTTAACTCCTTTAATAACTTTCGTTTTATCCAACTATTTATTTTATTTTAAATATTTACTAATATGCATTTTTCTTTGATAATAAAAGTAACGCCAATTAAAACCGGAGGTGTATTTTCTTTGATATTAAAAGTTAACGTCAATTGTAGTAAGTCAAATTACAACTTTATTGGCTAGCGTTAAATCTTAAAAAAGGTTAGACCGTATGTCATGAATCATGATAGCTCTTAATCCACCTCGCACACATGATATTGAGATCCTCCCACTTGACTTGGAGGTCTCGGATGGTCTTTATGGTGTTGGTGCCCACGTGTTGGATGAAGTCGTTAAACACGTGAGCCCAAATAATAATAATAATAATAATAATAATAATAATAATAATAATAATAATAATAATAATAATAATAATAAAGTGTCGTATTAAGTTATGTTATAATAGGACCCCCAGTGATCAAGTGTCCTATTAAGTTATGTTCTTATATGACTTCTACTAGAAACGGTCCTATAACATCAAACATTTATGACTTAACTACAAAGTGTCGTATTAAGTTATGTTATAATAGGACCCCCAGTGATCAAGTGTTCTATTACATTACCACATAATAGGACACCCACAACTAAATGTCTTATAAATTACTTTATTAGGATCTACATTTTAAGGGTCTTATTAAGTTATATGATAATAGGACCCCAAAGAATCATCCATCCCATTAAATAACTTTTTAGGATACTGGTTTAGTAGCGTATATTATAAAAGGACCCCAAAAGTTCATTCGTCCTATTAAATAGTTTTTTAGGACCCCATTTTACAAGCGTCCGACACAAAAGGTCCTTAAAAGCCCTTTTTGTTGTAGTGAGAGAAAAAAAGTAAGAGATGTTGACGCTTATTTGAATTGATCCTTAACAATATCACTTGGATTATTAAGTGAATACTAATTAACGGTTGAGTTGAAGCGAATACAAACCGATGATTGCACGATGTTGTTAGTAGAACAATCCAAGAGAGACGGAGAAACAATCTTTGCGCCGTTACATCATAATAATATAATTTTTGCACAATAAATTAATATTAAACTACCTTCAGAATCTCATCACTTGACTACCTAAGACTTTGGTTTTTTCACAAAGTCAGATCAAGTGTTGTGCTACTAGTACCTTCTTCTACTTTTGCATGCTTTGATCTTCTTATAGTACTTGTGTTTTTAGAAGAATTTGAGGAAAACAATGATAGCGATAAATCACTCGCATCATGTTTTTTATCATATTGTTCTCGGGTAATGGTTTGTAGAGAAAGACTTAGATCAAGATTTGGATTTTCTTGTTCCAGCAGCTGGTTGTTTGTCTTTCTTTTCAACGCCATTTTATCTTGGATTTGGTTATCTCTTGACAACTCGTCGGGATCTCCAAATAATCTTAATGATTCTTCGGTGTTATTGATTTCATGGCCGCGTGTCAAAGTAGAATAATTGTTCCTTTCAAAGATGAATCTTCCTGCTCTTGAACCATAAACTCCATGGCTAAGTCCATCTACAAAATGACTGTAATTTGGGCTCATGTGGTGACTCCATACACTATCACAATGATTGTAGACAGAAAATATGGACAAGGGGAATACAAATTAGTGACATGATCTAGTATGAATACTATTACATGATCATAATTCAACTTAATCTCATACCTAGAATTGGGAATTGGTTTTTGAGTAAAACTTTGGAGCATGGGAAGTTGGCTAAGGTTGTGAATATGATGATCACCACCTTCATAAAGAAGCCCTTGTTCTGAAACAATTGCAAAATTAATTAAAACCATTATGTACAAATTAGATCATTATATTTTAGGATCATATATAACCCTGATTTAAAAGGGGAGAGGCTTATACACACTCCATTTAGTCCACTAATCATCACCCCTTATCGATTTGACTAATTTTTAAGGTTATACGTCGGTTTAACAGGAATCAATGAGGGCTAAATGCCCGTTACAAGGGATGCGCACGGGCTAAAATAATTTTAAAAAAAACGTTTGTTTACAAACAAATCATCAAATCTAAACGTACGTGTACATAGGGGGCGAAGGTGTACATCCAATAACCCCCGTCCCCTTTCCGCTGTTAGCGTCCTTCAAAAATACTATATACAATTATGTATTATTACCTTGAGGTTCAGGATCTTCAAACTTCTTGCTTCTATACATCTGATTAGACAAAAATTTAAATGTCTAGGAATTTATGTAATACATATGGTAAATCAAATAATTAAATGAATTGAAAATAATTACTTGGAGATGACTTTTGACATGAGAGATGCTAAGACCTTTAATGTTCATCATCTGAAGAACTAACTTAGGTGTCGCTCCTGTATTGATCATATCTATTAGTTTTCATCATAACCAAAGAAATCATTGTATAAAAAGTACTTGAATTAATTAAATAAGTTGCGACTGTTGATTACATACTTTCTTGACCTCCCAATTTATCCACTGCATGAATAAATCGGAGATGGAGTTCAGGTGTCCACCGGAGCCTAGGGTTCTTGGAACGAACATAGGGTCTAACATAACCCGAACCAGATTTATTCTTCTTGTCGCTCTCTTCGACTGTGCTGTTGCTCGAGGTTGATCCATTTTTGAGTCTACTTGTAGTAGGTGAATTGTGGTTAACTTGTTCTAGATGGACATCATCATCATCTTGTTCTTGTTGGCCTGGAAAAGTAGTGGTTTTTATGTTGGTATAATCTTGTTCGTGATCTTCTTCATTGAAGCTATCATGACTTGTGTTCATTTCTATATGGAGTGGTTTGAAACCTACACAGCTTATGTCTTATGATCAAGGGACACACAGTTATATATATCGAGGGTTTCTATCTCTCACACTCACCAAAGGTGAACTAGGAGAAGATTATTCTTTGGAAGATAGACCCTTGGGTGAGGTCTAGCAGGCAGAGTTAAGGAATGATATATTTGTAACTGCAAGATTTGCCCTAAGATTATAAACAAGGAACACCTCTAGCTGATCTCTCTCTCTCTCTCTCTCTCTCTCCTTTTGATGTACTTATATAGATATGAATTTAACAATAAGGGGCCCATTGAGTAATCAAATATTTTTATATATATACCTTATGTATAACTTTTTTTTAATATAAAAACAAAGAGTTTGTTGTATCTGTTAATTGAAATGTTTTGGACAGATCTCATGGAAAAAAAATATAACTATAGATTGCATGGACGTTGGTTTTGTTGAAGTACTGTATGTCCCTAAGATGCCCTAGCTTTCTTTCATCTTCATTGAATGTATCCATGATGTAATTTTGCATGTTTTATTTCACACTTTAATTTTTTTAAACAAAAAAGAATAAAACAAATTACATGAGAATATATATATGGCAGGTAGAGGCCGCGGATACCATCATCCATACCGTTATTACTTCCTCAATTTTGAGAATGTGTTTTTGCTTAAGATTACGTTAATACTTTTAACTATTGTTTCCCAATCAATAGATATGTTACAAATGAGATTATGCTAATTTGTTAGGTTGCGAGCGTTGTTTGTTATATTCAGGTGCTCACATCATTAAACTGCCGGTGTGGTTGTGTTTCGGTGTTAATTAATTTAATTTTTGTAGTTGTGGTTTGTTGGTCTTCTAACCATAGTGTTGTGTGTGTGCTTCTCTATCAATATTTGATTATATTTTATCGTCATATCTTGCAGCGTGTTGCTAATTCTTCTAAATATATATTACCTCACATTCAAGAACTTTCACTACATTTAGAGTAATAAAATACAAGTTTAGATTTAAATATATATGTTAAGCGTGTTAGTAACATAAAATGACCTATAGATCAAGCAGTGGAAATACTTAGGTTCTCCCTAGGAGACTCAAGTTTAATCCCCACCTGCATCAAATAGAAAGGCATTTAGTGAGCAATGATGGTGACAAACCCAACGAGAGGGGTTCGATCCTGAGCGTCACTCCAGTTTTAACCCGGCTATTACTTCAGTGAGGCAACTTATGTGAAGCAGTACGGTTTCCGGGTTTCATCAGACCAGCCTTGGCGGGCTGTCGGTTCAAAACGGACCGAAAGACTGACAATGGGTCACTCATAACGAGAGTCACCTTCCAAAAAAACTTGATTTTGTAAAACAATGCAGTTAAATGTTTTTTTTTTTGTTGATTTAATTAACGGGGAATTGGATTTTAATAACCTAAAAAATGGGTCACATATAACCTGAACTATTAATTTATTGGAATCTAACACCCAATTGACTGATGCCGTTAGTGGGTTGCTGACGTGGCACCAGTTGCTGACGTGGCATGCTGATGTGTCAATCCACGTCAGCAATTGGTGCCACGTCAGCAACCCACTAACGGCGTCAGTTAATTGGGTGTTAAATTTCAATAAGTTAATAGTTCAAGTTATATGTGGCCAATTTTTTAGTTGGGGGTGCCAATGGACAATTTCAAATAATTTAAGTTATTAGAATCCAATTCCTTTTATTAACTGTATAAGTCAAAAGGTTATGTAAATCCAAAGGTTATATAACCATATTATGCATTATTACTTTCATATACACAAACAGTTATTCTCATCCATCTAAGATACATATGTTTGTGTGATTGTGTCATGTAGATCATTCAGTGGTGAAAAGTCACACAGCCTATTATATATTTGATTCTCTTATTGCTTCTTGTGGTAACATGGTAAGTGGTAACGTAAGAGTTTCAACAATAAATATCATTATTTCATTCATTTCATTTCCAACTTAGTTAAAATTATTATTAAAAGCAAAGAGTTGTTGAAACTATTATTTCAACTCAATATTTTAAAAATATTATTTATATTATTATTTCATTTCGGACTACTCTTGAAAATATAAGGAGTTGTTAATTAATTTGGTATACATATATGGAATTAAAAAACATTCTCATGATTGATATTCAAAT
This sequence comes from Ambrosia trifida, assembly GCA_028751855.1. Classification (NCBI taxonomy): domain Eukaryota; kingdom Viridiplantae; phylum Streptophyta; class Magnoliopsida; order Asterales; family Asteraceae; genus Ambrosia; species Ambrosia trifida. Next base: position 12,701,991 of record CM054126.1, on the reverse strand, counting down.
TATATATTTGTAATAATGCAAATTCAAATAAATGAATGCATAACTTTGAATTCCCACCAAGAAATCAATAATTCTTTGCTCGTGTGGGCAGCAGTTGGAATTAATGGAAGTGGCTTTTGTTTTATTTTATAAAATCCTTTTTGTAGTTAAATCACGGGGTTCTTGAGATGGAAAATCACAGCTTATCAAACCATTGACAAAAAATACTTTTAGGATGGAAAGGAAAGGAATTAATATCAGCATTCTCGTGATCCTCTGGAAAGTCCCAAAGTTTTTTTCTAGGGTTTGGGGTTTTATAAATTAGTATTATTATGACAATTGAACATGTTAGGTAATTTAATTAGCTGGTATTTAGATATTTACATGTTTAAACCTTATAATAATTACTTAATAATATGTTTTTATATTAATCTAGATGCATGTTTTGATTCAGACCTCAATTTATTATCTCATCTCATATTCTTAATGCATGTAAAATTAAAAGTGACAGATGTTCCTTTGCATTAGGTTGATGATGTAAATCTCATAAAAAATACATATGTAAATACAAGAGTAGGGCTAATAAATAGAACGCATGTTATACGGATAGGAATACGTAATGAGTTTAGGGTAGCGTTTAGTATGTTGAAGTGAGGTGGAATGGAATAAATTATTGTAAGGGAACGGAAAATATGGTAATTGGTTGATCAATAGAATGAAATCACCTATTACAAGGGGTGAAGCTTGTTTTTTAAACGGGAGGGGCCGGACTCAATTTTTTTGATTGGTAGTAGTAAATCGGCGGGGTTGGACTCAACCCGGACTCAATTTACCTACGAAAATCGCAAATTTATACCACTGTACCAAAAAACAGGGGGGGTCAGGGCCACCCCTGGCCCCATCATATCCTTCGCCCCTGCCTATTACATAAGACATTATATTCCCTCAAAATCATTTCATGTACGTACCCTTTGTAGGATCGACTAACGTGTCACCCGACAATCATGAGGGCTATATTCAAGGTGCGGAATCCCTTGAATATGTCTCAATAACAGAAACAAAGATGAAACAATGATAAACGAGTAATTACAACACACACACGGGTCAAAAGATTATAGATTAATCACTAAAACAGAGCTCGAGTGTTTACAGAGATCAAATCAGACCTTACAGACCATGGGAGGGTGTTTGGAGAGTGTGTGAGGCAAGAACTAATGATTAGGGCAATGATTGGGACTATTTATACCTCCCATACTCGTACAGACCCCTTTAGGCGAGTAGGAGGCTATCACACATTAACAACTAGCGAGTAGGGCCCTATTTGCTAGTAGCTTCATGCGAGTAGGGCTATACCACATCAAGACTGATGTGGTATAGGCTGTAAATGCCTAAAGCTAATGTGGTATAGGCCGTAAGTGCCTAAACCCACACCGTACTCGCCTGAAGTGTCCCAAACGTCCCGAAACGCGTACAAACATCTCCAAACACCCCGTAACACGTCCAAACAACATATATACTAGCCTAGGGACATCATGCACTTACAGACTCCCCCTTGGACCAGGCTAGTATACGTACAAAGATCACATAAGACATCGTTTATAGCAACTACTAGCAACTTTATAGACTCAAAATTGAAAACATACACAGCAAACATAACATAAACAAAACATGCAGCATCTTCAGTCTTCATCACATCGACATTGTCTCGATCCTGGAAAGTCTTGACCAGTCGCATCCCGCATGAACTTTGTTGGCGTGACAGAAACGAATCACCCGTTGAAATTTCAATGCTTGATCGGCTTCGGCCTTCAGATGTTGTATTGGATATAAGAACAATGTCTCCACGTCTTTCTCCGAGCAGTTAATCAGCCACATTGGATCCCATATTCTAATTTTCCTGCACGGTTTTGGTGAGTTGCTCAAGACTATTACGGCTTCTGTTGTCTCTGCGTCATAATGCCAGTAATAAAGCTTAGAAGAGAAGTCTTGCTCAATCGGAACTAATGGAATCTTCGACGCGGTTTCGGGTGGTTTGATGATGTGCTTCCAAATAGGATTCTTTGTGATGGGATGAATCTTGTTTGTCACAACGGATTTTGGGTACTGTGGTTGGAACTAGTCCCATCCCTCAACACTTTCTCTTCTCATAATGTTGTAGAACCCTTGAAGTTCATAGCGAGACTAATGATACAAAGGAGGCTGCAATCTAACCAAATCACGAATATGCCAGAAGGGCAGACTGAGAACTTTCGTGTACGGTTGAAAGTAGAGAAGACCATCCTGCCACTTTACTCCCAACATCTTAGCATGCTTTATGTAAGCCCAGCTGATCACGCTTCCTGACATCTTTACCAACTGTTTCTTGAATATTGATGCCTGTACAGGTTCCTTTTTCTTCTCAGACTCGCCTCCAGATGGAAACCACTCAGGATACTTTTGTCTGATCTTGTCATGTCGTTCTTTCACTTTGTCTGGGACAGGTGTAGGATCAGACTTTAGCTTTTCTTCAGACTGATTAAGCATCTCCTCAGAGATCTTAGGTATCCCGCTGCTCGACTCACCAACTACATACTCGGGTGTAGTGACATTGGTTCCATCTTCCATCTCCACTTCATGATTGTCTGGATGTATTTCTGGAGCAGAGTGGCCTGCACTGGAAGATTCTCCAGGTGCCAAGCCAAAGATCTTTTCCAGGTCCTCAGGTGTAACCTCAGGAGGTATTTCACCTTCTTCCAGATCATAATCAGAGGACACAGGAGGCACGTACAGGTTGCCATCATCATCATAATCGAAATAACTGTTTAGAGGCTCGACATTTTCCACAGGAACTATAGCTCGCTTCAGTGAGTCTTTGAGTTGCTGAATCTTGCTCTTCATTGGATCAGGCTCCCCCTGAGCAGAAGAACCTACTGCGGGATCCTTGCCTGATTTGTCGTGACTCTTCTTTGTTCGCTAAGATCCAGATCCAATTGATGATCCGCCACCACCTGTGGCTCCAGGATCACCACCACCACCCTTTCCAACATCATCATCACCATCTGATTCATCATCATCGTCTTCCTCATCTTCATCTTCTTCATCATCATTATCCTCATCATCATCATCACCAGCCTCTGAACTAGGACCACCAGTGAGTCTAGGTTGAGTTCCAGTCAACTCATTTATCCTAGCCCTCAGCTCGGCATTTTCTTTTTTCAGTCTTCGTGATCCTTCGCTCATTGTTCACATTGATCAGGCGAAGTTCGCTATTTGAGGCCTCTACACCTGCAAGTCTCTCCAAAGTACTTTGGTTCGACTGTATCAGCTGCTGATGAGATTCCATCATCAGCCTATTCGACTCTATGACCTGCTGGTTAGATAATGTGAGCGCATCTACTGTCGTTCTCAGCTCTGTGTTAGATTGGATAGATTCTTCGATCAGCTCAAGCATTGCGTTCTCATTTTCTTCTATGCTTGCATTCTTCGTTCGCAATTCTGCTATATCACATGCTTGCGCAGCTACTATGGCAGTTAGCTCGCTAATCTTTCTTTGAAGTTGTTCATTTGTAGCAGGAGTAGACGAAGAGGTCTGATCGGATGACCCGGAAGCTGTGGGTCGAACTTTCTGTCTTATACTTCGGATCCTGTCACCAATAGTATTAGGAACAATCTGCGAGCTTGTCGCTGCCTCGGTAACTGAGACTGGCTCAGTGAAGATTACCGAAGCAGGCATTGACATAGTGACACTGGCAGGCATCGCTGCACTAACTGTAATAGGAGCCGAAGATGTCATTGCTGCTGTTGTTGTTGCTGTTGTTGTTGTTGCTGTTGTTGTAGCTGCTGTTGTTGTAGCGGTAGCTGCTGCCGCTTGAGAGGATTGAGTGACTGGATCCCCCAAAGCTTCAGGAAGGGTGAATCGTCTATTTTTTGGAGGTTTCACCGCTTGAGGTTTAACAGACATCGTCTTCTTACCTCGAACCCTGTCCTTCTTGGCAGTTGTCTTTTGTCTCTTTGCAGGAGGAGAAGAGGCAAGCTCTGCATCGATGTCTGCAATAAGATCACCACTACCTGGAGTGAAAGTGGGATCTCTTGCAAGTTCTCTCGCCTCGGCTGTGAGAGCTCTATCCTCTTCTAGAGAGAGTACATCGAGTGAATCATCTTCTGTAGCTTCTGAGTCGTCATCTGCATCAGTTATGTCAACTGGTGCGTCTTCATCAACATGTGCTTTACCTCTTCCAGACTGAGAGGCATCAGGTTCTTGTGCAGTACCAGAAGGTTCAGAGAAGTCTAATAAATTCGGATCAAAATCCTCTTCATCACCTTCAGCCGTGTCAGAGATCCTGCCTGGGGCGTTTTCTCCCAACTCATCTGTTTTACGCCCTATATTGTCCCCCTCTTTAAACACTAACCTGTGGATACGAAAGTCATCCTCTGAATCACTATCTTCGTGTCTCCACCTGTTGCCTGGTGGTGACACATAGTCTTCTCTCTTCACGTGCCCATATAGTCGTTTATTCGGAGGATATTCAGACTTCGGTCGCCCTTTGTAACTTCTCATCCTGTTCATTTCAGCCTGAGTAATATCATCAGTCCCTATATACTCAGCAGGATGCTTCACCAAATCAGGTACTTGATTATCAATGATCAATTGTAAGAACCGGTGATAGACAATGAAAGACTTCTTTGTCGGCGGTAATAATATGATCTCCTTTAAGTGATGCAGAATCATCTTGGAGAAGTTAAATGGCTTGTTGAGTGTCAGAGCGACAATCGCAGAGGCCAATGTATCTCTTATCGCATCAAAAGCACCTTTTCTCGGACCAAGGCACTTCAAGACCACATGAGTAAGATATTTAAACTCCGGCGGCAGTAATCCTTTCTTCAGCATCGTCTGTTTGTCGACTTTACCCAAATACTTCATCCTAAGAAAGGCGCCACGTATCAGAATAGCGTCAAACACTATAGGATCAGCATCAGAATCTCCAAACTGTAGCACTTCTCGAATTATCTGTTCGGTGACAATAACATCTTTTCCTTGAACCGAACTAGTAATCACGATCGGATCAGCCTTGGGATCAACCTTGGCGTTACGATAGAATTCCAGCAAGATATCCTTGTATGCAGCGTGCTGCTTGGATATCGCATAGTGTATTCTCGATCGCTTTAAGAAGTCGATGACGCCTTGAAAGACTCTGCCTTTATCCAAAGTAATCGGTCCGAGAAAAGCACAACAGTTGTGCTTTGGCGATGTCTTCCAATTCTCCATCCTGTACACCAAAACGCGTAATAAGTATCATACGTTGATCATATATTCATAAACAAGACAAAAACAGACAAAAACGGACAACGACTTAGTAAAGTTTGACAAAAATGGTCAACAGGGGGTTATACACGATTACAGAGTTGTAATCGCTTACCAAATACACGAGTATCCCTGTTTATACGCGATTGGACATCAATTTAACACTATACAAGCGATTATGCAGCACAACTAGCCTAATAGCCTATCCTTCATGCGATTAGGGAAGCAAAACATCCTATTCGCTTGCCTTTTAAGCGATTAGGGTAGCAAAGCAGTCTATTCGCTTACCTTTTAAGCGATTAGGGTAGCAAAGCAGCCTATTCGCTTACCTTTTAAGCACAACTAGCCTACTCGCTTACTTTTCATGCGATTAGGGTATCTAGGAGACCATTCGCATTCCAATACACGCGATTAGACGAGCTTGATGTCCGTTCGCTTAAGTGTTCATGCGATTAGATATTCTAATCGCGTGAACAGTGATAACGAGCCCAAAATTTGTCAAAACTTGAAACTAGTTGGTTCGAGTCCGGATTCTTTGTCACATTGAGGCCTATAACAACCCAACAATAAAACCCCAATGAAATATTACGCTAATAGATCAGATTCAAGGTTTAATTAGCCGGGTTTCAAAAACTAGGGTTCTAAGGGTTCAAAATTGGGGCTTTTGATTCTGAGGTGATTTAGATCAAAATTTTTGCATAAACAGAATCTATATGGTCCGATTAACAAACCCCCATCAAGATATAGCATCAACTAACATGTTATATGCCCAATGATCTCTAGAAAGAAACCTAGGGTTTCAGTTTGAAAATCACTGATTTGAACAAGATAAACATGAGGTTAGGATCTGAAATTGTATATAGACATTACCTTGATCGTATAGATTAATATTTCGAGATCAACAGGCCACGAGCAGAGGTTTGATTGTAATCGGGTTAGTTCTTTAATTCTTTAATTTTAACTGATTACACTCTACACAATCTAATTTAGAATCAGAAGAAGAACTTACCTTGTTCGACGATTCAGTAATGGCCATCAATGCATAATGAGCTGCTGTCTTCTGAGCTCCAAAGAATTTGCCGAAGTTCTTCTCTGTGCAGTCGGCATCCACAAGAAACGATCTTTTACCAATCAGCGCATCTGCTTCAGCTAACAGATCCTCCAAATCTTCTCCCCTATCAGAATCGCACTCCGAGTCACAGTCAGACGCTTTGGTTTCAGAAGTGATGATGTCAGACTGACTCGAAGTTTCTTCAACTTCGGCTGGTGCTTCAGACGCTTGTTGAGCAAAACAGGCCGCACCACCTTGAGGAGCTTCTTCTCCAATGATCAGATGGTTCCAGTTATAGCCTTCATCAGCTTGAATAACCATGGCTTGACCTTGATTGTTGTTTGCAGGCGGCCTCTGGTTCTGATTCTGGTTGTTGACTGGGACAATAGCACGCTCAGTATTAGGTTGTGCCTGAGTTTGCTGTCTCTGATTCTGATTCGCTCTGTTGTTGTTGAAGGGATTCTGATGTCCTTGCTGCTTAGGTCGGTCACATTCCCTTGCAAAATGCCCGTTTGTGCCACAGTTGTAGCATGTGACCTTTGTTTTGTCGAACCCAAACTTGGTGTTGTTATTGATCAAGACATCTCTCCTTCCCGTCCTGTCCATGTATTCCTTTGCCCTTCTCACCATGCTTGCGAAGTGCCATTGTATGTCTATCAGATCCATGTCGTCTTTATCAATCTGCGAGTAATCCTCCTGTGTAAGATGAGGATTCCCGATCTGTCCAGCAATCAGTCCACTATAGGAGTTTACCAAGGTCGACAGTAGAGCCATATGTTCTTGAGCTAGCTCTACAGTCACCTTTTCTAAACCCGCGGTGTTCAGCTGCTCTGGGACTGTATTGGTCCGATAGCCACCTTGATTAGAAGTAGAAGCACCTCCATATCCACCATAACTTGTAGTTGGAGCCCCGCCAAAACCTGAAGAAGAAGGTCCACTAAAGTTTGCAGTTGCCTGCGCTGGTGCTGCAAGATGAGAAAATGGGTTAACACCAAACTGGTTAGTATTAAAATTCAAAGGATACGGGTTTGGTCCAAAAGGATATGTAGGAGGAGGAACGTCAGCTGGGGGACCATAATTATCGAAAGCATAAACTGGGCCCGGGTTAACCACAAAAGCAGTTTGTGGTTTGGTACCACCCACACTGGTGTCCTGAAGAGGATTCCCATAATAGATGCTGGGATTCTGTGGAATGAGCGCCTTGTTTGCTCTCCTGATTTCCTCTATCTCCTTGTTCTCCAGCTCGGTAATGAACTCATTGATGGAGAGAGTCTGATATGCATTGCTTGACTTTAGAATATCCAACCATTGATGCCAATGAGGAGGTAGCGCCTCAGCAAATCTTTCTACAAGGTCCGCAGATGAATATAAGACCCCGTACTGATACATTTCAGACATCAGATGGTAGTATCTAGCAGTCAAGTCCCTCAGAGATTCGTTCCCAATAGCATTGAAGTTCTCTAACTCCTTCTTGAGTTGATCCATTTTAACCTTTCGCGTCTTCAGATTACCCTCATTTCGCTCAGCCAGTGCTAACCAAAGCATCTGTGATGTTGTGCACTGAGCGAATTGATGAAGAATATCCTTGGGAAGAGCTTGCTTCAATGCCGCCATCGCCTTTTTCTCATAATTATACTTCTTCCTCTGATCTTCATTCATGTCTTCAATTGAGATCGGAGTTGTGGAGTTCTCAACCATAGGCCTACTATACCCAGTCTCTATCGCTGAGCACACGAGACCATCAATACCCTCAACATACGTTTGAAATCTGCCTTTCCAACCATGGTAGTCGGACATGTATTGCAATTTCGGCGCCCTATTCGAACTACCCGTCTCTAAGTCACTCATGAGAACGGAAGACAGATGATTCGTCTGTAAGTTTGCAGCAGCCGCGAGTGCCCAAGGATTCGCGTTCATCGCTTGTTGTTGAGCCGCTAGCGCCCACAGATTGATTCCGGCAACATTCGCTTGCATCTGCGCTTGTTGCATCCGTTGCGCGTTTCGCTCGGCTGAATATTGCCAAGGGTTTGTGGGTACGTTCGCTTGATTGTTCAATTGTTGGTTATTATGTTGCCTAGGTTGGTTTAGATGACCCCACGGGTTTGCCATATGTTAATATTTGTCAACAGTCCGATACTTAGTCAAATTTTTCAGTTTCAGGTCCTTTAAGGCGAATAGGAACTCTATTTGTGTGATTTTAGGCGATTAGGATGTAAATGCTAGTGTTTGGGGACCTTTCACGCGAGTAGGAGCTATACCACACCTAATTTAGGCGAGTAGCCTCTATTCGCTAGAGATATAGGCGATTAGGGCTGTACTTGTGTGAAGCTATCTTGTACTCGCCTAAGGTATAGGCGAGTAGGGTCTTGATGTTTGATAGCACTTGTATTCGCCCAAGTGATAGGCAAATAGAAGCCTATTCGCTTAAAGTTTCTTGCAATCACCTAAATATAGGCAATTAGGGTTTCCTAAATGCTAGAATGTCTGCGTAATCGCTAGATCTGATCTGTAACCCCACTTTTGCTCAAAAACAGTCGTTTTTGCCTCAAAAACTTAACCAAAACAATGTGTTTATACCCTAAATGATTGGAAAAGTTTCCAAAACACTTTTAGAACAAAACCTAATCAAAAACACACGTTTTAATCCATAAACACACACCAAGAATTTGAAAATAAGGGTTTTTATCAAAAACTCAAAGTTTCAAACTTCAAAACAGGTTTTTGCTTAAAAATCACAACTTTCCCATAAAAACCTACCTGTTTTTGCTCGTTTTTGCTATCAAAACACTCGTGATAAGAGCCTCGGCTCTGATACCACTTGTAGGATCGACTAACGTGTCACCCGAAAATCACGAGGGTTATATTCAAGGTGCGGAATCCCTTGAATATGTCTCAATAACAGAAACAAAGATGAAACAATGATAAACGAGTAATTACAACACACACACGGGTCAAAAGATTATAGATTAATCACTAAAACAGAGCTCGAGTGTTTACAGAGATCAAATCAGACCTTACAGACCATGGGAGGGTGTTTGGAGAGTGTGTGAGGCAAGAACTAATGATTAGGGCAATGATTGGGACTATTTATACCTCCCATACTCGTACAGACCCCTTTAGGCGAGTAGGAGGCTATCACACATTAACAACTAGCGAGTAGGGCCCTATTTGCTAGTAGCTTCATGCGAGTAGGGCTATACCACATCAAGACTGATGTGGTATAGGCTGTAAATGCCTAGAGCTAATGTGGTATAGGCCGTAAGTGCCTAAACCCACACCGTACTCGCCTGAAGTGTCCCAAACGTCCCGAAACGCGTACAAACATCTCCAAACACCCCGTAACACGTCCAAACAACATATATACTAGCCTAGGGACATCATGCACTTACACCCTTCTTTTGCATTTCATTCTATTTCACCTTTCATTGACACCACCACAATCCACCACCATTGTTACCACGCACCCCCGCAACTGATCAAATCTTGAGCTCCGATCAAAGAAAATATTTATATTATTTCCTTAGTACCCTTAATTGTGTAAATAGTGATAGAAAAGGTGTTGAACCCCAAAGAGTCTGTAGTTGATGAATAAAATCTTGTAGTTGATGAATAAAATCTTAGTTGATAAGTAGTCACTATGAATATGTTTTATGGTTATTATGAAGATTGCAAATTATTTTATTTTAATGAGTTATTTGAAAAGGGGGTGAACCAAAAGTGATTCAAAATTGTATTTCAATTGATGGCTAGAATTAACTTAACGATTATAAAAAAAACAATTAACAAGAATAAGTTGTAAACAATGATTATAAGGAGGATCACGTCAGGTTCAACAGGTAAAGCCTAGGGTTATGTCACAAATGGAATTGGAATTATAAGTGCAAGAAGGATATTAACGGGTTAGGTGCTTCAATTTTTAGGTGTCAATAGTTATCAAAATCAAAGGAAGGACAAGAATATACTTTATTACTCTAGAACATGCAAACCCTAAACTCATATTAAAGCATACTTAACCGAATTCATTTCACAAGTCAAAAGTGCAAGAATAAATTAACAATTGTGAATTCAAAACAAGATTAAGCTAATAACATGATTATTCAAATATCTTAAATGCAATTACACAGATAAAAATACCCAAATGTTCAAGAACCCTAAAACCTTACAAGCTTACACCGGATGATTGTTAAAGCTTGAATCATGGATGAAATGATTGGAAGAATGGTCATTGATGGTCTTGGATAATGATAATGATAATGGTTATTGTTGGTGGATGATCTTGATGATTATGATATTTTTTTAGAGTGTTAATGATGATGAAAGATCCTGATAATGATCCCCGGCCAATTTGTGGTTATGTAGTTCCTCACTCGAGTCAATAGTCAAATACTGTTAAGAATCTCTTTAAAACCTAAAAAAACAATAACTCAAATTAGACTGTTACAGCAGAGCCGTCGGCGGCGGGCTTGACCACCATCGCCGATGGCATATGTCAACCGATGGAGCTTTGTGTTGTTGACGGGCTGAGGAAAGGAATGTATGGCCGTCGTTGAAGGCCTGAAGCCCCGTCGGCGATGGGCTTCACCGTTTTTTTTTTTCATTTCTCCTTCCCGAATCAGCTTAACTCCAATCCAAAGCCCTGTTTAGCTCCTGAAATGGACCTTACACTTATTTAGACCTACAAACACACATACCCTATCAAAGTAGTGTATCTAAAACCATAATATTGTATAAAAATACAACTTAAACACGGAAAAATTTGGACTTTCAACCATGTATCACATCCACACTTATCTCTTTTTGCTTTTCCACAAGCAAACTCATTTTACACTTTTGCATTCGACAAACACAAAATGCCCAAACCATCCAGGTCATACCCGATTCATGTGTATTATGATCAAATGCCACTCAACTATCAATTTAAGCAAACATTTAAAAGTAAGGAACTGTTTGGTTGGGTCTGAATGCCCCCAATCAGACACGGATTATCTTATTCGGTCAGAGGAGGAGGAGAAGAGGGGTTGTTTGGTTGGGCCAGCTATGAACGAAAAATGGTGTGACTGAAGCTCTGAACGGGCCAGCGTTGGAGGCGAGTCTGACTGGATTTAGACGTGAACCACCCTTATCCTCCTTCTTCCTTATCATCTCTTCCTTCTTGCTCATCCTCTCCTTTGGTTGCCAACAACCCTGCTCCTCCACCCGCCGTCACTCCTCCTCACCCACCCTCCTCAACCCTCGTCACCCTCCTCCTCTAGTCCTCTCTTCTCCTTCTGCTCCGACAACCGCCGCCACCCAAGTGTGTTTGTGTGTGTTTAAGAAAAAGAAAGAAAAGGAAACATGGAGAGAGCAAAGGGGTGTGTGTGTGTGTGTGTTTGTGTGGGTTAAAGAAATAAAAAGAAAACCTACGGCGGAGAGAGAGCAGGTGTGTGTGTGTATTTGTGTGTGTTAAAGAGAAAGGGGGTGTGTGTAATAAAGTGATTGATTTTTTTTATTAACAATTCAGATGTCTAGCCAAACATTACTTGATGATTCAGCACTTAATCATTCAGAACCTCTTAACCGTTCAGGCCTCTTACTGGGTCAGCACTTACCCATTCATAGATTGCCAAACGGCCCCTAAATGTTACCCAAGACTAACATACCTTTAAAGCTAATAAACCATCATACACTTCCCTTATAATGATCTTTCCAATCGATTCATATTTTAACTAGCAAAGATGCACTAGTATGTATATTGTTCACTCCATTCCGAATATAAGACACATTAGCATAAGCTTGCAATTTAATCGCTCTTCACCAATTTACGCAAAAATAAACACAAATCAAAAGGTTTTTTTAAAAGGGTTGTAACTAGGGCTGTTCATGAGCCAAGTCGATCCGAGAGGAGCTTTTCTCGTGCTTGGCTCGTTTACAATCGAGCCAAAAACCGAACGAGCATTCTTTGAGCATAATTTTTTTCTGAGCGAGCGCCAAGCGGGAATCGAGCATAGAGTAATTTGGACGATCATAAAATTGGGATGTTTGGTTCGATGTTTTCATTGTCGGGTGACAACTAAGATCGAACTGTCCGATGATGACACTAATATTGATATCACATTGTCCTAGGATGAAGCTTAGATTGAGGCTTGTGAGGTGATGAGCATATGGCAGAGAACAGTTGTTGCATTGTGATGTAGGGTGATATCAAGCGACAATTAGCGATGGACGACTAATAAAATATATAAGTCAAGGTTGTCACCTCATGACTTATAGTTTTACTATTAAATCTAGTGTTAAACTTTTTATTGAGCTAAGTGTGCTAGTTATATTTTGTTTGCATATACTGAGTCAAATCCAATTGAATGTTATATATAACGCCAGAAATTTATCTGTAAATTGTGTGTATATTTATGATTAAATATATAATAAATAAATAAAAATTTATTCGAGCCGAACCGAGCTGAGCGTACCTTTGCTCGTGCTTGGCTCATTTACAAATCGAACTGAGCCGATCGGCTCATTTACAACCGAGTGAGAGATCAAGCGAGCATTTTTTGAGCCTTTTCTGAATGAGCAACGAGCGATTTGAACAGCCCTAGTTGTAACAGGGATAGAAGGGCATGAAATGGGATATTTAAAAGTGATCAAGTGATAAAAATTTGAAATTTGTTACATCCAAACAATCTAATCAACAAGAATTAAACTAACCATGTACAAGGTAAAGTTGCTCGTCTTATTAACTCACTAGAATATATTTGTGTGCTTTTCCATATTAATTTTTGACCTTTTTCCATTGCTTTTTCATTTTTTGTTCATTTTTAAAAGATTTAATACAAACAATACTATCACAAGAATATTCAAAAAAAAAAAAAACAACCTATATTTGAATTTTTGTCACTCGAGTTTAAAATTAAAAAGGTTAAATGGGTTAAATTTGGTGGTTAATTAAAAGGTTAAGGCTCAATATTGGTTAACTAAATAATAAATTTATAGGTAAAGGATGATAAAAATGGTTTAAAAATCAAAAGATTTAACCTAATGTCTTAATCAATCCTGTACTCATAAATGGTCTATGATCTTAAAGAATGATATGGTGCTGACACATGACATTTTTTAAAATCGTTAATTAAAATTTGGATTATACACTCTTGACTGCAATAAAAGTATATCATATTTTTTCAGTTATGAAAAAACTAAAAACGTTTAAAGCATGTTTAGGATTGAGTTTGGAAAAAACTTATTGACATATTAGAATTTTAGGAAAGCCAATAAGTCAATAAGTCAATTTCAAAAGCTAAAATTTAATGATTTTTCAAATGACGTATTGACTTATTATCTTTTTCAAGAAACTAATAAGTGAATAAGTGAGTTGAAAACTCCATCCTAAACACCCCTTATAAAGAAACAAGAAACAATACTTGTACCTGAGAAGCTAATTGTGTGGATCTCATCATGTGCACTATGCATGGCTTACTCACTCTCATTAGATTAGATTAAAAAATAAAATCGAATTTTAGATAAGATTCTGCTTAGCTAGTTGGTTAACTATTATATACAACTGCCACATTTTAAATATTTGGCAACATGTAGCAATGTCTTGATTTAATTAGTTTCTTATTAATTTTTAGTGTGAATTCCTTGTTTTGCCTTGTAGGATTTGATATAAAAAAACATTTAATATAAAGAACAAGACTATGTCCAATTTTTTAAAAACATGTTTTGAATCATATTGGATGGGGTTTAGAAATGGTTTAATCGGCCGGTTGTACCTGGTGATTTAATCGGAACCCTATAATTTCATAAAATACAACTTCAACTAAAAAATTAATCCAAAAAATCATGATTCAATAATAAAAAATAATTGAAAAGTTAATTCATAACAAAAAATAATAATAATAATTCAAAAGTACTTATTTTCCTAAAAAAAAATAGAGTACAATAATGCAAAATTATTACTTTAAACCATTTCTCTCTACCTTTAATTATATACTATTAATATTACAATATATACTATTAATATTACAATGAAATGAACAGTAGCTACACTGCACCTCTGAAACACTAATTATTTATATCTTCTAATTCTCCTTTCTCATCAAAGTTGTTTTGTAGTTCAGTGGTTAGGTTGTTGTGTTGTTTGTTCAGAACCCGGGTTCGACGCCGACCTGGGACTTTTTTCTTTCATTTTTTCCAACGTTAACGTGCCTTACTTTTCACCACGTCTTTGTTCCTTGTCCAACCTTTCTCTACATGCGTGCATTCTCCACCTACCAAAACAACAAAAGAGACACAGAGAGAGACTAAAACTCTAAAAGAGATAAGTAGCATGATGAGAAAGAATTCAGGTGGTTAAAGATGATGATGGTAGTTGATCTAAACATTGAAGACGGAAACGGTGGACTTTCGTGGTTGTAAACAGTTACGGCGGCAAATTTGGTGCCCTCATCGGTGCTCAATCATCGTCTTTTAATCTTTCGTTTCTTTCCATTTTCTACGGTAATTTTTTTCGCTTTTTTCATTGTTGGTTCAGCGATGCTTTCACCGCCAAACGCCTAGCCGCCACCTGCGTTTCCGCACTCCACTCACCTCTTTCATCTCTGACTGCAGCCTTTTTAGTCGTTTGAAAACAGGTTTGCGATGGTGGCTGTTGATGAACAGGAATGACGGAGTTTGTGATGAAGACGACGATGTCGTAAGCTATATTCAATAATGGTACCGGACATATGTTATATTGAAAGTAAAACTGGATTTCTTTCGCCAAGAAAATACCACTAGTTTACTAAATATTACATCACTCATGATTAAAAAAGCACATATAATCTACAATAATTTTGGTATTTTAATTGAAATGTTTATATTTTGTATATTTGTGTATCATGGCCTAATTATATACATGTTTAGAAGCAGCTGTGTTTATCCTGAGCCAGCGGTACCTGCCAATGAAGAAGTTATACAACCCAACCCACTCACAAATGAACCCACTCCAAACATAACCATTCCCAATATCACCGCACCAGAAAACTCAACCGCCAGTTCACCAATGACGGTTAATGAAGGGCCCACAATCAACCAGAATCCTCCACTTGCTCCACCACCAAAACCACCATTGAAGACAGTACGAAGGGAATATCGACCTCACATACCTTACCCCGGACGATTGATGAGACAAAAGACGGATGAGCAGTACCAGAAATTCACCGAACTCCTAAGTCAAATCCATGTCAATTTGCCTTTTATAGAAGTCATTCAGCAGATGCCCAAGTACTCCAAATTTCTGAAGAACTACTTGAGCAACAAGAAAAATCTCGAGGCAGCGATCAAAGGAAACGCACTAGAGTGTGCGGCACTACTCCAGCAAAATCTCCCTCCAAAGCTGACCGACCTAGGGAAATTTTCTTTACCATGCCCCATAGGCAATTTGCCTACAAATTATGCCTTATCAGATCTGGGTGCAAGTGTGAATGTTATGCCCACTTTATTCTACCAGCAACTCAATTTGGGCGACCCGCGACCATTGATAGCTACGATTGAGTTGGCAGATGGTACCATAAAGAAGCCCGAGGGGATTGTCAAAAACCTACTCATCAAAATAGGGAAATTTGTTTTCCCCGTCGACTTTGTCATCCTCAACATGGGCGAGAGTAATGTTCCTATTATTCTCTGCCGACCATTCTTAGCTACCGCCAGAGCCACAATAGATATGAGTGATGGGATTCTTACACTTCGGGTTGGGAGTAACAAGTTGCACCACACAGCCGGTGGAAGAGAATACGAGGCTAAAGACCTATTTGATGTGGCCCACTTCATTGATAGGCAACTAGATTATCAACTAAAGAATCAGCGATAGGGCTTGACAACACCAAGTGGATAGATGCACACTGGGATAGTCGTCAGAGGACTGGATGGAGAAAGAAGAACGGGCAAAAGAGAAACACCACCAGAGTCCAAGAGGTCAGAAAGGAAGCAGTCTGAGCATCACGCGTTTTGTCCAGCCAAAGACGTGAAACGTGGCTTTTCCGATACGTTTAATTCTTCTGAGTCAGAAGACGACGATGAAGTAACTAGTGAAGCAGTTTTGAATGAGCCTGCAGTATCACTCCAGTGAACCCGAATTCGTCTGTATCAATAGATATTCCTTATGCATCAAATACGGGTAATGATCTGGATACAGCCGAGAATTTGAATGTTCAAACGGTGATTCCTGTTCCAACACATCCGGAATCTCGGATTCACAAGGTTCATCCGTTAGAACATGTTATTAGTGATCCTGGTAGCTATATGATGACACGTGGACAGTTGAGGTGTGCATCATCTAACGAGAACATTGGAGCCCTTGCCCTATATTCTAAAATTCAAAAATCAGGTGAACAGAATGATTGGTCATTTGCTTGTTATGTTTCACAGGTTGAGCCTAGGACTTACAAGGAAGCACTGAACGAAGAATCGTGGATGGATGTGATGCAACAAGAACTTCAACAATTTCAGAAGTTAGGAGTATGGACTTTGATTGATCTACCAGCAGATAGGAAGAAGATTGGTACAAAGTGGGTTTTCAAGTGTAAGATGAAAGACGACAGAGGAGTGATCGTAAGGAACAAAGCTCGATTGGTTGTGCAAGGTTTTCTTCAAACTAAAGAAATCGACTATAACAAAGTCTATGCACCAGTCGCACGTATAGAAGCAATCCAAATGTTTCTTGCATATGAATCTTACATGAAGTTTAAGGTGTATCAGATGGATGTTAAAAGTGCTTTTCTTTACGGTGTGGTCAAGGAAGAAGTATATGTAGGGCAACCACCGGGTTTTGAGGATCCTATCCACCGGGATAAGGTCTACAAACTGAACAAGTGATGAGTCCCAAAATTAGCAGGTTTTACATACATATTTTCACATATTTATCACCTGAATTCATACTTTTATCTTGGTATTATCAAGGT
This sequence comes from Ambrosia trifida, assembly GCA_028751855.1. Lineage (NCBI taxonomy): Eukaryota > Viridiplantae > Streptophyta > Magnoliopsida > Asterales > Asteraceae > Ambrosia > Ambrosia trifida. Next base: position 12,684,767 of record CM054126.1, on the reverse strand, counting down.
TTGTCTTCGTTTGATGATACTTGCAGGTATTAAAGGTGGGAAGTGAAAAGAAGTGAAAACCGGCATAAAAGACAAGGATTTGAAGACTTTTGGAGCTGATCCAAATGCAGCACAGCCGCGCTTATGACTGTGCACGGCCGTGCACCTATCCCAGGTCAACCAGTCAGCATTTCCAAGTCAGCAGGAGGCAAAATTGAGCTTTATAGATGTGCACGGGCGTGCTCCTTCACTTGGCACGGCTGTGCTCCCTTATGCATGTCCCCAAGGCTTAAACCGACCAAAACTGATAAGACGGTTACATGTTTACAGAAGCACGGGTGTGCCCCAGCATGAAGCACGGTTGTGCTTGCCCTAGTACAGACAACTGCTGCACAAAGGACTCTACAATCGTACCTGCTGTCGAGCATGGGCGTGCCAGGACATGAGCATGGGCGTGCAAGGGCTATTTTGCCTATAAATAGAGGCTTCCACTCCACATTTTGGGCATCCCTTTTCACCCAAGTTTCTCTCACACTTCAGCCACCTTGAGGGTCTTGTAAGTGACCTTTGGAGCCTGGGATCACTCCATAAACACTACTTGATTGAGAGTTGAGAGAGAGATCACTAAAAATCATCCAAAAACCTTCTTTAATCCTCAAAACAACCACTACTATGTGTTCTCCCAACACCCAACCTAGAGTGCAAGTTGTAAAGCCAGTGTTTAGCTAGGATAGTAGAGTGTTGCTAGGGTGAAGACTTTCTTGGTATGGATTATATAGTTTTTATTTGTTGAGTGGTGTTTGTGTTCTTGTTTAATTCTTTTCACTTAAAACTTTATTTGATGAATTAACTAATTAACTAATTACTTAGTCTTTGGTCTTGTGGGTGTCTTGATAGGAAGTGGGAGGGCTTATGTAACACCCTAGGCATATCCCACATCTCCCATTGGGCAGGAGAGATCTTAGCTCATAAGTAATGTCCTGTCTCATAAATCACCAACGCGTTTTGAGCTTAGTTGGCTGTGGAACACATGAAAACTCCACAGTTAAGCGTGCTCAGGTGGGAGTAGTACTAGGAAGGGTGAGCGCCTGTATCCTGAGTTTTTTGTCTAGGCCTGGTATTTTGTATAAATCCCAATCAGAGGAAGGACCCGTATACCTACCTGGGAACTCTTGGGATGTGCATTCACTTATAGGCTAAAGCACGCCCCCACAAGTCACTAGGAAAATTCAAATACTTGAGTTAGTCAAAGTTTCTGATGGAAACAAATCCCAACGTCTCATGTTATTGATATTTATGTCTTGTTTATCATTTGAAGTTTCAATTTCATCGCTTGTTGTTTCATATGCTATTATTCATTGATCATTCGCTTTTGGATTTTTCATCATCATTATTAAAACTTGTGTTCGTTATATTATCGCATTAAAACTTACACTATTTCACTTATGCTTTGTGACTTTTACACTATAAAGCATCACTTCTCTGATGCGTTTATAATCGAATAATCGAAAGCTGTGATGATATAAAACAAGTTGCTTAATAAGTTTTGAAACCATGTTCGCTTTGAACTCAATATGTAACACCCCGCCTCTAATATCAACCAATATTGTCCGCTTTGCCCACTATAAGCTCACGGATTTGTTTTTGGTTTCTCGAGTGAAAACTTCCCAGAAGGTCACCCATCCTAGTACTACTCCCACCTGAGCAAGCTTAACTGTGGAGTTTTCATGTGCTCCACAGCCAACTAAACCCAAAACGTGTTGGTGATTTATGAGGCAGGACATTACATATGAACCAAGATCTCTCATGTCCACGGACGATGTGGGATATGCCTAGGGTGTTACAAATAATATATGAAAAGTTTCAAACTCATCATATTTTTTTTACTTGATTTCCATGCATCATTTGCATGTAAATATTATTTTTTTATTTTTCTATTATTGTTGCTGTCAATTCTCATGAACAAATCCGTGAGCTTCTAGTAGGCAAAGCGGACAATATTGGATGATATTAGAGGCGGGTGATACAACTTATGAGTGTACCCATGGTGTGTAACAACTCATGCACTCATAAGCTAACCTAATCTCGCGAGTAGTGATTAGCCCATTTGGGAGGTGGATTCTTCGGGGTTGGGTATACACAGTCTTGAGTAGTATGTCCCTCATTGTTGAGAGGTGAGCTTACCGGTTTGGGAGACCCTCACTTTGATAACAAGAACACAGCTCGTTGTGCGAAAATAGTCACCTCTGGAGAATGCTCTTGCAACTCCACGTTAAGCGTAAGTGCGCAACCTGTATACACCACTCAACTAAGTTACCACTATTAATCCATCCCAAGAATAGTCAGATCCCAAAGCAGCACTTCTTTTTTGGTATTGATTTCTACTTTGGTCATTATCGTTCTCTCTTTCTTTAATTTTATCTTTTCTTTTGTCAAAGCAACTTAGGGCTGAGTAAGGGAAGTCGTATCTTAGGGTTCAATACTCGGTATTTGCTAAAGTCTATACGAAGCTCGATAGGTCCACTTGCCTATCGTGTGGGTTTAGAACAATCAGCAGATATCGTTTTACTTTTATAAATTTAAAACTTCGATAAGTGTCTTAATTTGAAAGTCTCCACTTAATTACCCTTTTCATCGAGTCTTAATACTTCTTTCGGGAAAGTGTTGGTTATAAGAAAAGGACGTTTAAGAGACTTAATCCACACGACATCAATAAGGCATTGTACGGTTTGCACCAAGCCCCTCGACAGTGGTACGAAGAGCTCAACACATACTTACTTTCAAGAGGTTTCAAGCGAGGACAAGTTGATTGTACCATGTTCACGAAAAGAACAGAGGGTGATTTGCTTCTGGTACAGATTTATGTGGATGATATTATATTTGGTTCAACTAATGAAAGTTTGTGTAGGGAATTTGAAAATGTCATGTACGAAAAGTTTGAGATGAGCTTTATGGGAGAAATGCAGTTCTTTTTTGGATTGCAAGTGGACCAATTGTCGTCGGGGATCTTTATCCACTCTCATTGCCACTCCCAAACAACCTAATCACAGGATTGGAGTTGATGCTAAGGGGGAGATTATTGACCCCTACACATATCGAGGCATCGTTGGATCATTAACGTATATGACCGCTTCCCAACCAGATATAATGTTTGCTACTTGTCTCTATTCCCAACCAAATACAAAGTCACCTCACTGCAGTTAAACGAATCCTACGTTATCTGAGGGGTTGTCCATCATGAGGTTTATGGTCTCCTGATGATGATAACTTTGACCTCATTGCTTTTAGTGATGCAAATTTCGGAGGCTGTGATATTGACGCTAAATCCACAACGGCTGGATGTCAATTTCTGGGGATTAGGCTAATTACCTGGCAATGCAAGAAGCAGACGCCGGTTGCACTCTCAACGCGTGAATATATGTGGTGGCCTCGAGTTTCTGCTCACGGGTGCTTTGGATTCAACAACAAATGCGCGACTACGGTTTGCAATTTCTTAAAACCCCCATTCATTGTGATAATGAAGCAGCCATTTCACTCACAAAAGACATTGTTCATCATTCCAAGGCTAAGCTTATTCGAATCCGTTATCACTTTATACAGGATTGCTATGCCAAAGTTTTGATTGATATGGTTAAAATCCACACTGACTATCAAAGAGCCGATCTTTTTACCAAAGCTTTTGAGAAATCAATATTTGAAATTTTATTAAAAGCTAAGGGTATTAAAGAAAGCAAGATTAGACTCCTCATCGATTTATCAAATTTTATTTTGTTTTTCTCTTTTAAAAAATTAAAAATCCAAAAATATGTTTTAATTTTAGGGGGAGTTTTCTTTCAAAAAAAAAAAACAAAAACAAAAACATTGAAAAATTTGAAAAGCCATAAAAAACAGAAAAACCCAAAATGATTTTCCCTGGAAAAAAAAAAGAGGAAATGATAGTACATCAGTGAGGATCTTTCACATGCTAAAGAATTGAAAAGTTTGATACTTGACATGTGATGACTTTGTGTGATATGTGGGTAGGCTTCATAGACTAATTAATGCTTGCCTTAGTGATAAAAATATAACGAACTGCTCACTATGTGGCTGAACACCTCATGGGCATATGGTCTTAGTACCGTAATTTCGTTTGATAGGGTTGCCAAAATCGAAGGTTTCGGGTCGTTATGTTACTTGTTATCTGGGGATGGCCTGACTGAACTTTTGTCGTATTGATTTACGGACCTAGATTTAGTCAGGGTATCTTATTAAAAGAGCTAATAAAGCCAAAACCTTAAGTTACCGAATGAGCAACTTAAAATGTATGACGATGATCAAAGATTATCTAATGCATCGTATCATATCTATGATGAAAATCATGATTGATATAAGCCTCACCCTGGTAGAGTGCACATGTTACTCTATAGCATTGATTTGCTGACCTGTATACCTCTGTGCCTCATACCTTGTAACATACGGATAACAACATCATAATCACGCATTACGATGAATTTTTTTGCAAATTCCTTGATACTGGAGTATGTCATGTGTGTGTGGGAACCACAGGTGAGTTATTTCTTAATACACCTTAAGCATGTCATTTTAAAGCACTGCATAACGGTCTGCATGTGAAGTTATGTGCACAACAATACCAGCAGTTGCTGATGGACGGGGTAAATCATGGTGTTTTAGATGCTTAACTATGTGTTTTTAATGCCGTTTGAGCGTTTATATGTTTTGAATGTGATAACTACGCAACTTTGTGTGATTGTAGGTTCAATGGCATATTTGGATGGATTTGGAAGCTTAAATGTGGTTGAGGTTGAGTTTGGATGGTGAACCGAAAATATGAAGGTGTTCATGGACATTGAAGCGTTAAAGAGAAATTTTGGATGAGCCAAGAACACCCGAGTCGGAGGATGCTACTACTACTACTACTACTACTACTAATAATAATAATAATAATAATAATAATAATAATAATAATAATAATAATAACAACAACAACAACAACGTAAAAGAAAAAGAAAAAAAAGAAATATGCAAATAAGAAAAGTTGCATTTAATGCACATTGACAAAAACCAAAGAAGTCAAAATGCAAAACATTCTTTCAGTGCTTGACGGGTGTAATTATCTTTTAAGCGGACGTAAGAGGCGCGAGAGAAAAGACAATAGCAGCAAAACAGGTAGTGGAGCAGAATTCAAACAGCCGTAAGCCCTTCCTTCCAGCCGTAACCTACGGCGGTTATGAGGAAAAAAAAAGGAAAGTTGTTTCTCCAAGATATTTAAGCCAAAAACCTTCAACCCTAAAATTGGCCAGCCTACATTGACGAAAATTGGTGATTTTGGGAGTATTTTGGAGCTACAAACATCAAGATTCACCATCATTCATCCATACTTTCTATTTCAATCATCATGTTCGGTATCATTATTCATATTTTTGAGTTGTTTCTTGTTACTATGAGTGACTAAACATCTTGTAATCACCTCCGGGTGTATGGTTTAATTGTGAAACTTGAATCTTGTTTACTTTGGTTTATGGATTGTTTTTTCATTTAGTTGAAGAATATTTGTGGTTTTTATCATTTAAACAATTCACTTGTTTTCATTTGCTTATCTTTTTATCATTCACATTCGGTTTTTCTTGTATCGTGAGTAGTTTGATAATTGAGAGGGTAGGTGATACTTGTGGGTTGGTAATTGAATTGTACAGGGTATTATTAAAAACTTGTGTTCGGTTATCACTTGATTTGAACCGTCCAACAAAGCTAGGTCTATGTAGTATCCAATCATTTAAACAAGAGTAGGGTGGACCATTAACCAAAAACCTGGAGGGGATTACTTCGTTTCTATTATTGTTATAACTTCTTGAATTCAATTAAAAAAACAAAGTAATTAGATTTTAATTTACTAGTTAACTTACAAAACTACTCTTTCCACCAATTCCCTGTGGAGACGACTCAACTTCCATATACTACTATTTTCATTATTTTTGACTGACCCAACGACATCGATCAGTTGCCAAGTCACACAGTCAGTAAAGTTAAAATGAAACAGAACAACGGAAAATCACAAAAGGTTTATTGCTTTCTGTTTTATTTTCTTCATATATGCAAAACTCAAAAAGAATTTTGGTGTGTTTTAACATAAATTTCAAAAAATCTAAAAGATTTTACATTTCTGCGTTATTTTCGATGACCGATGTTGGAAGACGATCATTTTCTGGAAGTTTGACAAACCAATCTGAGTTTTGTATCTTTAAAATCAGAATTTTTGAAGGATTGAAAGTTTAAAGGTTCGAAATTGCCAAAACGTGGATCGAATTGGACATTTTGGTGAAAATTAGTTTTACAAAATTTCCATTCGCCCTTTCGTTAGGTCGAATGAACTTGGGTTATTAGAATGTTTCATTCGAACTCATGGAAATTTGATTCGTGCTTTAAGTTAGCCCGAACCAACTTTCTTAGCTTTCATTCGACCTCATAAAAGGTCGAACCAAATCTCTTATATATAGCCAATAAGTTCATTCGAACCATCATTTCCATTCGCATGTACTGTTTGAAACGTTGATTCTCTCTATACCCGAGTTTTTGCACGTGCAATTTATACCTTATAATCTTGTTCTTTGACCTCTAAGGTACTTATAGTTCAAATTTTGCAGGTTTTTATCCATGGATTAGTTCAGGAATTGGGTTTTTGCACCGAAACCCTAACTTTGATGATTGATCTATTGGACTAATTGATAACATGATTTTATGATTCAAACACACTAATCGAATGTTTTAGCGAGAGAATTGGTCAAAAACTAGGATTAAAAACAACAGATTAATAATTTTGATTTTTGAAACCCTAGTTTTTACGAAAAACAATCGATTAGGTGTTTATAGGTAAAATTGATGGTAAATTAGGCCTAGTCATTCATGTTTGAAGGCAAAACAATCAAAATCATGGATTAAAATGGTTAAAATTAGAGATTTGAAATTTTGAATTGGAACCAGTTTCATTCGAACTCTTCGTGAGGTCGAATGAAGTTTTTGAAGGTCGAATGAAAATTTTATTTTTTATTTGTGCCTGATAAAACTGGTCCGGACCCTCGAAAGGTCGAACCAACTGATAAATTGACAATTTTTTTATTTTTGACAATTTTGAATCCAAACTTATATATTTTGTGTGTTTTTGTTTTTGAACAGATAAAAATGGCAGAACAAAAAGAACCGAAAGAGCTTAGATTTGAAAAGAAACATAATTGTTGTGCTTACATCGGTGATGTGGATGACAAGTATGAAGAATTCAGAGGGATCGTCGATTACTTGAGGAGATCCGGGATTGTTTATGTGATTGCCCAACCCCACACCATCTACAAAGATCACCAAGAAGAGTTCTGGAATAATGCAGCTTTAGACTTCTGGGATGGAAAGACGGTGGTTCATGGCAAGATTCAGGGAAATGAAATAATGATTGGAGAAGTAGATTTTTGCAGAGTGTTGAGGATATCTGACAAAGATAAAGACCCAATCAAATTACCATGGTCGGTGCAGAGAGGTTGCTTTCTCAAAATCAAGTATTTTGCTCCTATTACAGAATGTCAACTCAACAAATCAAATATTTCCCCACCGTTCAAATATATATTACATGTTCTGATTCATGTGTTTTCTCCTATCATAGGAGGTTTTGATGTTTTAAGGGATACAACAGCTCATTAGCAGTTGCCTTGATCTTGAACAAAGACTACAACGTATCAGGAATGCTGTTTCATCACATGAAAGAAGTTTTTGATGGTACAAAGACTAACAAATTCCTGATGTACCCAAGATTTCTGCAAATGATTTTTAATGAGAAATGTCCTGATTTGGTGAAAGTCCCAAAATGATTGTAAATCAAGAGCATATGAATGAGATGACTTTGAATAGAATGTGGACGTACAAAGGAAAGGCAGAAAAACCACCAACAAAGAGATTGTTTGGACACTTTAATACACCAAGTTACACAGCTCCTGATAAAGATCAAGTGAGACATGATGACAGTGATTCAGATTCTCCGCTTGTACCGGTGAAGAAGGGAGAGAAAGCTAAAAGGCAAGTCATAAACAAAGGGGTAGAATCTAAGGAGGGTAAAGAGATTGAAGGATCATCTAAAGCAAAGAAGAAAGGAAAGGCAAAGAATTTGTTGATTGATGTGGATACTGAAACAGAAACAGAAATAGAAGAAGCATGGGATTCAGAAGAAGACTTTGTAAAGGAAGCTAATCCCAAGGCCACTGGTGATTTTAGATGAAGATGATATGTTGAGGAGAACGAACAATTAATTTTAGATGAAGATGTTGATTTTACAGGTTCTCCAGCTGCACCTAAGACTAATAAGTGTGGGCGTGTGAAGACAATGTCTAAGAGATAGTCCTTTAAGACTAAAAGACAAAAGACATTGATCTATTACTGGAAGGAAAGAAAGTTCCTCAAGCTTCATCTCCACAAGTTGAATCTTCTATAGCTAAGAAATAGAAAGTGGTGAAAGAAACAAAAGCACAACAAAATCCAGCATCTGTTTCAAACTCATTAAAGAGTATCTTATCAAGTTTGAACAAACCACCATCTTCTCCTAAACCTCAGAAAGAATCAAGTTCATAATCAAGTGTTGTTGTTTCTAACGATGTGATGAACTTGGTGAACCAACATATTTCAAAGATGATGAAATTCTTCACAAATCATGAAACAGATCAAGTAAATGAAGGAGAATGAGAAAGATATGCTTGAAGTTGTGATAAAGTCAAAAGAAAGACAAGATAAGCTTGAAGAAGAAGTAAACAGTCTCCAGGTAGAGAATGTTATGCTGAAAGTGTTTAGTAAGAAGAATGCGAAGAGAATTATGTTAGTTGAAAAAGAGAAAAAGAAGTTGAAAAGGATAATTGGTGATTTGTATTCCAAAGCACCTTAGTTGAAAGGTGTTGATGATGATGAAGATGAAGAATTGGAGGATGATGAAGAACAAGTTGATTATAGTGGGACCGGTAAAGATGATGATTCTGATGATGATAACAATGATGATGATGATGCATCTGGTGGTAATGGATTGAATAAGGAAAAGTATGCTACTTCAAAAGAATCAGATGATGATGTTGATAACTATTCATTTGAAAAGCGAGAAAAGACTAAAGAATATAAGTCTACTTCAAGTAGTGAGAAGTATGCTGAAATGACTGATGCAGAAAAGCAGAAGTTAAAAAGAATGTTGAAGCATGGTTTTGTGACAGTGGAATTGACTGAGAAATTTTGAGATACCTTTATTACTGAAGACATGAGATAATGCTTAGAATACCAAGATTCAGATCTAGAAGATGGTGAGGTAAGTGCTGCTGTGATAAAAGAAATATTCGAAGGAGTAGCGCAGCAAGCTGGAATGTCTCTAGATGAGCTAATGGAGAGACCAGAGATACCGAACATTCCAGCGGTAGAACCGGGTAAACACTTTGATGATATGAATACAAGTAACTTTAATGAGGTGGAAATCGAAGACATTTCTCATGAAGAATACCCGGAATACTACAATATGAAAGATCAAATCAGTATTCCGGTTGTTAATGATGAAATCTTGAAAGAAGCTGAAAAGATTGCTAAAGAAAAGGGAAAGAAGGTAATAGATGAAGTGTTTGATGACGAGACTGAGAAAGAGAATGTGTGGAAGCAATCAGATGCTTTGAAAGACTATCTGAAGAAATTGAGAGGAGAGACTAATAATCGTCCTATACTTGCAATATAAGGTGAATTTTACAGATATCATTACAGAATGTTTAAAGGTAGAGCGTTGGCATGAAAATTTTTTCCACAGCTAAGATGTATTGGGATAAAGTGGGAGAGAGGAATATTGTATTTTGGACACTTCTATGACATCAAGACTCTTCCATACTGGGTTGTGAGAGATGTTTGTAGACACAAGTTGGGTGGTACGACGAGTTCGAATGTGTTAGAATACATGGCTGACAAGATGACGCGTGAGAGTCAGACGAAATGGGATATGTTCAGGCCTCAATATCCAAAAAGAATTGTTCATAAGAAGATTGATCCAAAGAACAATTTACGTTATGTGACTCTGAAATATAAACTACCAACTTGCTTGAAAAGGATTCCTTTGATGCCAATACAACAAGATTTCAGCAAAGATTTTGCATTTTGGTATTATGATCGGAGGACGGGAGAAGTTGTGATTGTATTGCATGATAAAGATCCGAAGCTAATGTGCAAGAAGATACGCGTGTTCGATCTTATGTGGTTAATAAATTGCTCAAAAGATGATATCGACACGTTGTATTACAATCAGATTCATTTTGATGTGCCTGATCTTGAACAAGTGTGGAGATTCCAAGCAGTTGCTACATTTTTCTTTGCATTTGGAGTTTACTCGGGTTGTGATTACAAAGCACTGTTGGGGAAGCAAACAATGAAGTGAGGAATGAATCAAAGAAACGTTCAGAACAATCGAATGTTGAAGGAACGAGTTTGAAGAAAAAAGTTAAAGTCGTTCTGAAGAAGAAAAAGACGAAAGAATCCGTGCAACAGGCAAGGGGGAGTTTGTAGATGCATTTTGTGTCTGTTGCATTTGGATTTACATGATTACATCGAAGATTACAAGTTTTGGCAGATTTATGTTTTGATTCAGGATATCGAAGGCTCGAAGGAAGTTTTGTGGAGGTTGAATCAGATTAATTAATGTCGAATGAAGATGTTAATGTGTTTATTGTTTGGTTCGTGATATTGATAGGTCAAACCAGTTGATTCGAACCTATGCAGGATTGAATGAACAGGTTTATATATAGGTTTGATGTGTTATGCATTAAAACAGTTGGTCATTCGGTCTAGGTGTTTGTGTGTGTGTGTTCAGGAAGTTTCTAGAAAGTTGTGTTTTTGTTAATATTGGTCTGTAATTGATATATCTTGATAATTATTAATGAAAACATTTTGAAAATGAAATCTAAAGTGTTCAGATTACGGTTTATATCATTTTGCATGATAATTAAGGTTTCCGCACTTAATTCATCTTTACTCGTGTGATCATTTGTGTTCTTTGTTCAAAACCGATCCTACATAATGCAAGTTACTTTTGGAGTTTATATTATCTTATCACCAGTATAAATCCACCTAATTGTTGCTTGTGTGCCTTGTAGTTCTTTCAAAGAATCCAGTTAATAAATTGATAAATGTCTCAGCAAGGTTAATTAAATCGTAAAAGTAAGCAGTTTAAACAAAACAGTTTGTGTCAATCTCCTCGGTATAAGTTGTTAAGAGTTCTATATATAAAATATTTGTTAATCCGAATAATGTCAAGTTATTTAGAATATTCGTTAATCCAAATAATATTCGTTAATCCAAATATGTCAATAATCAAGTAACACCGTAAGTTAGTTTCTTTATATAATAAGTTGTATTCGTTACGAATAATAATGTAGGGAATCATGTGCATCGCACGGGTACTAACCTAGTTATGCATACATATTTAATATTTAAAAAGATCTATAAGAAATTATATTGGGTATCTAATCGGGTAAACGGGTATACTTTATCGGGTATTCTGGTCGGGTAGACAAGTATACCATCAAATTCCAAACCCACGAAAAAGATAAAAACTAATCCAAAATCCGGACCCATACCCGATTACCCGACCCCAAACCCGTCCCAAATGTATCGGGTTTCGGATTTGATTGTCATACCTATGAACGATTGAGTTTTTAGTTAGTTTAACTTTGAAACTTCTATTGATGGCATAAGTGCACAATTGATGAACTTTGAATTTTGAGGATAAACTAGTACGAGCGATTCAATCTATGATGAACAACGAATCTTTGATCTTTTGGCCGGCATCGGTATAAAACCATATATCCGAATTTACCAGCGGTTTGATTCATTTGTCTTAAACAGGTTGGTTACTTATTTTGCGGTTGTTTAGATTAAAGTACGCATGTCTATAATAACCCATCAATAGAAAATGTATCAAGACATCTCGCCAGCCACCCTTCAACAATCCCGCCGCGAAGCGCAAGTTCCAACCCTAGTTACCTACATCACATAAATTAATTGTTTTATAAGATTATCAATTAAAAATAATAATAAATATTGTGAGAAAAAACAGTGTAACTTTGAAATTATATTGGGTATCTAATCGGGTAAACGGGTATACTTTATCGGGTATTCTGGTCGGGTAAACAAGTATATCATCAAATTCCAAACCCGCGAAAAAGATAAAAACTAATCCAAAATCCGGACCCATACCCGATTACCCAACCCCAAACCCGTCCCAAATGTATCGGGTTTCGGATTTGATTGTCATCCCTATGAACGATTGAGTTTTTAGTTAGTTTAACTTTGAAACTTCTATTGATGGCATAAGTGCACAATTGATGAACTTTGAATTTTGAGGATAAACTAGTACGAGCGATTCAATCTATGATGAACAACGAATCTTTGATCTTTTGGCCGGCATCGGTATAAAACCATATATCCAAATTTACCAGTGGTTTGATTCATTTGTCTTAAACAGGTTGGTTACTTATTTTGCGGTTGTTTAGATTAAAGTACGCATGTCTATAATAACCCATCAATAGAAAATGTATCAAGACATCTCGCCAGCCACCCTTCAACAATCCCGCCGCTAAGCGCAAGTTCCAACCCTAGTTACCTACATCACATAAATTAATTGTTTTATAAGATTATCAATTAAAAATAATAATAAATATTGTGAGAAAAAACAGTGTAGTAAGTTATACTACGTATTTAATAATGTACGTATAGTTAATAATTAATGTATGGTATATAGTTGAAGTATAAACCTTTTATTGGATCTAGAGAAACATTACACCACGCATGTGTCAATGCTTCCAACTCGATTTGCGTCAAAGGTATGCTTCGTGCCTTTCTACTCAATTCATCTTGTTCTTGTATTCCCCCTTTTGTTCATTACATTTTTTGGTTACGTTTCAGGTATAGTTTATTTTGATCGTCTTGGCTTGGAGAAAGATATTGTGCTTGGGTTCTTGTGGTGGTTGAACCTGTGGCATTTGACCTTTCATGGCTAGTTGTTGTTGCATTTGAACTTACCACGTGTTTGGATTTTGACAAAAACCGCCTAATGTGTACATATTCATAGGATCTACAGGTGTGCTCGGAAAGACGGATGGTGTAAAAAAATTTTTGAACAGCCAACGGTACACACCCATAACGAAGATCCGCACCCTTCAGGTCCGGTCCCCGGGCCCCCATAAGGTCCAGCCCCTCATTTCAGAATAACCCTACTTTAAGTGGGATTCGAACATGTGACCTCCTAGGGTAGGAACCCCACAAAGTGGGTAACCCTTCCCACCTCCACTGCAACCACTAGGCTACAATACAAATGGTGGCCAGTTTGGTGTGTTAGGAAAATTTGGATCTATGCTATAAAGATTTTGTGTAGAATGAGTGTGTAGAGATTTATATTAGAGTGATATGGTGAAGTAAATAAAAAATGTGAAAGGTTAATGGGTTTAAATAAGTAAATAAATAAATTTGTTATAGATAAAAATAATAATTTTTTTGACCTTGCTACTATCCTTTTTGTCTCAAACAGTTCTCATCGGAGGAGGGGAATCCTCATTAGAGGCTTTGGGACCGTTAGGTTTCGTGTTCGATTTTCATAAGGGGGGTTTTTATAGATTTATTGGGTTTCCTCCTGAATTGGTGTATAGGCATAACTGCCTTGTGGAGATAGATATGATTGGGTAGTTCCGCTGATGACGCGATGATACTCTAGTGGTCCGTCAGTGATACAAATTTGTCGTTTAGGAAAAAAAGGTTTAATCATATGATTGTTCTTTTAATTTGTGATGAGACCTTCAGAATGTTCCTAAATTGGAGCTCTCAGCTGTCTTAATTGGGTGGTGCCCTTAACATTGTCCCATCCCTGTTAAGGAGGTCGTAATAGAGCAGGCTCGCCAGGAGTACCAATGCCTCCACGGTAGGCAATTTTGCCACGTTTCGGCACGACAGATATTGAGACACACACATTGTCTACGTGGCGCAGACGTGAAGCTTTAAAGCCCACGAGGCTTTAAACCGCACCCATAGCCTAACTTTTTAAAGAAATCTATCAGATATATGAACACTAGAACCTTGTAATTATATGATACCTAGTTTGAAATCCACTTTCACACACTCAAAACTAAAGTAACTATAAAACACATTGTAACAAATTATGGAATGGGGTTTTTTAGGTAGCACATATGCAAGGGTCGATAATCTTTTGGACTGTAGTTGCTCTTGGAATCATATAGCATAGAACCATAGAGTAACAAATTTAAATGTAAAGTTACAATAATCAAACATTGAATTGATAGTCATATATTATACTACAACACCACACCCAAACTTAAACCAAAGAACCACTGTGAGAAAACAAAAAAATAAACGCCCACCGTGGGGCTCGAACCCACGACCACAAGGTTAAGAGCCTTGCGCTCTACCAACTGAGCTAGACGGGCTTTTGTTTCTTTCTGGATTCATCATCTAAATCATTGGGTTGACACAATGGGACGTTGATGTTTGGCTTTTGCGCTGCGCTATGAAAAATAAAAATAGATCATAATAAAGTTTTCTTCTGTGTTGGTTGAAGGGTTGGGTTATGTCTATTGTATAACAACCATTTATATGATAGAACTTACTTGAATATTATTAATTCATGGTAATACTAAAATGCAATAAAGATGGCAGGCAAACGGGCAACAAATTGTGCCTCAAATTTATGATAAAATATCTCTATACACATAAACAAACATACAAATTATGCACTAGAACACAAAACTTGTAAAACAAAACATTTTGACATCAATTTACAGTTAAGAGAGCATCCAACAATACATCGTATAATTACTATTACAGTATCAATGCTGGATCCAACATTAATGATTTATGCAATGACTTTTTAATAGAAATAGAATCAAGAACATGTGGATGCATAATTGAAGAACATACCTCTTGATTAAGATCAACATGACAGAGAACCTTGAATTTCTTCACTCATCCATCTAAAACAACAACGAGGCTGTTAAATAAGTGATTGATGTATAATTCATCACACGATCGCCTGGGTTTGTTCCACATGATCCATTGGATTAGGATCCAAAACCAGTCAACGAGATGGAAAGAGGGATCTATGATTTGGAATGTGAGGTCATGATGCGAAGAAGTTATGTGTAACACAATGCTTGGAAAAAAAAAGCTAGAGAAAAAAAAAAAGGACACGCTGATCCTGAATTATGGTAATGCTTGGAATCCTGAACATAAAGATATTGGGGATCTTGATATATTACGGTATAACCTTATCAATTGTTACTTCTAACCTTTTGCAAGTGTGATTAATATGGAGACCAAATCTTCACACTAAAGTTGGAAAAGAAGTTATCAAGACGTGTGAAGAAGGCTTAACGGCTAGTTGGACTTAAAAGATGGATTAAACTAAGGATCCCAGATATATCGCATAGTTAGTTAGGCTAGTTAGTCTTTATTTTTCTGTATAGGAACACACAGCACTCTCACAACAAACATTTGTAACACTTAGCCATCGAATATCGCTGCTCACCATTGTAATTCCTTTTTAGTAATAGAGCAGGGCTAGATCGTTGTCGGCTCCTGGGGTTTTTATGCCGGTGATCATCTTCTATTATTTTGTTGCTCGTAAAACAGTGTAACAGAGGGTTGTTCTAGTACTTAATTATTCAGGATCCTGACTATTATTCAAGGATCCTTACTTTATTTTTTTTATTTTTTCAATAAAGCACGCTACCTAACCAACTTAACTAATTTGATCACTAAGTTACTATGGTAATTTTTTACCAAAAGAGTGTAACAGAGGGTTGTTCTAGTACTTATAAGAAGGAAAACCATAAAATTATTAACAAAAGGAGTTAACACAAACAATTTTGGCATGTAAATCGTACAAATAATTAGATTAATTATGTTCAAACTAAATTAATTGTCATTACGCGACTTTATAAAGTAGCGTAACGTAATGGTATTACTCTAGATTAATTGTATTTTACTTAGCTTGTGAGATACACGAGTGTTTACAAACATAACTTGTTTATATTACGAAGTCTAAGTATATAAAATTACATTTATTATATCCTAATAATTAGATATAACAATTTAGTAATATGATTAACAAATTAAACAAAGGAGTGTCACGTGTCATTAATGGAACCTTTATTAGAAGTTAGAAATTATTATTTCAAAACAAATTTCCCATTCAAAAATAATTCATTTTAGAATTTAGATGTGTATTCGAACTTGTAACCGCAAGGTAAAAATGTCAAACTCAAAATTAAAGCAAGCAAACGACTCACACGGGTTATGGGTAAACCGAGAATATTCAATAGAAGTATTCAAGCATGTAACCGGGCATTAAATTAGTTTTAAAAGTTTAAATGAGTGTGATATCAGGTCCGATTACCTAAAATATACATACCCCTTTATCCAAACTATACATGTAACATTTTATCTTTATTTTCTTTTGTCTTTAGAGTTTAGATAATAGAACATTCTGTTAATTCACTACCAAAGAACTCTAGCCTACTTGTATCAAGGTGCGTAGTAAAGATGCTCATCAGCAAAGTGATTGACGGTTGTAGTCTTATGGTGAATGTTTATGTATATTTACAATTAAGTTTTCAGAGTATGTGAGTCAGCAGTTCTAATAAAAGTCTACTAATTCTTGAATTTCTAGTCTTATGATGAATGTTGATGTATATAAATTAAAATTGTGATAAATGTCTTTGTAAATCCCAACTGATTAGTTATAACAAGGTAACGAGCATCCATGGTATTCTACATGTATGAGACTGGATATGGGACTCTGATCACCAATTCTGAAAAGAAAAAAAAAATTGATCATTTAGATAGCTAGGATAAGGAGCATATTATGTAATAACTAATAATTTGACATCTGGGTGATACACCGCGAGGCCCGTTGCAAACATCCAATGGATCAATCCAAGCGTTATGTGATGCGCAAACCGTATGAAAATGCATGTCTTGACGTACTTAATTCAACTCAATGTAACCTATATAAATATTACGGTTGAACCAAACGTAAAGTAATTCGAATTTATACCATACAGTTATATAGCTAATTAATTAAAGTTGGTTTTGTGGCGTACACATTACACACTCCAGCTACTAAAAGATACCACGATCCATCCTTATGTACATGTGTCTTTATTATAAAAAAAATAATTAAAAAAAAACAATCCATTATGGCCCAAAACCATCCAGGAATTCACATGTTCAGCTTTCTAGGTATTGTGAAGTTCTTAAGATGGCTGTTAGTATCCTGGACTGGACACCACAGTTTTAAAAGACATAATAGGATATGTGTAATGTGTTCAAATCAATGGTTAGCTCATTACAAGACTCCTACATAGTACATAGGAATAGGGTTGTTGGTCGGATTGGTATTTGGGTTTGGGGTTACTCATGTTTTAGATGCTTAAAGGTCTAACCGATACCCTTACGTGATCATAATAACAGTCGACTTTCAGGTAACAAGTTTGTTCGGGTCAAGGATCCTCTTAAGGACGCGAGGGAGCTATTGTGTCCTTCGCTTTATCCTCGTGGTCGAGGATATATCCTCGTATGGAGGAGGTAATGATGTGTGCTAATAATAATCCTATTGATCATGGTTCGTTTGTAGGATCAATATGATGGTCGAAGCCACAGGATTCAAACCTACAATCACAAAAATAAGTCTTGCACTCTGTTGAAAAATAAAAACCAGAAAACCACCGTGGATCTAACGCACAGACCAAGACTCAATTAAACCACACAAGAGTAACCAACAGCCGGTACAATGTGAGTTGAACCCACGACCTCTACCAAACTTAAATAAACTACACCAACAATGGGATTCAACTCTCAAATAAAAAGACCACATCACCACACCTAGACAAAATGACACTTTAACGAACGACCAGAACCAGAACTAGTGCGAAAAAGAAAGAAAAAAAAGCGCCCACCGTGGGGCTCGAACCCACGACCACAAGGTTAAGAGCCTTGCGCTCTACCAACTGAGCTAGACGGGCTTTTGTTTCTTAATGTAAAAAAAGGCTATTTACCCAAATAAGAGATCAATCGTGTCCTGAATAATAGAATCTTTCATAGCTGAGCCACTTTTTCTCAGCCGGTTTATAATTAGATGATCAACTAATTTTTTATTAATAAAAAAATGATAATAATTCAGATTATACATATAAAAATCTAACAAATTCCGCAGGCTTATGATCAGCATACCCTCATGAGTCATGACCCTTGTTTCCACCGAACATAGAAGTATTTGAGACTAACAAATATTATAAACTAGACGAGTTAACGCCATGGTTAGGTACTTGGGTTATGTATAAACGTAATATGATGTTATATTGTTATGGCATTGGCAGGCAGGCAGGCAGGCAGGCAGGCATATCAGGGTTAGGTTATGTCTCTAATATATATACTACACACAGAATATGCAAATTATACACTCCGTGATCCCATTGTGTGTCACCTAAAGAATCAAGATCCTAAAAACTTACGAAATTAAACAAATTTAAAATAAATATATATCCACATTTGATCACTAATTTAAGCACTTTCTTGACAGTTAATTAACAGAGCATCCAACAATACATTGTAATGATCCATGTAATTACTTATAACAGAAATAAAAATCAAGAACATGTGGATGCATAATTGAATAACATACCTCTTGATTAAGATCTACATGGCAGAGAACCTTGAATTTCTTCACTGATCATCAAAAACAACAACGAGGCTGTTAAATAAGTGATTGATGTGTTTCTTATTGTAATCCAATGGATTACTATTAGGATCCAAAACCAGTCAACGGCATGGGGTGGGGGTGTGTGTGTGTGTGTGGGTGGTGGTGGTGGGGGGGGGGGGGGGGGGGGGGGGGGGGGGGGGGGGGAGGGGGAGGGGGGGACTGAGGAGGGGTTCATGATGTGGAGATGTTATTATGTGTAAAGGGGGACGGGGCGCCACCTGAATTGGTTATGATTACTCACTATCAGTACGGTAATATCGTCTCCACTCATGCTGGTAGTGGTCCCGTGAACCGTTTTGCTGGTTGTATCTACCATGTTGGTAACCGTTTTTTATTTATTTTTGAATTAATATAAATTAGTTTTTTATTATAACCGTGTGTATCATTTTTTTTTTTTTTTGTTATTGTTTTTTATAATTTAAACAGTGTGTTTTAAAAATAACAAAAATAAACTAAAACAAAATTAAATAACAAAAAAAACATAAACATAAACAACTTATTGACTTATTGATTTCTTGAAAAAGCCAATAATTGTTTTGAAACTCAATCCTAAACACCCTCTAAGTACATATAAATATTAAGCTTTTATCTAAGAGTTATATCTAACAATCAAAACACCTAAATTTGTCACATATACTATTGCGATTTATTTTGCATATATTGATTAGTGTGATTTACTGAAAAAGTCTTATCATTTAAATAACTATGATAGGTAGCATATTATGTATAGAAAGATTTGATTTTTTTAATGGCTAGATCAAGTAGTAGGGTGTAGATTTGCGAATTCACAAGACATGGGTTTGATATAGGGATGAGCTCGGGACGGTATCAGTACAGATGCGATACCGATACCGATCCCGATACCGAAAAGTCCAAAAAACCAATACCGATACTGATACCGAACACATATGGTACGGTACGGTATCGGTTCGGTATCGGTACGGTACCGGTATTTTACCTTAAAATACCGATACCATACCGATCCCGTACTGATACCGATAATACCGAAACCGAAAATCCATAAATATAGGTACCGATCCCGAAACCCCTCGGTTCGGTATCGGGATTGGGACGGGATCGGTATTCGGCCTTGTATGCTCATCCCTAGTTTGATACGCCTTACCTACGCTAAAGGCGCTTCCAAGTAGGAATCAGTGAGGCCTCCTCCCATGATTCCGAATATTCAGCTAGTTAACAAGATGCTTGATACCAATATTCAATTAGTTATAATATGGAGGTGAGTGATATTGATTGGTCGACCTAACCTTCAAATGAGAATAAAATGTCTTCTGAGAAGAAGAAGAAAAAAAAAAGAAATTTATACCAATAAGAATGCTTCAATTGATATTTGTATTAAATGTTTATAACCGTGCTAAACTTGTTTAATAAATGAAACCCGTAACTCCTTTTCAAAATATATATATCCTTACAAAACAAATACATTTAGGATGAATTTCAATATGTGTAGGACTACCACCCACCCTTGTGGTGGAGTTGTATCAGGTGATGAGGAGAGACACTTGACCTTTGTGGTCATGGGTTCGACTTCTGAGCCAGCCAGGTTTTACCGGTTCGCTACCGTCGTGCTTTCGGGTGGGTATGCGGGCCGGGTTTTCCCTGGAACTGGCACACGGGTGGGCTAGGGGCTCTCGTGCGTGCGGGTTGGGCCGCCGCGAGGCTCGTGAGTTCGGCTCCGAGTCTGTGGGCTTCCCTTTGCCAATGGGGGCCGCGTACGAAAGTACCCGGCGATTCTTTAGTTGGCCGTTCAAAAAAAATATGTGTAGGACTAATTTCAAGACGTGTAAGATAAATGTAGGGTGGATTTCAATGCGTAAGATAAATATCGATATCTACAAACAACCATCTTCTTAACTACTGGTGCATTCACTTTTTAATTTTTATGTAGGACCAACCATCTTCTTGATACAAATTTACAACTGGTCAAGCATAGTCACAAGGCAAATCATTATTCCTTGGTTCCTGATAATTTTGTATAATCCGCTTCATCAATAGCGCCCGTTTTATAGTTTTTTCATTAAAATAACAAATTTGTCAAGATCAAAATCACTGAACTGATTAATGTTGTAAAATAAAAAAGCGCCCACCGTGGGGCTCGAACCCACGACCACAAGGTTAAGAGCCTTGCGCTCTACCAACTGAGCTAGACGGGCTTTTGTTAGCTAGTGCAGTCGAAGTTTTTATTAACATTTAATATTTATGCAAGAGCTAAAAAAGATCAAACCCCACTAATTTCTATCACAAACAAGAACTTTTTATATGAAAAACGTATCTTAACCTTCAAGTATGGTGCATGGTAAGCATTTGAATAGGCTTTAGATTCAAATCTTGCTTTCACTAATTTTCTATCATAACCGCTTAAAAGCCACCAACAGAACACTAGATATGTAGTATATTTACTTGATCTCGTTTGTTCTTTACGTATTGACAGGTCCCGTGAGTTTTCCAACAACGATTCTCATGATAAAACAAAAGGGAAAGAATCATCTAAAAAATATAGAATTTTGCATCATGAATTCAAAGAATCTAGACAAAAAGTTCCATAGAACATCTGAGTGTAAGGGGATGGGGGGCGACGGCAGGGCGGACAGATGCACTACGATGAGCGGTCAAGGATTAAATTCTTTTACTTGAAGAATATTGAGTGAATTTAATCTTATGCCAATGCGGATTCATTTTGTAACCAAAGACATCATGAGCGGAATTTAAATTCTAATTCCAACGTTAACCACGAACAAAACGAATTTCGTCTATTGAATTCCACTTAATTCTCTAAAACAAATGCACTCTAAGGTTAAGCACTGGTTAATGTCGATCAATACATGGTCATGTTTATTAAGGACACTTCATGGCCTAATCAAGATCATAAAAACTTGTAAAACTAAACTATTTTGAAATAAATCTATATCTTGTTTGATCTGAAACTGTTTGTATTTTAAGCATTTTCATAACACCTTTTTTGAAGGCAGATGTCATCCCTCTTTTGAAATAAATCTGCATCAATGATGGGTTCATTCCAACAATGATTACTCTTTACGGCGAAACAAGAAATGAAGAACATGTAAATGCATAATTGAAGAAAATAAGATCAACATGACAGAGAACCTCGAATTTCTTCACTGATCTTCAAAAACAATAGAGGGGCGTTACATCTACGTCGGTCATTAATGTATAATTCATCCCATGATCTAGGCTTTGTTCCACATGATCCATCGGACTAGGTTTCGTTCCACATGATCCATTGGGATCAGAACCAAATGTAGCAAAACCGGGATAGGGAGGTTCTAGTTTTGGACATGTTATGTGTAAGGATAATAATACAAATGTTGACAAATGCAAGAGTTATGCAACCCAACTCGTGTATCTGTATCATTCGATGCATCTACTTTGATGTCGTCTTTAAGTTGTCACAGCTAGATGAACATTCAAGTGTTTAACAAAGATACAACTCTTTAAAGTTAGAACAATAAAAAAAAACAATCAAAACGTATTTTCAGGAAAGATTACTAGTTTAGCCGGACACGATTCCTTCTGTAGGCAAAACCCAGGTGTATCGCGCATGGTGGTGGTGGACCATGGTGGTGGTGGTGGTAGTGGACCGTGGTGGTGGTGGATGATGATGGTGGACGATGGTGGTGGTGGTGGTGGGTGAGGATAAGAGAAAAAGAGAATCTTTGAAGAACTTAGAAGACCTTGAATCAAGTCTGCAACAAGAAGAGATCAGAGAGACCTTTTTAAATGAAAGGTCTTTTAAAAAACAATCTGCAGACCCCAAACGTCTGCGCGCATCTGCACGGCACAGACAAAAGAGATAGTGCTTCTAAGAAAAAAACAGAGCCCCTTAGATGAACAAAAGATTCAACTCAAACAACAGGTTGCTTCAGCTAAATCAAATCAGGCGATGTTCGTGTGACTAAAGAGATTAGGGGTGTTTCTAGATGTTCTTTGTACCCTAGGCCGAAGCCAAGACTTCAATAAGTAATAAACATTCAACAAAAAACGAATTATGAGAGACGTTTTTGGCGACTTTTAACTTATGACACTGATTCAATCTTTAAAGGAATCTAAATCTGAAAACTAATAACCGAACGGAACATAACCAGCATCGTCTCTTCCCGTAGATTAATCCACAAAATTGATGTAGAAATTGAAAAAAAAAAAAAAAAAAAAAAAAAAAACTAATGATGAAAGCTTAGCAACAATAAATACTATCTAGACCTTAAGTGACTGCTGCTTCATGATTACCACCTCAAAACTGCATCTGCCCTCTAACGGCTACTGCATTTGGTACTTGTACTTTGTATACCCGACCAAAACCATCTTTTCCAGACAAATATACAACTGGTCAAGCATAGTCTCAAAGCAAATCCTCGGTTCCAGTTAATTTAGCATATTCGCTTTCATTAATAGCGCCTTTTTTTAGTTTCTTCAGAAGACGATATTCTCTAGTAAGTTCTTCATCATCCTCGGCGGATTGTATAGCACGTCTTTGCTTGGCTGTTCGCTTCTTCATAACGGTAACAGTGTTCTTCGCTTTGTCTTTAGCCTTGTGAGTTTTTGCGTCTTGCTGCTTCTCTTCTTTCTTCACTTGCAAGTTTTTCTTTCTTTGTTTTTCTCTGTTTTTATCCCTGAACGATGAAAAGGTAAAAAAAAAAAATTACTTAGCCAAGCTATTACACACATTCTGCCAACTGCTATATACCCCTTCTACTTTTTTTTATGAATATATCAATAATCAACTGATATGAGAAGTGGTTGCATATTGTTTTGGGCCAATCATTAAAAAAATTCTTTTTAAAGAAGCTTACCAAGGTGATGCATATGTGATCTAAAAATTGGCAGACTAATATTTGGACCAGCCAACTAGATAGAGGCGGTGCAAGGGGCTAGAAAATGGCCCAACTTGAAAAGGGCACGATTGTAACTCGTTTGGAGTTATGGGGCTCATAATGGACAAAGCCGCCTTAATGAGCCAGACGCCTGGACAAACAGCCATAAGCAGTTTGCCTAGCTACCGAACCAAAATTCCATCTTTTGTAGCCCTAATTTTGGGCTCGACTGTTTTCCCCAACTTTTTGCAATTATGCCGTCTTAATTGTAAAAACGTGTATTTCATGGATTGCTTTAAGAGTTTAAGTTACACGTTTTTAATTTCATTTCTAGACTGCCAATTTTTAGTTTCTGAGATTTGGCAGCCAAATTTAGAACGTTTAGAACTTCCCCATGGTCAAGGATAGGGGTTCGTGGAGGCACAAGATTAAGATTAAGGATTATTAGGGAGGGTCTAGTTGTATCGTAGCGGGGTTCTAGGCCCTCAGACTTTTTCTTACACCGGTAGGAGGTCTGTAAGTGTGACTTGTATGTTGGGTGTTTATGGATTATGTTGTTTTTATGGCATATATACATTTGTTTTACTACGTGACGCTTTCAACGTTTCTCTAAATTCAGTAGCTCTTTGTTAGTTTTAGGGTTGCTTGCTTGTTTGTGTTGTAAAGCCGGGGTCTCTCTGGAAGCAGCCTCTCTATCCGCAAGGATAGGGGTAAGGTTTGCCTATATCTCACCCTCTCCCCAGACCCTACTCTTAGCTTTGCTAATTGTGGGATTTACTGGGTAAGGTTGTTGTTGAGAGCTTCCCCATAAAAAGGGAGCTTAGTATATTGGTTTTTTCATTAAATAATATACCAAGTTTCCTCTCAAAGATTACTATCTTTAATTTTGCTTTTGCTCTACATCAAAAGAAGAAAAAGATCATCATCATGTCAGCAGATAAGTCATCATTTTGTTCGTATAACCGAGTTAGATTACCTTAATCGGATTTTCAGTAGGTCAGTTTTTTTATCAAGATTTTGAAGGTTGGTGTAGGACTAATCTTGACGGGTCAGGTCCGGCGTCCGGGTCATTGGATACAGGTCAAACGGGCAGCAGAAAGTTTTTAATCAAATGTTTTATTTGTTTAATTAGATCATGGATAAGTTTTCTTTATGCAAGTAGTGGGTCAAACAAATGTGGGCTTAGTGCAGGTAGTTGGCCTTTAGGGGATGGTGTGTTATAGTCTTATAGAGTTGGCGTATTTGGGTCTATTTAATGTAGAATGAAATGTGGGTTTTGAAGCAGCAAATAATCAGATCTTCGTGAGTCATACTTGTGTTTGCTTGAAGCTCTGAACCCCAACGGGTTGCTTAACAACTAACCTTTGTCCACACAAATGCACAATAACCATTTTAACAGTTTTGAAGTCTCATGATTGCCCTAGAAATCGTGTTGCTCTACCAAACTCATATTAGGACTAATAACACGGGAAGCATTCTATATATCTAATCCAATATGATCAATACTAAAACTACTTACCAATTAGCAATTTAGCATATATAAGAAGAGTGTAAAGAATATAAGAACTTACTTGAACTTGATCTCTCCAAGCTTTAGATCTTCAACAGCGATAAAACCGTCAGTAGAAAGTGAGTTTTGCTTTACCTCGGACATTGAAGGTAGCTGTAATAAGCCATATCCCATGCCTAATTTTCCAATCTCGAGATCTTTCCATCTGATTTTATGTGAAATGGCTAAAATATCAAATATTAAAAAAAAAAAGAACATGTCACACACATGATGGAACATATAAGGATTAAGTATAACCTGAGAATGAAATTGCAGTGATGCTCTTTATAAGCACGAATGTAAGAGACAAATGCTCGTAGTCCTTTTTCCATGACATCACGATCCTTCTGTGCAGCAGCACGCAACTGAACACAACAATTGTGTTTAACAAAATGAGGATAAAAGGGACTTTTTGAAAAGTTCTTTACATAAAAAATATACAGATAGAAGCTTAAGTGTTAAGTTTTTAGATATCGGAGCCTGAGGCGATACTTACGTGAGGAACCACATCGAGTGCGTCTTCAGAGCACATTCTTTCTTCTATTGGAATCCTTTTAACCCGCAAAAAATCTACATACGCTTCCTCCTACAAGAAATCAACCAATGTAAAAAAGTAGAGATGACAATTTCGACCCGTCTGCTTATGAATTTGTGGATATGGGTTGTGTTTAATCACAAACGGGTCAACTAAAAGATAGCTAAAAGACACCAAAAAACGTAGCTAAAACGTACAAGGACAACATGTCAGTTGAGTTAAAAGTGACCCAAAGTGTTTTCCGATGAATACAACCTCAAAAATAATCTTAACTCAAATATATTAGATTACTACTGTAAGAAGATGGCGTTCAAGATTGCTTTTTAAGTGCTTATCTGCTTATGAAGTTTAAAATATGCAGATAGTTCGATGGTACCTTTGGTACAAGAAAAACAACTGCACTTCCTTGTCGTCCTAATCTAGCAGTTCGGCCAACTCTATGAATGAACACATTAGGATCCTGAGGTGGGTCATACTGCAAGCAAAATATGAAATATCAATAAATGTCATACAGCCAACATCCTAAAATTTTTATGTTTATATGAAAAATTAAATAATTGGTTGAAATGCTTTTGCTAATGTGTGACCTGAACTATGCAATCGACGCCGGGAATATCAAGTCCGCGTGCTGCCACATCAGTGCACAGAAGAATGCCATCCGAAAGAGATGTAAATGATGCCAAAGCTTTCTCCCTTGCTGACTAGAAAAGATAACATGAAGTTTAAAATTATAAAATTATTAAAGGTTTCTTTTGTAACAATTACTAATTATAAATCTTCACTTAGACACATTGTCTCACCTGCTTCATCTTCCCATGAAGAGAAACTAAAGACAACCCTTTTAGAGCAGCAAGGCGTGGAAGTACAACTCCCCAATAGTCCACACTAGCACAAGTCATGAAGTAGCTGCACACAGAAAATCAATTCATTGTTACTTTACATTAAAATGAATAGTTTCTTTACAAGAAAGCATATGATAGTACACTCACACTATCATCTTTTTTGACTTATTCTTAATAAAGAAGTCCACTAGCTGTGACGATTTCTTATCTGCTTCACATTTGATAAACTGCGATTTACAACATTACAGAAACTTTAACTGGATGTGATCGTATATATTAATTTCTAAAATTAAAAAACTTTGGGTGCATACATGCCTCGATATGAAGACCTGAAGGTGTTTTTGAGGAGGTTGGGTGTTCTGATGAAGAGCATCCTAATGATTTGGTCTCCGCACGAACTTCAACCCGAACAGGATTCCTCAATCCTGCTTTTGCTAGTTCTTCAACAGCGTCAGTTTGAGTGGCTGAAAAAAGACCAGTTCTACGTAGCTTCGGCAAGCACGAAATTATAGAATTAATCTGCTTCTGGAACCCCATATCCAGTAGTCTGTCAGCTTCGTCCAAGATTAAAATCTGTAAAACCAAAAGCTTGTTGTTGAGTCAAGCAGTCAACTTTGCTGATGTAAAACTACAGTTTAAACAATAAACGGAACCATAGTCTTAACAAGCCTGTGGCACTCTGGTGTGTTTTGATCCCTAAAGCTGATGCACGAGGTGCGTACGGCACATATGCAAGGTGCTTGATGCACACATTTTAAAATCAAGATTAGAAGAGCTTAAGATGATTACCTCAAGGTTACGAAAATCCAAGATATCCATGCGATCCATTATGTCATGTAGTCTACCAGGTGTGCCTATTAACAAATTAGCTCCTTCATCTTCTATCTTCTTCATGTCGGATTTAACCTCTGATCCTCCAACAAGGAGCACCGGCTTAACATCTGGAAGTGATGAAATGAACGGCTGTGCAACATGATATATTTGGGACGATAACTCTCTTGTTGGAGATATGATGATCCCCAGAACCTGTAACAATCAAATACATTAGAAGCATAGACCCTTCGTTATTGAAATTCCTAATCAATAAAAAATAACATTAACGTTACAGCATCAGATTCAAAATCAGCCATAGTTATCAAAGGCGCTAGGCGCACTCAAGGCGCATAGGCCTCGCCTGGAGCCTAGGCGCGAGGCGCAAAAAAAGCGAGGGCCCGAGATAAAAAAAAGCGAACAAAGAAACTAAAGAAAAAATATAGTAAAATAATACTATTTGTCATCTAGTTAGTATCAAAAGTTTAACGAATCTACTACATGACATAATGCATCTAGTAGTTTTAACGAGATAAAAGTAGAAATCTGACTGGAATCTAGCCATAATTTAACGAATTTGGCTGGAAACTCTCCAAAATTTGGGAATCTAGCTGAAATCTGCGCCTAAATCATCACTTGGAGAATTAAAGCGTAATTTCCTCAACTCAAAGCGAAAATGCATCACCTCGCCTAAAAAAATTGGCCTAGGTGCAAAAGGCTATGGCTTTTAACAACTAGGAAATCAGCAACCGCTAATCAATTCTCCTTCACTAACTAAACTAATAAATTTAACCTAACTTGAAACTAACACCTTTGTTACGAATTCATGATTAGTATTCCGTTATTAACAGCGCCCCTTCACTAACCAAATCAATAAGTTCAACCTAACTTGAACCGAACATATTCGTTACAACGTCAAATTCATGATCAGCATTCAATCACTAACAATCAATAAGTTAAACCTAAAACATGAAACTAACATACATCGAATTCATGGTCAGTACTCCATAATTAACAATTATCCTTCACTAATAAACTTAAATTCAGTGTTGTAGAACTCGCTAGGCGCTAATAATTGTTTTGAAACCCGGACAAGGCGGTTGGAGCATGATTATTAGGGTAGTTACCTGGTGAGGTTTAACAGAAGTGGTGCGGCGAAGGATTTCAACGAGAGGGACAACAAAGGCAAGGGTTTTACCGGAGCCGGTGGCGGCGTCAACAGCGACGTCTTTGTAGGTGCAGAGTAAGGGTATGGTGGCGGCTTGAACCGGGGTACAATATTCGAAGCCTGAAGAGGTTAAGACGTGGAGGACTTGGGTGGAAAGAGGTGGGTTCAGGTCCGAGAAACGAGTGTCGGTTAAGGCTCTGTTTGGGTTTGATGATTCGGTTGATGCCATGGCTTTCGTTTATTATTGGACTGGACGGCTGTGGAGAACAACTGAAGAAGAAGAAGGGAGGCAATTAAGGGTTTGGGGTTTTTTTTGTTTTCTTTTTTGTAAATGGCCAATTACTTTTATTCCATCACCCCAAATATTTACAAGTTTTTTTTGTAAGGTAAACTTCAATTAAAAACGCCAAAAGGCTGTCCTCAAAGCAAGGACACCCGGGCCAACAAATGAATTACATCAAATCCAAAGGATACGTACACCAAACTTTCCAATCCATGTTTTTTAATCTAGCCCTATGCCGAATCCAAAAAAACGAAGTGAACTTTATGTTTTCTAAGACTTCAATGGGTCTTCGAGACTTGTCCTCAAATAAGCGACTGTTACGTTCATTCCATATTATCCAAAGAGTAGTATACACTATCCCTCGGAGAGCATACTTCTTCTTTTTCGAAAGGGATTGAGATTCAGCTAACTGCAGAATATCTCGGACGTCGAAAGCAAAGAACGAGCCCAGCCGACACCACGCACTAACTCGACTCCAAACTTCTACAGCATAGACACAACCCGAGAATAAGTGAAGTGTAGATTCTATATCGGCTTAGCAGAACACGCAGGACTCGTCTTGTATGGGAACTCCTCGCTTAACCAACTCTACCCGTGTAGGTAGACGGTCACGAATAGCACGCCACACCATAATTTTGCACTTGAGAGGGACCCAACCTTTCCATTTAATAGTCGGACTTGTACTCAAATTAAGCGATGCGTAAAGAACCTCTTTGGCCGATTTAACAGAAAAACACCCACTGATGTCACCCTTCCACAACCAAGCGTCTTGCCCCTCTGTACAATGGAAGTCGTATAAATCGCCCAGCAATTGAAACAATTCAGCAATAGCAGCAGCTGAATTTGGATCTGCTCGCCAACCCCACGTAATAATGTTATTGCCGTTCACTGTCTTCACCCGATCATTAACTGTTACCCACTTATTGGATTCCAGCTTGAATAAATTGGGATAAAGTAAGCGTAGGGGCTGCTCTCTGATCCAGTTATCGCACCAAAAAAGCGATGCAGACCCGTCTGCAACCTTGCAGTCGAACAGGCTGTTAAGAATGATCCCATTATTCAGCTTTTTTTCGCCATTTTTAGCGATATTCTTCCAGCAACAACTAGCTAAATAGGAACAAGGCATCATCGACCACGTAATCCAGAAGTTCGCAAAAGTTGAAAGGCGAATATCGGTGGAATGTTGCACCATTCAGCAATTTTGTGCCATAAATTTGCAGCCACATAGCAGTGAATGAGAAGGTGTGAAGCGTTTCTGAATAATCTCCACAGAGGTTGCACATGGGTGAGGAGTTGATTATGTTCCCTTTAATCAAACCTTCCATAGTTGATAGCTAATCTTGCTCCGCGCGCCATGCTAATATGTTGACCTTTTTGGGGACCCAACTCGACCACACAAAAGGAAAAAAAGGGAGAGCCGTTGCAGATAGCATGCTGCGAAACGACGAGGTGGAAAAAGTCCCTGAAGCGTCTCTGGTCCAATTCAAACAGTCAGCAGCTGATGAAAGGTTGCATTGCTGAATCAGATGTGAGCATTCTTCAAGTTCTCGGCGTTCCAGCTCTTGTAATGGTTTGCGTCTCCAAGCCCAACCCCCAACCCAATTGTCCCCCTACAAAGATAAACGGGCTGCAGCTATGCAGCTTTTATTAGACTCTAAAATGAACAAATTTGGAAATTTATACCTGAGCGGTTGTTCCCCCAGCCAGCAGTCGAGCCAGAACCGTATATGCAACCCATTACCAAGAACGCCTTTGAATAAATCCTCAACCCGAATGTTGATGTTTTCAAAATCCTTCCCAACCTTCACAATTGAATTCCATACTCCCGGAATAGTGGATTTGATAAGCAAAAAGGCCCACGACCTCTCATTATGATGAATCGAGTTTACTACATCCCTCCATAGACTTGAGCCTTCGGTTTTAAACCGCCACCACCACTTTAGAAGGAGACTCATGTTCATGTGTTTAAGGGAACCCAAACCAATACCACATTTGCTCTTGGGACCTATGACTCGCTCCCATTACACCCAAGATGTCTTGTTTTTTTCATCAGACCCTTCGCAAAAAAATCACCTTCTGAGTTTTTCTAAGTGATCAATCACACACTTTGGGGCTCGAAATAGTGAGAAATGATACATCGGTAAACTGTCTAGAACGGCTTTTAAAAGGACCACCCGACCGCCAATAGAGAGTGATTTGGCTTTCCATTTTGATAGTCTTGCGTTACAAATATCTAAAACGCATTTCCAATGTTAAGTAAGGTGTCTGAATTAGCAATTTCTTGGGTTTTAGAGGGTGTTTGGGATTGAGTTTCAAAACAACTTATTGACTTATTGGCTTTTCCAAGAAGCCAATAAGTCAATAAGCTGTTTGTGTAACGCAAAAGCACTTTCTGTTTTGACTTTTGGCTTTTAGCTTTTAAGGGTGAAAAACTGTTTTTGAAAGGTTAGAAATCCTGGCTTTTGGCTTTTGACTTTTGGGAAAAAAAAATACAAATTTACCACCCATACAACCAATATTCACAATAAGTTAAGCGAAACACTTAAAAAAGACAATCTATTGACTTTTTTAACGTTTCTCATCCCAAAAGCTAATCCAAACACTTTTTTTAAAACTTCTTTTTTTCAAAAAGTCATAAGCCAATAAGCACTTTTGACCAAAAACACTTTTACATTTCCAAACTCAATCCCAAACACCCTCTTAAATGATGATATAATAAAATTTACGGGTTAGATCAAATACAATGACTCTTATTTTAAAAGGATTAGACAGATTTTGTTCCATTGATTCTAGATTTAAATGGTTGAGATTTGAAGAGATATGTACCCGCGCGTGCGCATGGCCCCACACTCACTTACACGTCAACACAGTAAGCTGACGTGGACTTCCAAAAGCCGGCGCACGTTACCTAATACATGACAGGTGTCACCCGGCAATGATAGGGACACATAGCCAATCAGAGGCGTCCATTCCCTGCTCCACGATCTCCTGCAGGTACGAGGTACAGAAAAGGACAGAAAGGACAATCACAAGACACGTGGACTGATCACAGAGCGACAGCGCAAATGACAGCAACGGCCGTAATCGTACAACCCAGCTGTCATTCTCCTTACAGCCAATCACAAGCCACCTCAAGGGCCTATAAATACCCCCCCTTCGTCACAAGAGGGAAGGATCCAGTCTGCGGGAGAGAATTTATCATATAGCTGTGAAAGATAGATTATAGTTGAAACTCTGTAACGATCTTATATAAAAGTCTTGTATTTGTCCTGCTGTCTATCAATAAGAATCATATCTTTATTTGTGCTCATATACATGTGCTGATATATATGGATTGTTAGATTGGTGTTTCTTCATTGGCGCCATTCGTGAGACGAGACTCCATGGCGGCATACAATATGGTTACCTCAACAGTCCACGGCGCCATAGGTTTCCCCACCCCAAACGGTGTGGCAATCGTATGGGCCAACAGAGAATGCGCCATGACCACAGAGCCTCACCCAGCAAAAATGTTAAAGCCATGCCCACGC
Source organism: Ambrosia trifida (assembly GCA_028751855.1). Taxonomy (NCBI): domain Eukaryota; kingdom Viridiplantae; phylum Streptophyta; class Magnoliopsida; order Asterales; family Asteraceae; genus Ambrosia; species Ambrosia trifida. The sequence continues at coordinate 12,652,416 of CM054126.1, read as the reverse complement.
ATAGAGCCAGAAAAGTGGATCCTTAACCCAAAGTTCCCAGAGCAGACCATCACTTTGGGACCAGCAATCTCAGAGAACATCAGGGACCACCTCAAGCAGCTCCTCAGAAAGAACACGGACGTCTTCGCATGGCAACCATCAGACATGATCGGGGTCCCACGCGAACTTGCCCAACACAAGTTAAACACCTACCGCTCATTTGAACCCATCGCGCAAAAGCGCAAAAGCATGGGCGCAGAGAAAACACAAGCCATGAACGAGCAAGTAGGAGAGTTACTGAAAGCTTGCATTCTAAGAGAAACAAGGTACCAAACCTGGGTTGCCAATCCAGTAATGGTCAAGAAAAGCAGTGGCGGTTGGAAGATGTGTGGATTACACAGACTTCAACAAAGCGTGCCCAAAAGACTGCTACCCTCTCCCTGAAATCGACCTAAAAATCAACTCACTAGCGCCTTTCAGATTCAAATGCTTTTTGGATGCCTACAAATGATACCACCAAATTCAAATGGCGCTGGAGGACGAGGATTAAACAGCTTTTCACACCGACAAGGGAGTTTTTTGCTACACCAAGATGCCATTCGGCCTAAAGAATGTGGGCGCCACGTACCAAAGATTGATGGACCGCGCATTCGCAAAACAGATCGGGAAAAATCTTGAAGTCTATGTGGATGACTTAGTCATCAAAAGTAAAGAGGAAGACCAAATGCTGAAAGACATCGAAGAAACCTTCAAACACTTGAAAGAGATACACATGAAGTTGAATCCAAGCAAGTGTGTGTTTGGAATGGAAGAAGGGAAGTTTCTGGGCGTCATCGTCACTAAGGACGGGTTCCGACCAAACCCAGAAAAAATACAAGCCATAGCACAGATGCCCTCCCCATCCACGCTAAAAGAAGTGCAAACGCTGAATGGACGACTAGTAGCAATCAACCGTTTCCTATCACATCATGTGTGACATCCGTCACCTTCGACTCTCAATTTATTTACAAAAATAGTCCCCCAAATATTTTCAATTTTAGTCCTCAAACATTTCTTGTAATTATTGTCGTTTTCAAATGTAATAAATGTGCGAAACTCAAGTTATATTATTTACATGTATTTTGGATCTCGATCTCGATTTAATCTAACACGTAAGTTGCGACATTATTCGAAAAAAAAAAAATATATATATATAAAAAAAAAAAAAAAGATTTCAAGTTTATAAAAGTTTTAAGTTTGATTAATTAACTTGGTTGGTTGTTATAATAAGAGAACTAACTAGGAAACATTTAAATCTAACTAAGGTTAAAGGTGAGGGGCCAATTTTGCCAAGTTTAAAAAGTTTAAAAGAAAAAAAAAAACAGCTACTGCTGCTGTTCGCGTTTTTCCGGCCACAGCCTTTTCCGGCGGCCGGAATCTATGTCCGGCAACCTGTATTGTGACTTTTCTTGGCGTTTTAACACTTAATTATTGCGGGTTACGTTTTCTCCATTCGTAATAATGAATTTCCAGCTTTAAACGCGAGTAATGACACGGTTTGATGGGGTAACCGTTGAAGTTCTTCATGGTGTAACCGCCGGACTTTTAACAATCATTAAAACCCATGTTTAACTCTAAATCACTATAAATTCTTGATGCCAAAATGTTCCTGCATCTTCACACGACATAACCCACTACAAAAATCTTATCAAACGCGTCCAGAGACACACAAATCGGCCCTAAGACCCGGTCTCTTTTCCTTCTTGTTTGGTCCGAAAACGCGATTGTAAGTCCGATTTAATGGTGCCATTTTATTCCTTGTTCGTTTCTAGTTAAAAGCCCTCTGTTCTAAATCGTTTTTATTGTCTGAATCGATGTATTGGTTTTGTTCTAGGGTTAGGGTTCATGCTTAGTAAATTGGGGAAGAAGATGATGGTTGAGTATATTGTTAAATAAAATTCAATTTCAAATAAATAAACAAAACAGGAGTTGGCCTAGTGGTGTGTGTATGTGTTGTGGAATGAAGGGGGCCGGGTTCGAGCCTCTCTAAGACCGGTTTTTGCAACATTTTCATATTTCTTTTTTTTGTTGGTTTATTATTTTTAGAATATTACAATTAAATATATATATATATCTTAAAATATTCATAATAAATTCATCTTTTGACCAAAAATTATAAAAATTTAGGTGTAGCTTCTTGACATCATAAAGAACATTTCCACATTTTTATTTTCTGAAAAATGTTTTATTTTTATATTTTTATTGAATTAAATTGTTTTAATCATATATAATTGATAAAAAATTCATTTTTAATGATTTTAATCTCAAACTTTTTGAGTAATTATTTCTAACCATTCTCAACTGAAATAAAAATTATTGGTTAAGAAAACATTTATTTTTATTAATTTTACCATTTTTAATCATTTAAACATGATTTAATCTCATTAAATCAGTTTTAAATACGAATAAGTTTATATAAATTATGGGGAAATTATTCTAATATGTTTACATCAGAAATCATCCATTTTCAATAAAATAAATATTTTTGGATCACGTATAGTATTATTAGTCTTATTTACGTTTAGTTAGACATAATAACACATTTATTTATTTATACAATTTAAACATCTATTTTATAAATGTTTTCTTATAAAATAGAAATACTCGTATGATTTAATGTCTTAATTATTCTTGTTGAATCGTTGTGTAACACAAAAATTATTTATTTATATATTTACGATTATTGTATTATTTTAATTTAGTTAAAGTAACTAACTAAATTATTTTGTCTTGATTATTCAAACATATTGTTATCTAAATATTTAATCGGTAATAATTATATTACCTAAATCATATTTACAAACTTTAGTATATTATTTTAATATACAACTTTTACATTAATTCGACTAAATCATAAAAACTCTAATTCCCCAAATCGACTTAGCAAACCCTAATGCTTTAGACCCTAGTTACTTTAGACTCTTAGACTTTTCCTTATTAGTATTCTTACACATTATAGGTTGAATTCCTCGGAATTCTCATTACTTAGCTCACGACCGCTTAAGTGGATTTTGATCGCTTTCGCTAACTGTGAGTATATCTTTCCCCTTTTTACTATTTTACATTTCGGGGTGACTCATGTACTTACTATCAAGTTTATATTTCCTTTTACTAAAATAGCAATTCTTATGTGTGTTTGCTTGTGTCATTTTGTGTATCTATGACCTGTCAAATCATTAACCGCTGGGCGGCCTGGCATTTCAATGAATAGTACTATGGTTTATACCCTTGTGACTCTGTTGAGAGTCCTCGTCATTGCTATGTATTACATTACTACTAGCGCATACTATATATATCTGCTTTCTTCTCTTAGGGTTGATTTGACCCGGATTCCACTTATTACATCTTGCAAAATAACACACGAATTGCTAAAGTTTACCTTACTATATATATCAAACGGATGTACTCACCAATACATTATATGTGTTGACAAAATTGTTTTGTACATGTTTCAGGTGACGTTTGATGTTTCATGCTTTCACGCTTAGGCTGGACCTAGTGCTTAAATAAAAAGTTGAACATTTAATATTTATGTTTGAGATTTCTATTAAGACTTTTTGTAATTCGTTTTGAATAATGGAAGTTATTTGCTATTAATATTTACAATTTAGTCCATGTGCTATTGAACAATCGTCATTACGTGACACCTCGATGTTTCCGCCATCGGTTGGGGTGTTACAAATTGGTATCAGAGCCATGGTTATAGGGAATTAGGTTATTAGTAAATGCTTTTGACCTAGACTATAACTAAGCTACCCATTATATGTTTTCTTTTATCCTCATATTTCTTTAGATATATTTTTCTCCTTTTACTTTTCATTATATTCGAGGAAGATTTTATTCTACAAATGGAACGAAAACACCAAGTTAGGAGTGATATCCATACCTTGGTGAATAGTTTCACTCTTTATATGTTTTATTTATTTATTTTATTTATCTTGGAATATTTTCCTTTCGAGATAGGAGACGTCCAAATCTCAAGGAATCTATCCCTCCAAAAGAAACTTACTCACTAAGCTAGGAGTGACATCCTTATCTTAGTGACCAGTTTCACTCCATCATATTTTTACTATTTGGAAGTATATCTTGAGTTAGGAGTGAAATCCACATCTCGATGATATATATTTTCCACACTTCAAGATCCGCTAAGGTTTTGAAAATTATTTGTGACGGGGCACGTGCAATCTGGAAGGGTGAGCGCCTGTATTCTGAGTTTTCTGTCTAGGTTGGTAATTCGCATAAATCCCAATCAGACGAGGGACCCGTTTACCTACCTGGGAATTCTCGGGATGAGCATTCACTTATAGGCTAAAGTACGCCCCCACAAGTCACTAATAATATTTCAATTACTTTAGTTAGTCAACAGTTTCTTTGGAAACACTCTTATATCTCGTTTTATACTTGGTATTGTTACTCATTTGAAGTTTTATCATGATTTTCTTTATGATACTCATAAATTTTCTTATATCAATTTATAATTACTATATCTCATGTTATGTGTTACTTGTCTTGATATAAACTATGGCATTTCCAAGATTTTTGGAATCAAATCTCATAATTATTGTTCACTTTTGTAGATGTCTGATCGCGAATCTCGTAAGAGAGCCTCGAAGCGTCAGGCTAAACTGAAATCTGATCAGCGTATCGCGACCATGCTCAATGACAAGTTGGAAACACTTGTTCCCAACATCATTAATGCTATTATTCCAAACCTTCACCTGAACGGTAGCTCGAATGGGAACTCTAACGGGAATACAAGTGGAAATGGTGGAGCTAGTGAAAATAAGTGCACTTTCAAGCACTTCAATTCCTGCCATCCCAACAAGTTTAATGGCACTGAGGGAGCCACTGGGTTACTTGAATGGTTCGAAAGTATGGAGAATACGTTCATTAATAGCGACTGTCCAGACAACCTGCGTGTTCGTCATGCCACGGGTGTTCTTCAAAAGAGAGCGCTCACTTGGTGGAATGGTGAAAAACATGCTCGAGGGACAGAAGCTGCTTTAGCTATGTCTTGGGATGATTTCAAAATCGCCATGACCACTGAGTTCTGTCCTCGTAGTGAGATGAAGAAATTGGAAGATGAGTTCTATCACCTCAAGCAGGATAGTGGAAACAATGTTCCCTACAATAACCGTTACCACGAGTTGAGCTTACTGATTCCTCGTATGGTTACCCCGGTATCCTTGGCAATTGAGAAGTATATTGAGGGACTGCCACCTCAGATTCATGATTCGGTTATGGGAAGTAAACCTGCTACTGTAGAGGATGCCATTCGTCTCGCAGCATCTCTTACTGATAAGCATGTCAAGGATGGTACTTTAACTCGTAAGGGTACTAAAAGATCTACTGAAACCCCTGCTACTACTGAACCGTCTCAAGCAAACTCTGTCTCTACCTCTAGTTCCAATAAGAAACGAAAAGGTGGAAATCAGAACTATGCTGTTGTTACACCCCTTAATCAGGTTCCTGTTGCAAACACATCTACTGCACCCCAAACTCAAAAGGTTCAGGGAAACTATTCGGGTTCACACCCTAAATGCATTTCATGCAACTTTCACCATCCAACTACTCGACCCTGCTATAAATGTGACACTTGCGGCAAAGCAGGCCACACTGCTTCTCACTGTCGGGAAACTGAACCTGGGAATGCTCAAAATCAGAGGACTGGTCAACCCAGAGCTTGCTATGCTTGTGGAGATCCTAACCACAGGCAAGATAGGTGTCCTCATTTAGCTGCTTTCATTCAGTCTCGTCAGCAAACCCTAGCACTTCCAGCAGCTCCAGCAGTTCCAGCAATCCAAGCAGCTCCAGCTCGTGGTCGTGCTTTCAACATCAACGCTAACCAAGATCAAGCTACCAACGACGTTGTCAACGGTACATTTCTTATTACTAACTTATATGCTTCGATTTTGTTTGATACCGTTATGGATAGGAGTTTTGTCTCGTTAGAAGTTGAACCTTGCTTACTCGTACTTTGCCCTCACGTTACCTATTCTTTTACTATGGAGGTTGTTAATGACAATCTTATTTTTTAGATGCCCTGTAAATGCACATAGAACCTAAACGATTATAAATTTTTTTTTTCTGTTAATCTAATACCTGCTTTTAGGAACCCTACGAACCGAGTTTATAAACCTTTCCTGGATCAAGTCGTAATTGATTTTTTCATCGATAACATGCACACGTACACCAAAAATCTTCACTTGAAAGAAATTTCGAGACGAAATTTTCTAAAGTAGGGGAGACTGTGACATCCGTCACCTTCGACTCTCAATTTATTTACAAAAATAGTCCCCCAAATATTTTCAATTTTAGTCCTCAAACATTTCTTGTAATTATTGTCGTTTTCAAATGTAATAAATGTGCGAAACTCAAGTTATATTATTTACATGTATTTTGGATCTCGATCTCGATTTAATCTAACACGTAAGTTGCGACATTATTCGAAAAAAAAAATATATATATATATAAAAAAAAAAAAAAAGATTTCAAGTTTATAAAAGTTTTAAGTTTGATTAATTAACTTGGTTGGTTGTTATAATAAGAGAACTAACTAGGAAACATTTAAATCTAACTAAGGTTAAAGGTGAGGGGCCAATTTTGCCAAGTTTAAAAAGTTTAAAAGAAAAAAAAAAAAACAGCTACTGCTGCTGTTCGCGTTTTTCCGGCCACAGCCTTTTCCGGCGGCCGGAATCTATGTCCGGCAACCTGTATTGTGACTTTTCTTGGCGTTTTAACACTTAATTATTGCGGGTTACGTTTTCTCCATTCGTAATAATGAATTTCCAGCTTTAAACGCGAGTAATGACACGGTTTGATGGGGTAACCGTTGAAGTTCTTCATGGTGTAACCGCCGGACTTTTAACAATCATTAAAACCCATGTTTAACTCTAAATCACTATAAATTCTTGATGCCAAAATGTTCCTGCATCTTCACACGACATAACCCACTACAAAAATCTTATCAAACGCGTCCAGAGACACACAAATCGGCCCTAAGACCCGGTCTCTTTTCCTTCTTGTTTGGTCCGAAAACGCGATTGTAAGTCCGATTTAATGGTGCCATTTTATTCCTTGTTCGTTTCTAGTTAAAAGCCCTCTGTTCTAAATCGTTTTTATTGTCTGAATCGATGTATTGGTTTTGTTCTAGGGTTAGGGTTCATGCTTAGTAAATTGGGGAAGAAGATGATGGTTGAGTATATTGTTAAATAAAATTCAATTTCAAATAAATAAACAAAACAGGAGTTGGCCTAGTGGTGTGTGTATGTGTTGTGGAATGAAGGGGGCCGGGTTCGAGCCTCTCTAAGACCGGTTTTTGCAACATTTTCATATTTCTTTTTTTTGTTGGTTTATTATTTTTAGAATATTACAATTAAATATATATATATCTTAAAATATTCATAATAAATTCATCTTTTGACCAAAAATTATAAAAATTTAGGTGTAGCTTCTTGACATCATAAAGAACATTTCCACATTTTTATTTTCTGAAAAATGTTTTATTTTTATATTTTTATTGAATTAAATTGTTTTAATCATATATAATTGATAAAAAATTCATTTTTAATGATTTTAATCTCAAACTTTTTGAGTAATTATTTCTAACCATTCTCAACTGAAATAAAAATTATTGGTTAAGAAAACATTTATTTTTATTAATTTTACCATTTTTAATCATTTAAACATGATTTAATCTCATTAAATCAGTTTTAAATACGAATAAGTTTATATAAATTATGGGGAAATTATTCTAATATGTTTACATCAGAAATCATCCATTTTCAATAAAATAAATATTTTTGGATCACGTATAGTATTATTAGTCTTATTTACGTTTAGTTAGACATAATAACACATTTATTTATTTATACAATTTAAACATCTATTTTATAAATGTTTTCTTATAAAATAGAAATACTCGTATGATTTAATGTCTTAATTATTCTTGTTGAATCGTTGTGTAACACAAAAATTATTTATTTATATATTTACGATTATTGTATTATTTTAATTTAGTTAAAGTAACTAACTAAATTATTTTGTCTTGATTATTCAAACATATTGTTATCTAAATATTTAATCGGTAATAATTATATTACCTAAATCATATTTACAAACTTTAGTATATTATTTTAATATACAACTTTTACATTAATTCGACTAAATCATAAAAACTCTAATTCCCCAAATCGACTTAGCAAACCCTAATGCTTTAGACCCTAGTTACTTTAGACTCTTAGACTTTTCCTTATTAGTATTCTTACACATTATAGGTTGAATTCCTCGGAATTCTCATTACTTAGCTCACGACCGCTTAAGTGGATTTTGATCGCTTTCGCTAACTGTGAGTATATCTTTCCCCTTTTTACTATTTTACATTTCGGGGTGACTCATGTACTTACTATCAAGTTTATATTTCCTTTTACTAAAATAGCAATTCTTATGTGTGTTTGCTTGTGTCATTTTGTGTATCTATGACCTGTCAAATCATTAACCGCTGGGCGGCCTGGCATTTCAATGAATAGTACTATGGTTTATACCCTTGTGACTCTGTTGAGAGTCCTCGTCATTGCTATGTATTACATTACTACTAGCGCATACTATATATATCTGCTTTCTTCTCTTAGGGTTGATTTGACCCGGATTCCACTTATTACATCTTGCAAAATAACACACGAATTGCTAAAGTTTACCTTACTATATATATCAAACGGATGTACTCACCAATACATTATATGTGTTGACAAAATTGTTTTGTACATGTTTCAGGTGACGTTTGATGTTTCATGCTTTCACGCTTAGGCTGGACCTAGTGCTTAAATAAAAAGTTGAACATTTAATATTTATGTTTGAGATTTCTATTAAGACTTTTTGTAATTCGTTTTGAATAATGGAAGTTATTTGCTATTAATATTTACAATTTAGTCCATGTGCTATTGAACAATCGTCATTACGTGACACCTCGATGTTTCCGCCATCGGTTGGGGTGTTACATCATGCGAGCAAATCTATACCATTCATCGAAACACTGAAAAACTGTCTGAAAAAGAATCAATCTCACATGGCACTCAAAGAGCGCATCATCCCCCTTGAGTGTGCCATGTGGCAATGACATGTCTTTAATGATATAAAGGGGGTGTTTGGGATTGATTATTCAAAACAGATTATGCGTTTTGGAAAAGCAGGGGTGGAGCTGCTTATAGATTATTGCGTTTTGATAGCCTAAAAAACTGATTATCTGCGTTTTCAAAACGCAATCCAAACACTAAAAACTGATTATCCGCGTTTTCAAAACGCAATAATCTAAAAATCAGATTCAAAACACAATCCCAAACACCCTCAAAATTAAGTTAAAAATGGCATGCGACATTAAGTGAATTTAGGAAAAACAAAATTGGATTTTTCTCTCATGTTTCCTCCCATAATTTTTAAACGTTAATATCTTTTATATACGAGATTTTTTAAAGAAAAAATTACACCAAATTAACGAGCGTTTTATTATCTTTCCAACGAGTACCATAGTGCTATATAAAAAACGGAGAGAGAAAAAAAAAACGACTATTTTTTGTGAGGTTTTGTTCATACAGGAAAAAAACACAAAGTGTTCAGGTAATTCATTAATCATGTATAGGCAACTGCAAGTCACTAATTATGTCCAAACCAGTAAATATGAATTATATTTTCAACAGGTGTTAGCATTGAAGTTGTACATTGTTTTAGGTTAGGTATTAATATTAGAGTTATACATTGTTTTAGGTTAGATGTTAACATTAGAGTTATACATTGTTTAAGGTTAGGCGTTACATTAGAGATGCATTGTTAATTGTTTTTTTAGTAGGTGCCACCCGAAGGTTTCCTACATGTAAGTGTAAAGCACATCAGTTTATTTCAAATGTAAAATTGATATGTCATATTAGATTTCTCAACTCCAAGACGCTCCCAAGGTATAATCTAGTTTTTATATAAAGACACACCACCGTGGTGTAAAACTCACATGCACAAACCCACGGTAAAACAAACACCCACACTCTTGAAACACAAACATGACGCATTAGAACGAGGAAGAGGAGATCGCCTTGGTGGTGTGCTACCAAGACGCCCAAAACGACCCGGCTCTACAACAACGCCCACACTCAAGGGGGAGGGGCTCGGGCTCGGTCTCGCACCCGGACGGGTTCTGGGACCATGTGTTGGCCGACTTCAACCAGCAAGTCGACATCAAGGACCACACCATCGAGAGCCTCTAGTGGAAGTGGACCGATCTCAACAATAAATGTTATCGGTGGACCACCCTCCACGACTGCACGTTGAGGGAGCACCCAGGCATCGATCCGGAGTTGGCTATCGAGTTCACGCATGTGGACTATGCTGCTCGATACGACAACAATTTCGACCATGTCGAGGCATGACAATTGTTGCGTCAACTTTAAGCTTTTTTTATTTGTTTTAATGTATTTTATTTTATGTTTAAAATTAATGAATTTATGTTTTATGTTTTTCTTTAGGTTTTAATTTATGTTTATTCTTTAATTTAATTTAAACGGTGCCATAAATACACGGTTTAAAGAATAAATAACACGGTTTAAATAAAAAATATAATTATATTAAATCAAATTTAAAAAATACACGGTATTCAATCCATGAGATACGGATTTGATCTACGAACCTACTACCAGCATCGATGACGATGGTATTACCGTACTATCGATAGGGCGATATCCGTTACCATACCAAATCTGACAGTATCTCGTCCCCTTATGTAAAAACACCGACTGAAACGACAGTACACATGACTAGCCTAGTCATTTTCAAACACAACTGTCAGAGAGCTGGTGCTCATCAACCATCCTCAATATCCACACCATTTGTCTGCAACCAATTTTCTTAACTCTTACCATACCCACCTCCTTCCGTCATAAACCCATCACCAAATGTACCTACCACACCTTCTTTTCCAACCCATCTGTTTACTCATTATTCTTACTCTCACTGTAACTCCATCTGTCTCTGCTGTTTGCGAATACAGTATCACCCACAACAACAATGTCTACATCTACAATTTAGCAGCTCCTTCCAAACACTTTCCTCATGGTGTTCTCAGTGAAGACGGGTCTATTTTTTTTATTTTTTTTTTAAATGTTTGTGTGGATATTTTTGATCTGTTACGTAACACTAGTAATGTAACTGATTGTTGATTTGTTGCCACTTTTTTTAAAGTCAAATTGCTGTTGCAAACATGTTTTTGTCCCACGGCTTTTGATACGTTTGGTTCCCTGATATCGGAAGCTATCTATTTCCTTAATAGGGTTTAACGGGCTATCCATAGCAATGTCTAGGCTTCGGGGCAGAGGTTTGTGTTTAGTAGATCAGAGACTTCCCTATCCAGAAAGTGGGCTAGTGGGCTATACAGCTTGTTGCCCGCCGTGTTTGATGTAAATTATACATTTATGGAATGAAATGGAGTTTTAATTAAAAAAAAAAATTTGTCCCTTTTGGATTTTTAAGTACACTTTTTACTATTTTGCTTTTTATTTAACTTTAGTGCCAATACCTGGATACTTGTTTGGAATGTTTCGGGTTTACCCATCGGGTTCGGTTCATTTGCCATCCAATAATCTAACAAATAAAGTTAGGGTTGTGCCGAACCGAAACCGTGACAAGGTGCGCCCCATCCGGACGGTCCTGGCCCATAGGTGATGTATTTGGTTGGTCTGCGCCAATTCACTGATAAGTTGAAGGAACCCTGAATCTGTCCATACTGGCCAAACCGTCCGGTCCTTGGTTTACAGAAATTCTGTTACTTGGTCTCGGGCCGGCCTTGTATGTTGTCTGTATCGGGGTTTGAACCGTTAGCAGCCTTAACTAAATTGTGCCCTGCATTATGATAGTCTTACACTTTTACCTTTATAATATACTAGATTCTTGTGAACAAATATTTTTAGTGATAGCTACTTTTTGGAATACATGACTAACTATGTATTTTTGAAGCAGATACTACAAGGTTTCATCTAATGGGACAGTGGTCTGGTTTCAGGTTGGCTCAACCAGGTTACATCTTATTGTTTTATTTACCAATTACTATCTTTTTTTTTTTTTTTTAAATAGCTTTTGTCACACTTTTAAATGGTAGCAATAATATATACTTAACCATGGTTTTACAAGGATATGCAGATGACTTCCGTTATTCGTTTTACTAAAAGTTGACCTTCCATCTTTTATGTGGAGCAGCTTTGTGACTCGATGATTTTCAACCATGACCCGCCTATATGCTTTGATTGTTGGGTAAGTGTTGTATTTTCTAATAATCATACCAGGTAATAAAGATTATGATGATGATCATGATTTGTGTTTACGCTTTACAGGAATGTGGCGGATCAGAGCAGTGTGGCATGGGCTGCAGTGGACTTATGTCAAATAACGTATTTGGTATATTCTTTATGGAACTCTTATATACACAATCAATCTTACGCCTATATAAATGATATGGTTTCTAGTACTCGTCTTTTTTATGATTATGTGGATATGTACAGGCTATCCTATATGTACTACTATTGGGCGCACTTCAACCATCACCACAGATCTTATTGGTAATATGCAACATACTTTCGATATGACAAACATGTTTTCTTACGTTTTGTATTATTGTTACTATTTTTCGGTTCTTAATTTGGCAGATAAAAATAGTCCTTACATGGGTCTCGTCGTTAAAATGTGGCACAATGGTGTAGTGAATTGTTCGCTTTCTGTCTCGGTTGTATGTGATTCAAAGCAAGTTCAAGTAAGACAATGCTCATTTGCTTTTAGTATTATCATTCACAACCCCCCCCCCCCCCCCCCCCCCCCTTTAACTAGCGGCGTTCATATATAGTTATAAACCGCTGAAACCACTCAAACCTCCCAAACTCAAACAAGTCGGCTGGTTTGAGATTTATGCTTTATTCGCAGTTTTAAGTAAATCTATTTTCATGTTTCTAATCAACAGCTAAGTGTTTTCTGTATCTTCCTTTTGCAGGGTCCAACGATACTACAGAAAGATGGTTTTTGTGATTATGTGAGTGACTATAGAACTAGAGAGCCGTTCAATACATAGCCAACTTTAAGTATACACGTATACCTCGACTTTTTCAATCTGAACAAAAGTCTTTTCACTTCCACAGGTTACTCAAATAAGGCATCCATCCGGTTGTGCCATAACCGTATCATCAAACAGCGGTGGCCTGGGCTGGTTTGGTACCCTCCTAATCGTGTAAGGCGTATATAACCAAACATACAACCTTACTTTCTTATCTACAATACTTATAAATTTGCCTTAAATTTTTGCTTGTTCAGAATTTTGGGTCTCTTCGGAGGGTATTTAATAGCCGGAGCTGCATATCGCTACTTCTATCTTCACATTCGCGGAATAGATGTAAGTTTTCCCATGCACTTATCGAGTATCTTTAATATATATCGAAACGTTAAATAAAAAAACAGATTTTAAGTAGGAATTTGCATAAACACTTGAACATTTTGCTTTTACTGTTATATGTTATATGTAAGGTGGTTATGTAACTGCTTACCCCGCCTCTTTCTAACCCGCTTTATATATGTGAAACACTTTGTACAAGAAAGAGAGCGGATTGTTCAATATAAAACCAATTAAGTAGAAAATTGCGAGAACCACATAAAAACTTGTAGCTTTTGCTTTAACTGTAACCGTCATCTAGCCACTCTCTTTCTCTCTCTGATCAGATCATCAAAACATTATGCGCTAGTTTATTACGCAGTTCTCATAGTTCTCTGCTTAAAATTAGTTCTTACGTTATGTCACTTTATTATTAACCTTTATATGTATCCTAACCTTCAGATTATGCCTAACTTGGAATTCTGGGCCAGCTTGCCTCATAGAGCACAGGTGTTGTGTTACACTATATTTTTGAAATGTTACAAACTATTTAAAATATTAGATAACACTAGTTTGATATCTATCTAACTCTGCTGGTTGATTTTTCAGAGTGCATTTTTGTCTTTGGTTAGAAGATTTAGACGGCAGTCTTACAGCTCATATGCTTCCGTCGACTTCTGAGTCATTCATGATTTTTATCGGTGGTATATCGTATGCGCTTTCTTATAACTATAATATTGATTTAGATTTTAGTTGTAACAATTCGGTTTTATGTTGTATTTATGTTATTTTGATGAAGGTTCATCTATACTTTTACTATTTCTTTTGACATTCTTCATATTTTTGCACTCACCACAATCCGAAACCACCACCATTGCCATTGAAGCCCTACGAAACCCAATTTTTTTTCCGAGGAGTAACGCAAGGTCACGTGGTCTTCATCATCCGCTAACATTTGGTTGATGGACTCTTTGGTTGTAAGGGATTGAGTAGGAGGCAGATTTTGTGGTGTTGGTGATGGCCGAGGACGTCATGGCGGATATTTGGCCTTAGGAAGGCAAAAATAATGGAGGAGGTGGTGGTGATGGTGTTCATGGTAGGAATGTAAACAAATCAAACGGATACTAATGGGGGCTTATTCGTGTTCGTACGGATACGGATACGAAACACTTTCGAGCATATGTTTGAAAATGAAACTTGTATTATAGCAACAACTCCCTTCGATTCCGCCATCTGTTTAGTTGTCATTTGTGAAATCGTTGTACTTCCATCGTTGCACATCACTCGTAATGTCATTGATCATACCTTTTGACGAAGTAGCAATGGTGGACAATTGGGTGCGGAGATGTGGTGGTGTTAAGGTAGATTTTCCCGAGTGCGTATAGCGTATAAGCTATTGGGATGACAATGGGACGAGACACGTATCGGCAATCAAAATCCCACACCTAGTCCTCCATACGTCGGGTATCAGGTAAACTCGTTTGCTTTCAACAAAAGTACCGAACCCAAAAACACAAAGTTAACAGTTTGAACTTTTAAACATAACATTCTTCAAACAGTTTGAACTTTTAAAAGCTTCCTATTTCAACCCGAGCAAAATCTCCGCGTTTTCCCCTTATAGATTCCCTGAAAACATGCTCAAAACATGTCAGCATAAAGCCTGTGAGTTCATAAAAGCAACCATTGTAATCCTATCTACTCTATATCCACTGTATGTGACCATCTGAATATTTGCTAACATAAACCGAGTAATTTGCTTAAGATGCTTGGCTTTAATCATATTCCATTCGTTTAATGCAAGCTTTCTTTCTAATCTAATAAGCTTCATCATCTTATACAAAAGTTACTTAATCTCATAAGTCACAAATTGCGACTTATGACTTATCCTCACATTTCTCCTTTTCAAAGCCTAAAATTCTCAATAAGTTACTTTTCAATCTATCAATCCAAACACTTTTGATTTAACTTATAACTTTTTCAATAAGTTATAAGTCATAAGGAGATGTGGAAATGGAGAGCCAAACATGCACAAATTCTTTGATTTTATTTAAGTCAAAAATTTGTTTCTTGTTTAAGGAGTTTATACGAACCGTATAAAAAACGTCCAGGATCATACTAGTACGGGTCCTGGGTCATACGATCCATATCGCCTATTAGGGTTGCCCGTATGGGTCAAATCATATAGACATGATCCTATCATTAAAACCAACACTCCTACTACACTGCACCACTACTAATCAACACTAATTTACTGCATATGTAAAACAAGAAGGCATTTGACTAAATAAAACCAACTACTAATGATATGACGGTCTGACCCATTCGCTGTTCGGTGACCCATTTACTCATTGACCCGTGACCTGTGAACAAACCGACAAACCCAACATAAGATTAGCTCTAAGCACAGAAACCCGTTCGATTGGTTTAACAGGTCAGCGGGTAAACAGGTCATCCATCAGGTAGCGGGTCAGCAGAATCTTAACCCTATCATCAGATTTTGTCTTACCCGCAGTGTCTTCCCGCTTTCTCTTAGTGCTAACAATCTCATTTCGTTCCCAAACCAAATCATCAGTTAAGCGTGCTGCAAGGTCAACTGCAGATTGGAACGTTGATGGGTCTGCAGCTATCAAACTCATTTTGATTTCAGGTGCTAGACCATTAATATAACGGCTTATCCTTCTTGACTCCGGGATAACAAAATCTTGAGCCACCCTTGCAAGTTCGCTGAACCGAGTGGTGTACTTCCTATGCTCCAACCCGGTCATCTTTAGTTTCAGAAACTCTCCTTCCATCATATGCAACTCGTTATCAGAGCAAAACTTATCCATTAACAATTTCCTGAACTCGTCCCATGACATCTTGTGAACTACGTCTCTACCTTGAGTTTGCAGAATCGTGTGCCACCAAAACAAAGCCTCTGATTTGAATGAACGAGCTGCAAACCTTACCTTGTCTTCTTCGGCACAATCGTTAATATCCAAGACTGCGTTCATCTCTTCCAACCAGTTAACCGTCTCAATGGTATCTTCCTCTCCGCTAAAAAACGCAGGTTTATACGACATGAAGGTTTTGCATGTGCATTGTTTCTTTTCAGACCTGTTAGCTCTTTTCAGATTAGCGAGAATAGCAGGCATAGCCTTCTCAATTGCTGCGGCGATACGCTTCTCCAGCTCATCCCCTTGATTAATCTGGGTTGGTTGGCGCTTAGTTTCTACACAGATCGAGTCCTCAAGAGCAACATATGCAGCTTCACTTTTTGTTCTGCTTCGTTGTGTATGCTTCTTTGTCATTTTCTATAAAAATAATTGAACAATAGCTTGATTTAGTTTTAGCATCACAATCATAACAAAAGTTTTATTGCACGGATAAAGAAACACAATACTTGAAAGGAAATTACAGTATGGAATATGGATATGTATGAATTAGATCTGCATGCATCTGTTGTAGTCTGATTCAATGATTAACTTCACTATTTTCCGAATTCTAATATCAAGAATTTTACCTAATAACAGCGTTACAACCCAAACCGGAGAACTCATCCAAAAGACTAGTCTAATGGATGAGAGAGCACACTTGGGTTATAAACCCCACATTGGTTGCCCATACAACCGATGTGGGACAAATCCCATACCTTGAAATGATACCATTCCATAACAAACAGACTGGTAGTGAAAATATAGGTTTTCCTCCTACTAAAGTTCCAATTTTAAGACCCAAATGAGATGAATTAATGATGAGTACCAAAACACAAGATTCGATATGATTCTTGAAAAACACAAGTCAAGAATTTCTCAAAGCTTTAATTTATGATTGTTGCTTATTACATTATATTATATATAATATATAATAATTAGAAACTAATTACTTACCAAATGATAGTACAGAATCCTCCTGTGGTTGATGCCACCTAAATCCACCCTAGAGGCTTGTTTCGAGAAGAAACTCTTGATTATCAACGGATATTTTATTATCTTTACCTTATTCTTTTACTTTTGAGTATTACAGGTACAGCCCAGCCCGGCCTGGCCCGGCCCGCTGTATTCCTGTTGTGGTATTTTGGGGCAAACCACAATGTCTAAAACTTTTACTTTTTTTTTTTAATCTAAGTTTCTACCTATAATATTTTTTTAAATGATTTTCTTTTTTAACGTTTTGAGCTTATTACAATTATACTTATTGGGTATTCTATAACATTTGTTATAGCAAGCTCATATTTTTTTTAGGTATTCTATATCATTTGTTATAGCTAGTGTAGTTAAACCAATCGACTTCCCGCCTCCGTAATGCACGGGTCTCATCTCACTAATAGTTTTATTTTTATATATCTATATGTTAAAACAATCTAACATTGAGTATTTGAGGTTTTATCTTTTTTGTTCAACTGATTATAAGTCATATTTTTATTTTTCAACAATTATGCCTTCGAAATACAGATCCGGTAGTAAAAAAAACGTAAACTTATATATGACTTATTGAGTTCATGTTTTAGGGCCCAATTTTGTTTACTTGCTCCACGCTTCGAAATCCTTAGCTATTCTCGAATACGGCCCTGTATAAAAATATCTACATGGGACTGTCTACCTACAAATCAATGCCACTAATCCTACCATCTCATACTTCAATAACCACCTCGTCATCCATCACCATACTAACCCACCAGCTCAAATCACATAATTAAACCTCTTAACCCTATATCATTAAGAGGAGCCCTAATGTTGAACATACATATATCCAAACACCAACTCCTGATCAAAACCAGCAACTAAACAAAAAAAATAAATGGAACACATATAAACACCATTTCAAATCGAACACAAACACTGACCAAAACCAACGATAAACACCTATGCAAATCAAACACCTAAAAGCCTAATGACACCAACGAAACCTTATTAAGATTTTCTAGTGCAATCACAACCCAGTCCACATGTCCATGGGCCGAGCGGTTGACGTAGCCATGGACACCACACCACTACACATAGTCTAACCATAAATACAAATACGAACTACATTCAGTTTGGATGTATCTTCTATTATTTGGTACGAAAGCAATCAATACAATACACGAATATGCATATACACATTGTTAAGATATCAAAGGAAATAAAAAAGTACACTTCATATTCAAATGAAAACAAAAAACTCGTTGTCCCTTTAATAATAAGTAACATTAACAAGGTTGTTATTTCCAGTTTCAAACTATAACAAGTTCTTAACGACTATCCACAGCTCCATCCATAACATAGCATAAAATTTTGGTTGCAGGCGTCGCGTCGCGACGCGACTCGCCAAAGTTCAGAAGAAAAAACTATCAACTTCCATCAACCGATTTCAGAAAAATACTAACATTTTAGTTCCACTGAATTCAGAAGAAAATACGTACTACTTCCGGATGCTTATGTAATCCGGAAATTTAGTGTCCATCACTGGACACTACTAATTCCAGTTTCGACACATTATTTCTATCGACCCGTACTGGCACACCAGCATCAGCCCCCAAATTGAAACCCTAAATTATCATCAGTAGATGCAAAGTTGCAATCTTTGGGAATCAGCATTCAGCCCCCAAATTCGTATACTAAATCATCCAAAGCAAAGTTGCAATCTTCGGGCCGCCCTGGCATTAGAAAATCAAACCCATAATAATAATAATCAGTTGCAGCCCCATAACCATCTTGACACGTTGGCTCCAACCAACGCGTATCATTGAGTTCATGGAACCCATTGGGGTGCACCTTAGGCTGATCTGGGTTCGGAAAGCCGAACCCATAACCAGCAGGGGACCCACAAGTATCCTGTTGTTGCTTGAACTCACGGTTGCGGTTATACGGCTCGTTCTTGAACCAATGCTCATGTGACCCGACTTGCTCGGGACCAATTTCGGCGTCTCTTTGTCCCATCATTTCAAGAAGCTCTTCCATATCAAACATATCGTTTTGGAACTCAAGATCCTTCTTCATCATCTCAACCGGTTCTTCCTTAAACTTAAACGCGTTATCTTCTTCATCTTCATCTTCAATCGGTTCCTCTTTAACCTCTCGTTTAACCACAATCAACGACGCAGCACTGTTCGATTCACCATCATCATGTTTAACCCGTTTAAACTCCTCTGAATGACAACAAGTCGTCGTGGAGTCACAACTAGACGCGCCATTCGACACCATCTGCGAATACTCACTCATCGAACGACAATTAGGCAAATTAAGCCGCGCACATGACCCATACATAACCCGAGCAGCCTCATCATAAGCCAAAGCAGCTTCAACCGCAGACCCAAAAGTCCCGAGCCATAACCTTTTCCCACGATTCGGTTCTCGAATCTCGGCTACCCATTTTCCCCATGTCCTTTGTCTAACCCCTCTAAACTTACACCTTGAGTTTTCAGGTCCTCCTTTCCCTTTCATACACCCTTTCTTTGACCCTTTGGCTGGAACTTTGCGTATCGGTTTCGCCTTTTCGTCTAATGAATCGATTTTATTGTTGTATTCCTTCCATTTCGCGAGTGTTTCCGCTACGCACTTGGGTCCATCACGTTTGCTTCGTGGTCTCCTCTTTCTGGGTGAATCTGATGGTGAAACCGTATTCGAATGCGAATTCGAATTCGACATACTCATTTCTGTATTTCTACAACAAATGAACACAAAAACAACAATGAGCACTAATGAAACAAAAGCAAAAGAATCAAATAAGCAACATATTATTATGTATAATCATAGACGTTAATAAAGACTCATTAAACTTAACATATTCAAATCACTCGACGTACAGAACACGAAACAAATCAGAGCATTTATTACCAATTTACTTGACGCCCAAGTAATCGTATATTAAGTTATCAACTAATAAAGCATTTTTTTTAATATAAAAAATCAACAAAATGCAATTCCCAATAGCGGGAAAGTTCACTTGCTATGCAATATTATCCTCAATTTTATTTTATTTGGTGTTCAACTAACTAAGGGGTGTTTGGGATTGATTATTCAAAACAGATTATGTGTTTTGGAAAAGCATGGGTTGAGCAGCTTATAGATTATTGCGTTTTGATAGCCTAAAAAACTGATCATCTGCATTTTCAAAATGCAATCCAAACACTAAAAACTGATTATCCGCGTTTTCAGAACGCAATAATCTAAAAATCAGATTTAAAACGCAATCCCAAACACCCTCTAATTAGTCTTAAAAATTTGTTACATTAGTGGTCGACTATGCTATTTAAAAGGGTTGCGACGCAACTTATTAGCTATTTATCTGTTTCTATAAATTTCTAATATTTTTTTAGTTATTAGTAATTAAAAAATAAATTATTATTCCTTCCCAAATAAAAAAAAAACATCAGTGGTTAATCACAGCAATGCCTCAACTCAAGGTGGGTAACCATTTGTTTTTAGTAGACTAGAGTTTGACATACCGAAATGAATGGCGACGCATCTAGTTGCTCGCCTAGATGCTATTTTGATGTAATTTTGAAATTCATGGAATAAAAAATTATATTATATTATATTTTATTTATACTCGGTGGTCTAAATGCAAATCAGATAGAAACTTAAAAGATTTTTTTAGTTATTTTACTAATTAAAAAAAATATTATTCCCACCCAAATAAAAAAAAAGAAAAACATTAATAGCTTAAATGCAAATTACATAGAAACACAAGGAAAACGGACAACAAACTGCGTCGCTAACCATTTATTTTAGTAGCAAATTACCAAGCAAAAAGCGAAGATAATATATATATGAAATCCTCATTTCTTCATGATGGTAATAAAATTGAAATGTAAATTATAATCAAAACAATAAGAAAATGAACATACCGATTAATATACATGAAGAAGTAATTAATAGAGCAACCAAAAATATCTTCAACTTCGTCTGTTTTATTATCCGTGCAGATTTAGTTTAGAGATAACGTTGAGAGAGAGATAGAGAGAGTGTTCGGGGGTTTTCTGTTGTTGGATTTCACAAAGCAAAGCAGATTCGCAAAGAAAATGATGGGAGTCAACTGGTTTTAGATATTTATAGCCTTCTCTAGACTTGTCTAAATAAATTGTATTATTATTATTATTTTTTTATTTTATAAAGTTTTATGTGGATTAAATATCTGGATGACGTGTTCCATGAAGTGATGGATCCGTGGCTTTTTGAAGTCCGAGAGTTTTGACACGTGGCAGATGATGATGGGAGAGTGGATTGCGGCTCCTTTCTAGTACCCTCCTTTCTTGCTGCCTAAGTCTGTTTTGAAGTCTGTTTTGCTTCGCTAATAAATCTTTTATTTATAATCGGCCACCAACTTTTACGTAATTGCAGTTATGCCATTTTGTGTTTTTTATCACCAAGTGAAACCCTTGGGCCTTGGCGTTCTGAACGACCAAGAGCATTCGCATCCGCTCTATCAAACTTTCTCATTCTCTAAAATTTAAAAAAAAATTATTAAAAACACCCTACATCTCATCCACCATTTTATACTCTATCTTTATATTTTGAAAAATTATCTTCTAGCTTTTTAGAGCATTCACATCTCATCCATCAAATTTCCTCCATCAAATTACACTAAAAATAATTGTTCCACCCTATAATTTTCCTCTACTTTTTAAAATAATAATATTTTTTCATATTTTTATCATTATATTTTCTCTCTCCTCAATCACAATCACTTTCAAAAATATTAAAATATTTTTAGGGGTGAACAATAGTTTTTTAAATATAGGGATGAACAGTATTTCCACAA
The DNA here is from genome assembly GCA_028751855.1 of Ambrosia trifida. Taxonomy (NCBI): domain Eukaryota; kingdom Viridiplantae; phylum Streptophyta; class Magnoliopsida; order Asterales; family Asteraceae; genus Ambrosia; species Ambrosia trifida. The sequence continues at coordinate 12,630,287 of CM054126.1, read as the reverse complement.
AAAAATTTCTCTCTCCTTCACTCACAACCACCTGCACTCACCCCATATAATCTGGTAGACACACTCACATACATTTGGTTCTCCAAATATGAATGCTCTTATATATAAAAACTACTATTCACCCCCATTAAATTATTATGAGTGCATTTTAACTGTGAATATAATAAAATAAGTGTTTGTGAGTAAGATAAAAGTAAATATGGTGGAGGGGATGTTGAAGGTTTTTAAAATGAGAGATAAATTTAAAAAAGTATGATTTTTTGTTATATTATAGGGTATAAAATGGTGGAGGAGATGTGAATGCTCTAATTATATTCAAATTATTCTTCAAATTTTGATTTAGTCACACAAGTTTAATTAATATGTATGTAAGTTTAAAAGGTTGTATGTTGACTTAGGTTGTATCATGTTGGGGTGTAGAAGGGGGGTGTGAAGCCTATTTACGTGGTTTATAACGGGAAGACTGGTGTGGGGCTCTTTTGGTGGAGATTTCCATCGGTGTGGGGTAAGAGGTCACGACGACGTGGCCAGTACTGTTTGGACCTTTATTTTTGACTGTTGACAACGGTAAGTTACTTATTCTTTTAATCGACCATTTAATTCAAATTTTATCTATTTATACACAACCTTTTGCCATTTTCCCCACCATCTTTTCCATCGTTCCTGCACCATTTTTTTCCCAAAGTTCAAGTAATTAACCATGACCCATTGAACAGAAGAGGATGATATCGCAAAACATGACAGCTTGGATGGAAATCAACAATATCCCTCCACCGGGCTGAGGGGCAATTTTGCCACGCGTCCTTCGTGAATTCAAGGATTTGGTCGATGGTTCAAACTGCAAAGTTAATGAACTCAACCGTAAGTGGACCGATCTTCACAACAAGTGCGAACGATTCAAGGGTCACCACCAAACAACCTTGCAACAAGTATCCGACGATAACCCCGAAGACGTGGCAATTGGAGTCACACAAATCGAGTATCAATCTTTGTACGTTGGGGGATTTTCCCACATATCGACATGGAAAATGAGGAGCATGACACTATTAGTTATGTTTACTTATGGTTTTTTTATGTTTAAATTAAGTTAGTTTAATTTTTATCTAATGTTTTTATTAGTATTTAATGTTACGTTTTGAATGTAGTGTTATGTTTATTTATTAATTTAAAACAAAAAAAAATGAAAAAAATATAACCAAACTGAGTTGTTGTGCAGTCTTCCCAACTACCGTCCACACCATCACCACCATATGATTTTTTTAATCTTGGAGGGGAATTTCACCTATGTTGAGATGGATACCACATGTCGGTCCATGTCCCCTTTAAGAACGTTACTAAAACGTGCAGTTATAGGGTTATATTTCGTAATAAATCCGAGGTCTAATATTAACTTTTATTCAAGTTAATGTTTAAATTTGTAAAATCAAAAAAGGATATTCTTTTGAGGGGACCATATGTGTAATTTAGATTTGTTGATGAGCCGAGCCAAGGTCACTCAAACTCGGCTCAAGATTTTTTACAATTAATTCATTCTCGAATGACTAATATTTTAGGTTTTTTCGAGCGAGTTTCGAGATGCATGAACAACCAGAGTATAATGCTGAAACTAAAACACCATGTGACTAAAATGTGTATTAATGGGTTGACGGGGCCAAGGTCATCATCCCTTTGTGGCCTACGTGAGATATCTCTATCAGGTTCATTTTCGGCATATATGTCTTTTTATTAAGAATATTGTTGCAACCGATCTTTGTCGCTTAAGGCCTTTGCATGTATCGCAACCACTAACACATAATTTAAATCTCAAATGTGTAACTTTATACAGATAAACTATTTATGTATTTTTTTTGAATGAATGGACACTTGGACTCAGTGGCATACTTCTTAATTACAACTATCCATTGTTAGTTTGACGCTCGAGGATGACGCCAAGCCGTTCTAGGATAAACCTACTGGCTCGTAAACCCCTCTGACTTGCTTTCTACAAGAAAATCGTAAAACCCCATGACTTGCTTTCTAGGACAAGATGGCTCGTAACAAGATTTGAACAAACGTCTCCTCCTTAAGGATAGACAAGAAGTGCTGTGGGACCAAAATGACTTTTTAAATTATTTATGCTACTTAATTTGTTTTGAGTTAAATGTCAATTCCTTCCCTAAGATTTGGTCTAATTTACTGCTTCAGTCCGATTTTTTTTTTCAATGGAACCTCTAAGCTTTGGATTTTCTTGCTATTTTTGTCAATTTCACTAACTCAGTTAAAAACTGACGTTAAGTCAGGGGTGGTTTTGTCTTTTTGTCTGCAATTTAAATTTTTAATAAACAAAATCTTTTATTTTTATCTAATAAACCCCATCCCACCCCCTATATATATATATATATATATATATATATATATATATATATATATATATATAGGGTCAAGATCGTGTACAAATGGTGTTTTTTGTGAGAAGTGTAAGAAATGTTTTGGACCATTAGATGACTTTAATCAAAGGTGTGGATTAATTGGATAACATTTTTGTAACTAGTGTATAATTTTATTAATTGATTATACTATTTAGGGGTAGAATAGTAAAATACACACTCTAATTAAATGACCTCATTAAAACCATGTATATACAAACCTCATCTCTCACCTCTCTCATCTCTCCCCTCCTTCATTGTATCACTTTCCTCAAAACATAATCAAGACCAGGGGGACTGCATATTTTTGTTTCCATGGAACACAAAAGCAAATATTAAATTAATATATTCATTTACAGTACCACCGAAGACAAAAAAAATATGTTTTTTTTTGTAAAAACTCATATCTATTATTTGGGTGTAAAAACTCATATCTTTTTTTGTAAAAACTTTGACCATCGATCCACGTCTTCAAAACACGGTGAGATCATTGTATAAGTTTTTTTTACTGGAAAATCAAACCAGATGTGTTTTGGGTTTTGTATAAACTACATATTGAAGCTTGATAAAACGAAGATGGTTGTTCCTGAAGAAGCATGCCTAAACACCCTTTGCACAACATCACGTCATGGTATTTTAAACCACTTTGTTTTGAATTTAAAACACTAGACTGATGTGTTGAATATAAAACACATATGTTTCTGTGTTCGATGTGTTAAATATAAAACACATGTGTTTGTTATACGTTGTTTGATGTTTTGAATATAAAACACTAGTGTTCTTGTGTATATATTGTTTCTGTATTTGATGTGTTGAATATAAAACACATATGTTTGTTGTTCGTTGTTTGATGTTTTGAATATAAAACACTAAGGTTTAATGTGTTTTATGTAACATGTTGTTTCTATATTTGATGTGTTAAATATAAAACACACCACAAAGAATTGCGAGTATGGCTTTGAACCTTGAATACAAAACATAACAGAAAGAATTTACAAAAGCGTGTTGAATATAAAACACATACGGGTTATACAAAAAGCGTGTTCTCAGATCCTTAACACATTCTAGGAGAGAGAGAGAGAGAGAGAGAGAGAGAGAATGAATGGCAGGAAATAGATAATTTAAATAAATATGGGAGAGAGGGGGAGAGATAATAAATGGTAGTTACCATAATTATAATTTTAATTTTTATTTAATAGTATGTCAAAATTACTAAAATGCCCAAAGACCATGTGCCACGTGTCGTAACCAGAAGTCTTCTCACACTTCTCACATATTTTAGCCTTTGTACAGCAACCTAAACATATATATATATATATATATATATATATATCTCCCTTTCTCTCTCTCTTCTCCCTCCTCCCCCTCTCTCTCCTTCCTTTCTTCTCATTTAGGTAATAATCTTCGACCTCGAAACATAGTATCCAATATTCAGATAATAATGTTCGACCTCGAAACCACCGTCGCGACCCGCCACTCCTCTCGATTCCTAGAACCCTTCTCCCCTGTTTTTTTCTCTGTCGGCCGGAGGTCTTTTTCCGGCCACCATCTCTCTCTCTCTCTCTCTCGATCTCGATATTGTAAAGTGTATAATGTATGTGTGTATTATAAAGAGATAAGGGGTGGGAATTTTATAACACAGATCCTGTGGTGGACGTGGTGGTTATGGTGACGGGGACGAGGAGTGGTTACGGTGGTGGACGTGGTGGTTATGGTCCACGCCACCACCACCATATGGTTTTTAATCTTGGAGGGGAATTTCACCTGTGTTGAGATGGATACCACATGTTGGTCCATGTCCCCTTAAGAGCGTTACTACAACGTGCAGTTATAGGGTTATATTTCGTAATAAATTTGAGGTCTAATATTAACTTTTATTCAAGTTATTTTTTAAATTTGTAAAATAAAAAAGAAAAGAAATTCTTTTGAGGGGACCATATGTGTAACTTAGGTTTGTTGATGAACCGAGCCAAGTTCACTCAAACTCGACTCAAGTTTTTTTACAATTAATTCATTCTCGAATGACTTGTATTTGAGGTTTTTTCGAGTGAGTTTCGAGATGCATGAACAACCAGAGTATAATGCTAAAACTAAAACACCATGTGACTAAAATGTGTATTAATAGGTTGACTAGGCCAAGCCCATCATCCCTTTGTGGCCTACTTGAGATATCTCTATCACGTTCGTTTCCCGCATATATGTTTCTATCGATTAAGGCCTTTGTATCTATCGCAACCACTAACACATAATTCAGATCTCAAATGTGTAACTTTATACAGATAAACTATTTATGTGTTTTTTTTAAATGACTGCATATTTGGACTCAGTGGCATACTTTTTAATAGTCTAGGTATATTTTATTCCTCAAACAGAATTCCAACCGTCTACTGTTAGTTTGACGCTCAAGGATGATGCCAAGCCGTTCTAGGATAAACCTACTGGCTCGTAAACCCCTTCTGACTTGCTTTCTAGGGCAAGATGGCCCGTAACACGATTTGAACAAACGTCTCCTCCTTAAGGAGAGACAAGATGTGCTGCAGGACCAAAATGACTTTTTAAACTATTTATGTTACTTAACTAGTCTATAGCCCGCGCTTTGCGGCGGTTTCGTAAATCACGTTTAATATTAATACAACAAAAGTTATAATGTAAAAAGAAATAGTAAAAACAAACCTAAAAACTGTGGAAAAGAAAAGATAAAAAAGAAGAAGAAACATGATAAATAGAAAGGTAAAAAGTCCTTTTGAAGGTTGTCACAAGAATAGAACCTATACGGTATAATGAACTTTTTTGTTTGTAATAGCTATATGGTATAATGAAATGCCCAACTAAAACTAAAGTATAATTATTTTTACTTGATACTCCACCAAAACTATTTAGTACAAAAACTTACGTTAAAAGATTAAAGGAAAGAAGACCATACATTTAGTGACAAGCGAGGTAACCGCAAAACCCACCAATTGAAAATGAGAACTGTTGCAATGAAAGTGGGAAGGTTTGTCTACATTAGTGGGGTTTCTGCCCGGGGGTCTCAGGTTCGAATCCTTGCTTCACCGAAAAAATAACCATTAGGTTTGAAAGAAGAAACCCGTGTTGGGAGGGATTCGATCCTGAGCAAGGGTACTCTCAAAAGGACATCTATATCACTAAAACACTACTCTTAAAAAAAAAAAAAAAAAGCTACTTTAAAAAAGTTTTTTTTTTTTGGAAGGCTAATTTCATTCAAACAACACAAAGGCCGGGGATCTCCAAGACGGAGAACCCAAAACCCAACCAAAAACGTTAAGTTACATCAAAATCAAAAGACTGCCAATCCTTCCATCCCATAACACCCTTTTTACTTCTACTAGAAAACCAAACATAACCTATAGCCTTTATGTCCGCGACCAAGTTCACCACCGAGCGATTGTTATCTTGAAAAATCTTTTCGTTACGAGCCTTCCAAATCCTCCAACATGTGACGATCATCATCCCATAAATCACCCACTTTCTATGTGTCGGCCATGACAACTCAAGAAGAATATCTTTCCTCGAAAAAAAGAAGAGCGGCGGTAGATTCATCCATCTCGATATCGCAAACCACACATTGGACGCCACCACACACCCCGTGAAAAGATGATCCACCGTCTCTAGTTGATCCTCACACAACGAGCACAACATATTACCACACTCGATGTTCCGCTTTTGCAAGGCGTCCTTTGTAGGAAGTCTATCACGAAGCATCCGCCACATAAAAATATTACACTTAATCGGGATCCACTTGCACCATTTGAAGATTACATCCGATTGGGCATACCGATCACCATCAATCCATTTCTTCACCTCGTGAATAGCAAATTCCTTATTCGGCCCATTGTCCCAGTACCAAGCATCGTTATTAACTCCAAGACTTTGGCCGAACAACAAGTCACAACACTGGAACAGCTGCTGAACTTCGGCTACTTCAAATGGCAGCCGCTTCCATTGCCAGTTCATGTACGGGCCATTAGCCCCCACTACCAGACGATCTCGAACTTTACAAAACTTATCCCCCTCCAACCGAAAGATATCTGGAAAAAGGCGCTTTAACGGAGCATTAGTAATCCAAGGGTCGATCCAAAATAAAATTTCCGCGCCGTTCCCAACCCTTCCCCTAATCACATCGATACTGCTACGGTCTCCCACTTTAAGCCGAGTAGCGCATTTAACAATGTTAACCCAAGTACCACGGTATCTAGCATTATGAGGATAAGAATCGCATCTTCTATAAGAGCCATGAATGGCGTCCACAACCCGACGCCATAAAGCATTCCCTTCATGTCTATACCTCCAAAGCCACTTAACTAAAAACGCTTTGTTACAATCGCCTAATTTTCGAATGCCCAAACCTCCATATTTAATAGGCTTAGCCACATCCTCCCATCTCACCCAATGAAGTTTTCTACCATCATTATTACCTCCCCAAAGGAACTTCTTGATTAACCCTTCCAACGAATTAATAACACTAATAGGAGCTACATAGAGCGAGAAAAAATACGAAGGAAGACTAACCAGGACCGACTTTATCAAAATCAATCTACCTCCAATCGACAAAGTCTTGGACTTCCATTGCGATAATCTACTCTTGACCACTCTCATCACCGGCTCCCAGCTAAGGATACGGTTCATATTAGAGCCAACCTTAATCCCCAGATATGAAAACGGAGTAACCCCCATTTGACAACCCAACTCGGACGCCTTCAAACCCACCTCTTCGGTACCTTTGCCCACTCCGTATAGAGTAGACTTTTGAATATTAATCTTTAGGCCAGAACACATGTGGAAAATCCGAAGAATACGTCTTAAACAAATCAGATTATTGTCGGACCACTCCCCCATCACCATAGCGTCATCAGCATATAATAAATGTGAGATCACAAGGCCACCATTATTAAAACCAACCCCTCTAAAGGCACCCACGTCGCAAGCCTTCTTTATGAGACCCGAAAAAGCTTCCATGACCATAATAAATAAAAAAGGTGAGAGCGGGTCACCCTGACGAATACCCTTCTCGCAACTAAACTCAAAAGTCGGAGAGCCATTCACCAGAACAGATGAGCGAGCCGACTTGAGAATCCCATCTATCCACATACACCACATATCTGGAAAACCCATTTGTCTCATGACCGATATAAGAAAAGCCCAATTCACATTATCATAGGCTTTAGCAAAATCAATTTTAAATAAAAATAATTCGGCTCCCGCTTTTCTCGACCAAGATAAAACTTCACTAATCAATAGAGGACTATCCAGAATATACCTGCCCGCCACAAAAGCCGATTGAGTTTCATTAATAATAGAATCCATGACTGGCTTCAACCTGTTCGCCAAGATCTTCGATATGACTTTACTTATCACGCCAATCAAATTAATAGGGCGATATTCCTCTAACCTCACCGGATCTTTGACTTTAGGAATAAGCGTAATAAACGAAGAAGAAACTCCACGGCTGAATGAACCTGTAACCGCAAAATTCTGCACAATACGCATAAAATCCGAAGAAAAAAGATCCCAATACCTTTTGATAAACCGGAAATTGAACCCATCGGGGCCAGGTGCTTTGTCACTACCACACTGAAAGACAGCCTCCTTTACTTCGATTTCTATAAAAGGCCGAGATAACTCGATAATCTGCGCTGAGCTAAGGGTCTTCAGATCATGACATCGCAGCTTTGGACGACTTGAAAGATCTTCAATAAACTTTTCTTTGTAGAACCGTAGCACTTGTTTTTTTATCTCGCTAGGTTCATGCACCCAAACCCCATCACGATCCAATCCGAGAATAGCATTAGAAACTCGTCTACTATTAATCGACCCATGAAAGAATCTCGAGTTCTCATCCCCTTCCCTAGCCCAATGCACCCTCGATTTTTGTTTCAAATCTTTAGCCTTGTAATATTCCACTTGTTTAATACGCTTTCTAGCCTCCTCCAACACCCAAACTTCTTCTTCCAAGAGATCTCTACCTTCCAAGACTAATTCCAAGTCCTTGATCTCCTTACTGAGAAGATCCACTTCCACCATCTCCTTAGCGTAAATATCTTTCTTCCACACAAGAATACTAGCTCTCAATCTGCGAAACTTTTGTAATAGGATCAAATCCGGCGGGCCTGTACCAACAAAATTCTCTAACGTCCCCTTAACCACCTCGTCAAAACCTTCCCGATCCAACCACGAATTAAAAAACCTAAACGGTTTAGCACCAAAGTTGGTCGACCCTATCTTTAAGAGCAACGGGAAGTGATCCGACCCGTCACGATCAAGAACCCGGTAAGTCGCATTCGGCCATTTATTAAAAAACTCCCAATCAAAAATAAGTATATATTTTTTAAAAAAGTTAACAGCAACAACAGCAAAAAATAAAATAAATAAATAACAAATAAAATAAAACCGTCATCTCAAAATAGTCATGGGCTGCGTGTTGCCGCTACCGTGGGCCAGAAAATTCACTGTTCAGGTACACATTTATATGAACACTCTTCTTATTGATTGCATTAGGGTTCTAGAATCCTCTGTATTTCTCTCTTAATATCTGATTTTTCATAAGGAAACTCTAGAATTAGGGTTTCTAATCACTTAACTTCATCTCTTTCTTATGTATATTTTTAATAAAAATAACTAAAATAGATGGTACAACAAATGATGATAAACAAACTAATGAATTTTTTTATAAATTTGAGTATCCGATTACAATCAGAAAAAAAAAATGATACATCTGAAAATTGGGGAAAGAAAAAAGCAACAATAAGTTTACACAACAATAAAAATTGATATTATGATGATTAGTATATATTGTTGTAGTGTTAACAACGGGGCAAATCTTTCGGTGGTTGTTCTAGTGTCTCCATAAGCCCGACCCCATTATCGACCACGAACACCATCGCCAGACCCCACCCGATGTGCACGTCTAAGTGGCAGTGCATAATCCATGTACCTGCAAAGATATTTAACAAAATTTATTTGAAACTTAAGCTGTTTGAGCATGTAAATATGTGTGTTAAGTGTTAATGTTATATTGTTATTTACCTGGATTATCCGCCACGAATCTAATAACTGCCCACCCGTTGACGGGTAAACTAACTGTGTTTCTTAGAGGTGGATCCACAAGGTTGAATTTAGAAGTGTCGGTTTTTGGATTGAAGTTCCCGAATCCTTCTGCTACTACGTAGAAATCGTATCCGTGAAGATGAATTGGGTGGTTTTCGGCTGTGAAAATATTTGTTCCTTGCAGCACTACCTGCACCTTAGCTCCGTATTTCAGTTTGTAAACCTTGGTCCCACGGGTTGGTTGCCAGAGAGACCGGCTTACGTTACCGGTGTAATCAAAGGTGACTGGTGGTTTTGCTGGGAAATCGGTGGTGAAAACTCCGGGAATCCCGTGGTGGTGTGCTTGCAGCAAGGAGAAGTTGGATGGTAACACGAAAGACACGTTGTTCATACTGGCGGTGAAGCGTGTGTTGTTTGGTGCTTGACAGGTACTCGCCTTGGCTTTTGGTGGGCATTTGTTGATTCCAAGGCCGGCGGTGATGAAAAGATTTTCATCGATTGTTTTAGGAACTAAGGTTTTCCCCGTGGGGCTTCTGAAGCTGGTGGTGAAGGCGGGTGGCGGTGTTTGTGTCGTTAAAAGGTGGGAGGGTGGGCATAACTGGCTTTGAAGACACATTTTTAGCGGTCGTGTATTCCAAAATGGCGGTGGTGGTGGTGTTGTCAAAGGGCGCACCTTGTGCGCTTGCGTAAGCGCGTGCTGCCATGTAGTATTGACCTGGTGTTTGGTCACCTTTTATGAGTACGTCTGTTGTTTGACCCGGTCCAAGCATTAAGACTGACGTGGTGAACGGTTTCACATACGAAGCATCAGCTCCCACAACTGTGAATTTATGGTTGGCGATTTTGAAAAAGAGTTGCTGGTTTAATGCTGCGTTAATCACCCGTACAAGGTTTGTTTCTCCTGAACTCACTGGAACTTTTATAGTATCTACATGATTCAATTAATAAACCCAATACGTCGACATTAGTTTGTGCTAACGTACAAGGTTATGTTTTTAAACATTATTATGTAGAAACAAAACAAACCTTTGCTAGAGCAGTTATATAGATCACCAGGTTGACCGTTGATGGTGTATGCATCAGAAACATTTGGAGCGCCACCGCTTCTTCTGGCTTGGTTAATAACATCAATAGGGTTCGCGTTCCACCATTCACCTGATCATAATAACATCATTAACTCATTTACACAAGTAAGTTAAATTCATTATATTTTACTTTTTAAACTGTGTATATATATACCAAGCATAATGACTGATTCGCGATTTGGTTTAGGGAACGGGTAAGAAGCTCCTTGTTTTGGGTGAATGACAATAGCACCATAAACCGTTGCTCTAAGCCAAGAACTATGTGCATGCCACCATAATGTTCCTTCTTGACCCGAGATTGTAAACCGATAGGTATAGCTCTGTCCTGGTCTGATTGGGCATTGAGTAATAAACTCGGGTCCATCCGCCCATGCTGTCCTAATCTGTCTAACGCCATGCCTGAAATTTTCAGAAAAGTTTAAAGAAAAAATTATTGCGCCCGTTTAAGTTCATCAAGTAATATACTAATTGCGTATACTGGCTTGTAGATAAGAATTTTGTGATACCAGTGAATGGTGACATTGTATTTCGCTTTGTTGACGACCTTTATGACCAAACTATCGCCGTTGTTAACTTCCAAAGTTGGGCCAGGAAGCTGCCCGTTAACTGTAATAGAATTACGGGTTTTACACAACCTGGTTACTTTCGTCGCTTGAACCTGTTCCGGGCCAAACAGTTAGTAATAAAAAAAAAACATAGAAACAACTCAAGAAAAATGTGTTTAAAATGCACACATACAATGAACCCATGGTGATGAGTTTTAGCATTTGTGAAACATGCTAAACTTGAAAAGATCAACAAGAGGGTCAAGCACATGTGGCTAACAATGCTGGTTAGTCGAGCCATGGGTTCGGTTGGTTTGAATGCCGGTTCGGTTTGTAGATGAGTTTGTGAGAGTTAAGATGGGCTGTGGTTGGTTTATATAGAGTGAAGGAGCATGGGGTTGTTTAAAGGTAGGCAAAGTAGGTTTTGGGATTAAGATGTAGTTGTATACTTAGATTACATCACCAAATTTGTTAAACCAAGTTGGTGCACCAATGACTTGCAATCAATAGATACTTGCTTCATAAGTCTACTATCTTATATTTTACATGCTAGAAATTCAGCATAATTACATTTTAACTGCTACAAGTTGACCATTTACCAAACTTGTGACTAGATTTCTTCTATTTTTCTATGATGTATGCATTTGTATACCTCAAATATTTAACCACCTGCTTAAAGCTTTGAAATTTATGTCTTAGTATGAGAATTGGTGTTTTGCTACAAATCACAAGTTTCAGGTTGGGGATAGTATTCGTACAGGAAATTATGTTTATGCAAATCTTCAAAACTGGAATGGTTATAGAAACGGTCATGCTAGCGGACCAACCAGACCGGTTTTTAAAGACCGGACTACGTCATATCCATGTATAACTAATTTTATAAATAATTTGAAACAAAATACCAAAGTGAATGTGTCTTAAGTGTTAACCAAGTATGGATTTTGTAGCAAATGAACCAAAAAATAAGATGTTGGAAGAATATAAATTTGAAAATCTAGTTTAACCACCGATTCAACCGGCATGTACTAGCATAACCGGGTGACCCAAATATAGATGGTTCAATAGTAGAGTAACTTTTATCCGTTTAGCGACGGCCTTTCCAATCAGCACCGTTGGATCACTATGGCCAAATTTCATCCCTGCTTGATGAGTGGGTCTTGCAGTCAAGCTCCCTTCTGCTTTTGCACTCGAGGGCCAATCTTCGTTAGGCCCAAGAAAACCTTTGCACGCCTCCTTTACTTTTTTTGGTAGGCCTACGCCCCATAGAAGTTGTCTACTTGAGACTATCCCTTGGCCCGTACGTCCTAGCACAAGATCCGGTTCGGTTTTGAGAGCAATGATTAATTGTATCCTAGTTAAGGTATGTTAGTCATTAATTTTCGATTGATCCTCTTGTTAATCTCTCTTAATCTTGATGGTAATTCGTCAATTTGGATGCCAATAAAAGATGAAAATAAATCCTTTTCCTCCATAGCGTAAAAGAAATCCCAAATACCATATTATTCAAAATAGCAAATGATGTGTAAACGCAATGATTTTACTTTTGTTTTTCATAAGTTAAAAAAAATTATTTACAACACTTGTTATTGGTATTATTTATTTAACTTATTAACTTTTTTTTGAAATGTTAGTGATATTAATAAAAAAAAATGATTGGTGGATTTTGGGTAAAATGGGATCGGGTCAGATTGTCAAAAAGTCGTTAAGTAATTAGGTGAGAATCTTGTTGGATTGTTTTAACTACAAATTAGTTAGTGATGTTCCAAAGTGACAACGATAGTTTAATTGTATCATGTGGCAATTAGTGGCGTCATTTGATGAATACATTATCATATTAATAATAATCAATATTCATTTAATTATTATAGTAACTAAAAAATATTAAGAACGTATTATAAGCTTATAAGAATAGCGTACCTAGACACCAAACTTTTCTTGTATGTATTTTATAATATTGGAAGTTAATTAATCTCATAGGTTTCGCATGATAACCTTTGTAAATGATAAGTGATGATATTATTACATTACATTTGGTTGGATCTGTTACCGCATTGCTCCTTTGTTAAAAAAAAAAAGTCATAAGGCTAAACTGAAATTACATTCAAAAGGCTACACAAACCAAAATAAACTGAAAACACAAAATCTTTTGGTGACTTGACTCAGTAAAAACTCTCACGTACGGATACTAAAAAGTTGTGACCTCGATAAAACAATTGTTGGTGTGTTGCTCATCGTAAGTATTTCTTTTTACTCGACTTCATCATCTTGTTACAATAAACTAGGTTAAATAATGGGATATACAAATCTAATATTGAGACAAAATATGTGAACAATGTAGCATAGGCTCAACCATTTTGGTGGCCTAAAGCGAAGCAAAATTTTGAAGCCTTATAAAAAAACCCTCTGTTGCAGCTAGGGCTGTTCACGAGCCGAGCCGAACCAAACGGACCTTTGCTCATGCTTGGCTCATTTTCAAACCGAACCGAGCTGAGCGACTCATTTACAACCGAGCTGAAAGCGAACGAGCGTTTTTCGAGCGCAAATTTTTTCGAGCGAGCGTCGAGCGAGAAACGAGCGGAGATTAATTTAGAAAACCATGAAATTGGGATGTTATCTTCAATGTTTCGTTGTCGAGTGACAACTAAGGTGGAGATGTCCGATGAGGACACTAATATTGAGGTTCAAGTGTTCAAGAATGAGGCTTAGGTTGAGGCAATGAGCATATTACAGAGAAGAATTGTCGCATTGTGGCGTAGGGTGATATCAAGTAACGACTAGGGATGGACGACTAATAACATAAAGAAGTTAAGGCTGTCACGATATGACTTACGGTTTTACTACTAAATCTTGTGTTAAATATTTATTTAATAAAACAGACTAGTCGTATTTTATTTGCATATATTGTGCCAAATGTTATGTATAAAGCTATAAATATTACTATAATTTGTGCGCAGGGGCGCATCTTAGTTGGGGCGGGAGGGGGCGGCCGACCCCCCCCCCCCCCCGAATTTTCGCGCAGAAGATCCGATTATATTGTATTCGTATAGAAAATTTTGGAAATATAGAGTTTCGACCCCCCAAAACTAGTGACTTCCGACCCCCTGAACCTTCAGGTCAGGCTTCGCCACTGTTTGTGCGTATATATAATTATATAAATAATAGATAAATAATAATTTATTCGAGCCGAACCAAGCCGAGCGGACCTTTGCTCGTGCTTGGCTCGTTTACAAACCGAACCGAGCCGATCGGCTCACTTACAACCGAGCGGACGATCGAGCGAGCATTTTTCGAGCATTTTCTGAACGAGCGGCGAGCGATTCACGAGCGACGAACGATTTGAACAGCCCTAGTTGCAGCAGTTTCATAAGCATAAGTCCCATAAAAAGCCTATCCAAAACTCAAAATTCAATTATGCAATTAGAAAAGGATTAAAGACCATTTGATAAAAACCCTCATCCTTTACCCGGACTTGAGACCGGCAAAATAAACTCAAAAGTTTATTGTTGGCGGAGTTAAAAAAATTTTTTTGTATATGTTTTGATGTGTAGAGATATGTTTAGAATAAATTTACTTTCCTAGCCTTAGTAGATGCAAGTTTTTTAATAAAATTTTCATAATCAGTTTCTTCCAATAACTCGTTTTCAATTGATAAAATAGCTAATCCATTCAATCTTTCTTATGACATTGTAGATCTTAGATAAATTTTTTTTAACAATTTTAATTTAGAAAAGCTTCTTTCGGCCGACGCAACAGTTATGGAAATAGTTAAGATAATTCTATAAGCAACAAACGCATTTGGAAAAGAGTTAATTTTTTAATATAGTTTAGTATATTAATAAGGGTGTCACATTCTATGTCTATCAATAATTAATTTACTATAATATGAGAAAACAACAATTTTAATTATGTGAATAAGAATGAAAATGTATATTAGAGATAGAATGTATGTTTGGAAGAAATGTAAAGTCGGAAGCAACCATTTAATTAAAAATATAACTTAAAGGTGCAAAGACGGAAGCAACCACATTTATTCAACTCGTGTAATACATGAAGTTAGACTACTAGGTATGGGGGGCGGCAAAGCCATGCCGGGCCGAGCTACACCAGCCCCTTGGCGCGGCAACGGCAATGCCGACACCCTCTTGCCGTGGACGTCGTGCCTCTTTTTGCTTTTGGGATTGAAATGTTATTGTTTTTAGTAGATTTTTTTTTTAATAATTCTGGCCAATGAGAAGGTCCGTCATCATAGTGCACACCACCTCCTTGGAAGCCCATCATGAAGATGTCTCTCCCCCCACTCTTACGTGACGCCTACGTGGAGGTCCATACCACACCCAATATTCTTATAACCTAGTAAAAATATAAATTAGTTGGTAATTAAAACTTTTATTGTTGCGTCCAACATCTACTCATATCATACCTGGAGGCAAGTAAGTTGTCCATTTCAAATTGGTTTGTACTAGATACAAAACATGAAGAAAAAAAAAAAAAACATTTATGAACTTTCCTCGTAGTACAATTTATCCACAATTTAGAGGCAAATCTAACCACCGTTAGTTTATAGTCATGTTATTCAACAGGAGCTAGATCTAAAACATTTGATGTTACATATTTATTGTAATTAAATTTAATTTTTATAAGCGTACTTTGCATTATGTAATAATAACAAGTTAACGCTAACCCGCACGTTGCAACGGGAAGTTAATTAGGAATGTTTTTATTATCACTACACTCCATGAGATGCGAACATAGTATATTTAAAGTTACATTTTTATAATAACAAAATGTTCATCTAAATTCAAAAATCGTTATATATATTAAAAGACATACTGTAGGATAGAATTGCAAGTGTGAGTGTGTGAGGCCGCTCGTTTTGTATACTTTTATAGCGTTTTGTATACTTTTATAGCGTGTATTACAGGATAATTGAATAATTAACTTTGAATATTGTCACACCCTCAAATTCCACGTGCGGAGTTTTACCGCGAGCCGCGTGACAAACCAGGATCTAAGTCAACGGTCACAATAAACGACACTATATGATACGTAAAAATGACATAAGCAAACCATTAAGTTTTCATAAATGATCCATCGCTGCAGAAGCGTAAAACTTTATTACAACACGAAAGCAAAAGTATGAAAGTCTGAAAATGCTAAATAAGATGCATATGAATCCTAGACGCCGTGAGACTCAGTGCGCCTATGATATGCTGCTACCTCAACGACCTGAGACAAACATGCTAAAAACGTCAGCAATAATGCCGGTGAGTTCACAGGTTTTATGTTAAACGTTTAAGTAATAAAAGCCATCATGTTATCACTATGTTAAAAATGATAGTGTTAGCTAGACGCATGAATAATACTACTACGACCGGAAACCATTACAGACAACGATATATGATTTTGCCCGAAACGATTATGCTTATGACCGAGACAATATTCACCCGCCCGGCTCCCAGCCGACGGGTGGGGTCTGTCAGTCCCAATAGATCTATCCACATTTCCCCCGTTATGCTATCCAGCATATTCATAGTTTCCCCGGGACTTTACGTATCGTATAGCACAAATGAATTTAACACTAGTATAACATGATAATTTATGAAATATGTATAAAGCATGTGTCTCCCCCGAAATGTAAAAACGTAAAGTGGGGCCGTGAAACTCACCTGATACTGCTTTCCCTCTAAGATAAGTAAACCTGCTCAATAGACGGCACCAAATACCGGTGACCTATCATGACGAGCGTATAAGGTGTTAGACTAACAACCCGTAGGTTGATTAGTCCCCAACAGTCCAGACCATAACCGTGTACATTTGAAATGATGTTTAAACGTTTAACCGACCACACCAGACAAGACCCGACATCCCATTGGTGGCCCGACATCCCACGTGTTAGCCGAAGCAAGATATCATGCAACATATGCAATTAAACACTTAGCATGCGCGAAAATTCACTAAGTCTAACATAACGCCCAATTAATGAACAAACGAGTCCGAACACGTGTTACTAAGTCATTGGACACGTCACGGGGTTCCTAACATGTTCCTAGGTGCCAATCCGTGTTTTGTGATGTTAAAATATACATACAGCAGCATTACACGCGATTAGGAATCAAACATGCAATTAGGAAAAGTCAACTGGTGATTAGGAGAGTCAAACTGGCGATTAGGATTGTACTTTCCAGTCATACTGGCGATTGGGCTCCCAATCGCCTATAGTTCATGCGATTGGGGGCCAATCGCCTTTAATACAGGCGAATAGAATTCCCTATTCGCCCCTACTGCACTGTGTCGCCTTTTTGCGCGTTTAACCCTCCAAATCAGATCCAAAACGTGTGGGAACACCCAATATCAAACCCAAAACATTAATCCAACTATTTCAAGCAAAAACCCCCCAATTTATCATCATCCTAACCGTCCCAAAAGCAAGCGTTTTCCCAAAATAGCCTACCTAGCATGTAAACATCACATCAACATGCAAAACTTACCCTAACTAGCAAATATCCAGATTTCATCACATAACGACATTGTCCGACATTATCCTACTGTTCTAGCATCATCCTAGAGTAAACCCTAACCTTAAACAATCAACAAAACACAACATATCATCATCAATCCTTCGTATTCATTCAAACCGGTCAAAACGCCTAATATCAATATTACACATCTATGGACCTTCAAACTCCTAGGTTAACATCATATGAACTCATTTAGATCAGAAACATATTAATAATACAAGAACAACCATGTTAAAACGATAAAAATCCTATCTTGCATGAATACATCACATATAACAAACATAGAGGTTTGGGTTTGTTTAGACACTGATTTTAATAAGTTTTCAAAGACACAAATGTTTAGAAATTAGGTCTGGACCTTTAGGGATCAAAACACTATCATTACAAAGGTTTGGGATGAAGAACACACTTTGAAATTGTAAGATAATGAGGTGTAAAGCTTGGAAATGTGATTTCTTGCTCAAAAACGTGTTGCAGGAGTTGGATAAGGTGTGGGGTGGCTTTGGGGTGTATTAGGGTTTCACAAATGATGTTTTAAAACATAAGGGTGGTATTTATAGGCTTTTTTAGTCGTCACATGCAGAACAGGCGATTACACAGCAGCTATAGGCGATTACAATTCTAATCTCCTATACTATTGACGATTAGGATTCTAATCGCCTATACTATTGGCGATTACAATCCTAATTGCCTAATCACCCCTTATTTACATGCAATTACGCATAATCACCTATAATGTCATGCAATTACGCGTAATTACTATTTTAACACATATAAACACGTATTCACATACCGACAAGTCACATAATGATTACAAACATATAATGCACGATAACTAACACGTTTACGTCCGTTCACCAATTCCCGGGACTCGAGACTTGCGTGTGTGCATTAAACCCGGCGATTCCACGAATCACCGATCCTTGTACACATGGTTATGGACTGACACCCAATGATCCCTCGGACCATTGTAACGACTCCCGATGATTCCCGAATCATCGACACGACTCAACCGACCCGGTCAAGTATGATATTAAGTAGTTGTTTTCAATGTTTTCATTGAGGTAGACTCGTATGTATGTAAAGTATGAAACGTATGTATGTATAGTATGAAAAGTATTAATCTGAATATGCCGGGTGTCACAAATATACTAATGAGATTATATAAAAAATATAACAGTTATTATTTATGTTTTTGACTTTAAAAGACATCACCCTGAATATACTTGCGGGTCTTGTAACCCTTTCGACCCAGGGGCCGTAATCATATATTTTTCAAGTGGCGATGATCAAACCGGGGACCTTTGGACGGGAATGTAACTAACTGTAATTATTTTTGAATTTAACAAATTTGCTATGAATCTGTACTAAGTCTTAAATTTACTCTTATGTAATAAATAAATTTTTTTTTTATAGGTGATGTCATTTACTAAGGGGCTGTTTGGTAGCCTCTTAATGAGGCTCTTAACCATTCAGCATTCAGTGTGTTTGTTTCAGCTTCTGAATGGAATGGTTAAGTCTGAATCATTAAGATTTGGGATGTTGCTGAACCATTAAGCACTGAATTATTAAGCATTGAACTAGGCTGAAGCTTAATGAGGCTCCCCTACCAACGTGGGACAAGAAAACTAACCATTATAGAGGTCCAACTTTATGATTCAGCGCTTAACCATTCAGACCTCTTAACCATTCAGACCTCTTAATGATTCAGCACTTAATCAACCAAACAACCCCTAAACATGCTTAAGCAAATACACGACTGATACATACATATATGTAACATGATTATAATAACACTACATGATGTGTATAATAAATTAATAATAACTATATTAATAAGTGGCTATGTTGTAAAAATAAAATCAGTTTTTTCTTTTTTAGGTTTAACATAGTTAAAAGTTTAAGGTAAAACGGAATTGCTACCTAAATGTCTAATTTACAAATTACAAGTAAATTGTAGCACAGTTTGGTAGATGTTAAATTACTATACAATGGAGAATATGTGGTATAGCAACGCATTTATCTATAGTAATTGGAATATATTAAATTAAAAACCACTTTGATTGAGATTTGAGAGACACGTATCAAGATAACACACATCTATCAACACATATCAGATAGTTTTTAACAAAAATCTTTCCACTTTGGACTTTGAAAGAGTACTTGAATAATAAATCTCATTTCGATCAGTTTATTATTAGTGTATTAGTGAGAGAAAGAGGAAGACAGGAAAATAGAGTTCCGGCGATCTCTTCAATGGCAACCCCGGCCAAGTCACCAACGTTTTGCTCTGTACTCCACCCGCTCAAACCACCATATTCTGATGGAGATTTACAACTTGATCATGATCGAAAAATAATTTTGAAACCGTTCAGACGACTGATAACATGCATAGAGATTTCTGGTGGCAGTGGGGGTTATATAAGGTGTGAAACGGTGGCAAACGGCGGATGAAACGGTGATTGGAGGAGACGCACCGGTTTAATTATTAAGTGTAAACGATGGTATTTGAATGTTTTTGTCGGTTCCATTACACTGTGTTTCACCACCAATAGATTGTTAGTATTTGAATCTTTTTGTCAGTTTATCCGGTTGTCTGGGCGGAGATAGTGTTGTCAAGTGGGCGGAGAAAAAGGGGTGAAGGAACGGTTTTATGCTGCCAACGGTTCAAGTTGACGGAACGGCGGTTAATTAAGTTGACGCCGTTAAAGAAACGTTAAGTTACTTTTTGTATAGTATATATAATAAAGAAAACCCTAAATTGTGTACCGATGTCTACTTTTAGTTTAAAGGATTTGAGATCTTCAATCGTTTTTGCATTTCTTTCGTATTTGATTTTAATTGCATGTCTCAAAATTACAGCCGCAGATAAAATTTAGACAAAATTGACGTGCATGTTCTTTACTTTTACACTAAATTGCGTCTTTTATATTTAAAAGTTTAAGTGCACATCCTTTATCACAAACTCAATTAGTTTTCAATTACTTGCAAGATTTAAGTATTCACCGACACATTTAGGGCTGCAAACGAACCGAACAAGGCCTTGTTCGTGTTCGTTTGTTAAGAAAATTATGTCTTCACGAACAGTTCATGAACACTTACCGAACGAAATTTTTTGTTCGTGTTCGTTTGTTAATTTTGTTCATGAACGCACACGAACACAAACGGACATTAATTGACACAAACAAGTGTTCATGAACACAAAGAAGTGTTCATGAACGAAAACAAACACAAACAGACATATATTAACTTTTGAATAACATCGAATTCACATACATTGACACATTAGATCCACCCAAAATATAAACCTAATTGTCAAAACATACTTAGTACTGGAGAATGGCGTTGGAGGTGGAGGGCATCAACGCTGGAACGTGAAAACATATAATGAGATTGGATACATAAATGAAGTTTATTGATCTCATATAGTCATATATTTACTTCATATATATTATTTATTGGGTAAAATAAATAAAAATAAAACAATAAAAAAAGTATAAATATTAAAAACCTTAATAAACTATCGAACACAAACAAACATAAACGAACATGTTACCGAACATTCACGAACATAAACGAACGAACGGGACCTCTGTTCATGTTCGTTCGTTTAACTAAATAAAAAGAATTTTTTGTTCGTATTCGTTCATTTATTAAACAAACGAACTTCCCGCCGAACGGTTTATGAACTGTTGAACTGTTCGCTGAAAGTTCAGTTCGTTTACAGCCCTAAACACATTGTAAAAACCATGTCCAATAACCTTCTGCTTCAACTATTGCATACAAAATAGAATACAACTGTTCGTTGTGAGTCGCGAGCGAGCACCGACGCGAGCAAGGTTTCAGTCCGGTGCTCATCTTCAACCACAATAGGTTTGGCGCGAGCACACGCGAAGAGCCCCGGCGCCAAGGCCGGCTCAACCTATATAGGGGCCTAAAGCAAATACTAAAATGGGGGTTCTTTTGTTATAAGACTAAACAAATAGCATAAAACGTGAAGATGAAAATAATTGTAGAATTAGAACTATTTGCAAGATAAATACAACAAATAAGACTTATAGGCCATAGAAATATTAAGTTAAAGGTCTCTCATCTTGATTACAAAGAAAAAAAAACAAATATTCAAAGTTTATTTTAAAATTCGGGGGCCTTTTTAGATTGGGGGCCTAAAGCCCTAGCTTCGAAATACTCTCTTTTGAGCCGGCCCTACCCAGCGCGAGCACACGCGATGGTGCTCGCATGCGTTAACGGGAAAAAGTTAGCACAGGTCGCACCGGTGCTCACCCCTAGCCACAACGTGGTCAAGTGAGCACAGACGATGTGATTACATGATAGTGAAGTCGTTGGCTCATGTTTGCTCGCTCGCAGCCCACAACGGATGTTCTGAATACCATTGTTTGGGTCAACTCCAACAACAATTAGAATCTGACCCCGGTAGGGTAGGGATCTTTCGTAAAAGCGCCATCAAGCCCTAGCAAATCTCTTCCTGTTGCTTTAAAACCTTCCCTTAATGAGCCGCAAATGTAGATTCTCTTGAACTTTCTGGTTGTAAAACTTGGATCTAAAAGTAATTTTACATCAACCTTTTAGAAATTATTTATAAAATAAAATAAAAACTCAAAACATATAAACAAACATGAACTCTTCTCTTTTATCTTTTAAATCAGCCACCACCATGGGCGGACCTACACTTAAGTCAAGGGGGCGGGCGTCACCCTTAAAACGAAAAAAATAAATGTAATATGTAGGCAAATATCACGATCGCACCCCTTAAAAGTTCGGTTAAACCCCTGATCGCACCCCCAAAAACTATTTTCCGGATCCGCTAGAGGCCACCGCCATCTTTTTCGAATGTATCCATTGCTTTTCTTCCGAAAGACGGTGGGATTCTAAAACCTCATCTAAATGAAAAAGTTCCCTATCAATAGGGCTGCAAACGAACCGAACGAACACGAACAAGGCCTTGTTCGTGTTCGTTTGTTAAGAAAATTATGTGTTCACGAACAGTTCATGAACACTTACCGAACGAGATTTTCCGTTCGCGTTCGTTTGTTAAGAAAACACTCATGTTCGTGTTCGTTTGTTAATTTTGTTCATGAACGCACACGAACATAAACAGCCATTAATGAACATAAACAAGTGTTCATGAACACAAAGAAGTGTTCATGAACAGAACCAAACACAAACGGATGTATATTAACTTTTGATTAACATCGAATTCACATACATTAAGATAAATAAAAATAAAAGAATAAAAAAAAGTATAAAAATTAAAAACCTTACTAAACTATAGAACACAAACAAACATAAACGAACACGTTACCGAACGTTCACGAACATAAACGAACGAACGCGACCTCAGTTCATGTTCGTTCGTTTAACTAAACGAACTTTTCGCTGAACGGTTCATGAACTGTTCGCTGAAATTTCAGTTCGTTTGCAGCCCTACCCATCAAAGTGTTATGTAATAACAGGAAAACTAGTAGTTCTCATTCGTATTTTCTCACAACTCAACAACCCGAATCACATTAAAGACGTCTAAAATTACTACATTCGGATAGGGCACATCACCATGAATGATATAATTACTCTTCTTATCATGGACGAGAAAATTGTTACCAATTCTCTCATTACTCAATACTCTTTTATCTTCATAATCATAATACACATACTTACTACTCTTTACCTAAAGTCGAGTCATAGGAAAACACTCTCACACTACAATGAATCTAACGATTGTTACATATTTAAACGATTATTTCATTTCTTAAACTTGCAAGCTGCGCCGCCACCCTTTTCTGAATAATTTACAAACTATTTAAATCAATCACTAAAGGGATAAACAATTGAGTCTGAGCATCATCAAAACTTCAACTTCATTGAACAAAATGAATCAAGAACTCCACATAAAATAAGTTCCCTAAAACAAATTAAATGCAACCTTATATTTACAATAACCAAACCTTAATTCAAGAATAAAAGAATCATAATAATAATAATAATAATAATCACCTACACCTCCTCCATAATCACTCAGTAACTGAAGGTCCAGCACCACCATCATCATCACCTGAACTCGCAGCGGTTTCCGGTCTAATCTCCTCCAACTGCTGAAGAACCAACTGGACCTCAGGCCGAGCCGATGGGGACGGATCAACACAATGCAAAGCTAGTTTCAAAGTGTTCAACAACTCATCACCAATTATAGAAGCATCCTTCATCAGTTCAAGATCAAAAACCTCATTGGTCCACTCTTCTTTCACAATCGAAGCCACCCATTGCGGTAAATCCACACCGTTCATCGCCTCTCCAGGTGATTTACCCGTGAGCAGCTCTAATATTATCACACCCAAACTGTAGATATCGGTTTTGGTGTTGGCTTTCTTGAGCTTGGAAAGCTCTGGGGCCCTGTACCCGAGGGCCCCGGCTGTTGCAATCACATTTGAGTTTGCAGCAGCTGTCATGAGCCGTGACAGGCCGAAATCCGCAATTTTTGGGTTAACGTTTTCATCGAGCAATACGTTGCTCGATGTTAGGTTTCCATGGATTATGTTGTGATGGGTGTGGAGGCTAAGCAAACCTCTAGCCATTCCTTTCGCTATTTGCATTCGTGTCGGCCAATCGACTGGTGTTTCGGGTCCTCGAGCTGCATTCAAGTAGAAAACACATATGATTTTATGTTGTAAAATGCAAGAAAAACAGTATCTATCAATTTAAAACATAAAAAGGTCACATATGGCTTATTAAATTAGAAGTTGTTCCTTCTTGAAAAGTATAATATTTTCTAAAAGAATGGTCACTTGGCAATTAAAAAATTTACATAAACCACACTATCTCTTACATACAAAAATAGCATATGACTTTATTTTATTTATGTAACTTGAAAACTGGCATTTTCACAAGTGTTTTTTTTTTAATCCGAAACTTTGTCTCACATGTATTTTATGTATTTATAGACTATACAAATGTGACACATGTTTATCTTTGTTCAATTACATGTTATGATTTGTTATCGAATATCCGAGCTCAATCACTAGTTATGATTGTTTTCGCGCATTCGATATCATTTAAATTTGAAACTACACTTTAAAAAAAAAATTGTAAAAAAATGGTCCAATAATAATTGAAGAATATATGTATGTATGCTTACCATGAAGAAAAGTAGCAAGGCTTCCTTTGGGCATGTAATCAAAAACAAGAAGTTTCTCTCCTTTTGGCCCTAAATAATAAGCCCTCATTGCCAATAGATTTGGATGCCTAATTTTCCCTAGCAAATTCACTTCAATTTCAAATTCCCTTTGATTTTTAGTTATCTTTTCCCTCAATCTTTTAACTGCCACTTGATCACCATCTTCCAATGTTGCCTTATACACTGTCCCATATGTACTCTTCCCCATTATCTCAGCTGTTGCACACAACAGATCATCAGCTGTGAACCCCATTGTCCCTTCAAAGTGCACTAGTTTCCCCCCTGCCTCCCCCGCCGCCTCCGCCTGTGGCGGCGCCTCACCTTTCCCTGTTGCTGCAGCCGCGGCGCCCCCACCTCCACCCCGTTCAGCGTCTTTCGGCCTACCCCCTCCCCCTTTTTTCTTCAACAAGCAACACAAGAGTATGCAACAAATTATAAGCAACAATGCTATAACCGCCCCGGCCGCAATGAGAATAATCCCTTTTGTACTAATCTTATCATTGCTCCCGTGACGATTCGACACTGGAGATGGGGCATTGGAAGGCGGAGACGATGGCAAACACGGGGTCGAAGGGCTGTACCCGCAAAGATCAAGATTCCCAACGAACGCACTCGCATCGAATTTCGACGAAAGCCGAGCCGGAACCGAACCCGAAAGATTGTTATAAGACACATTAAAAGCAGAAAGATTCAACTTTTCCCCTAAAAAACTTGGAATCCCTCCAGTCAAATGATTATGACCCAAATCCATTGACTTTAACAAAGTCAAATTTTCAAAACTTATAGGAATACTTCCATTAATATTATTATAACTCAAATCAATACTCCTAACCTTTACCAACCTACCAAACTCAACAGGAATATTCCCACTAAACCTATTATGACCAAAAGAAACCTCTTGAACATCAGTCAACTTAGTCAACGAAACAGGTAAGCCACCAGTCAACATATTATGGTCAAAAGTCAACGACTGAAACAGCGGTTTACTCCCAATCCCTCCACTCCCAAACAAATCAGGCACCGACCCAGATAAATTATTATACCCAACATTCAAAAACACAATAGAATTAGACTTAACAATCCCTACAGGAATCTCACCAGTCAACTTATTATTAGTCAAGTTGACTCTCGAAAGCTTAGAACAGTTTCCAAGACTTTCAGGAATGGGACCCACCAACATATTATTACTCAAGTCAATACTTTGAATCAAAGGACACAAACCAAGTGAAGAAGGGATTGACCCAGTTAACCTATTGTTAAACAACTGAAGGCCTCTTAAGTTGGGTAAGAGACCAAGCTCTTTAGGGATGGGACCAGTGATAATATTATTATGGAGACTAAGTTTTCTTAAGGCTTGGAATTGGCTTATTTTGGTAGTGATTTGACCACCTAGTCCTCTGTAAGGAAGCTGGATAACAATGACTTGGCCTTGAGCACATTTGATGCCTTCCCAGCCGCCAGAACATGCGCCGTAACCGCTGTCGTTCCATGTTTTTAAAAAACCGTTTGGGTCGGTTAAGGATTGTTTGAAGGATTCGAGAGCTTGGAAATCGGATTGGGTTACTATTATTCCGTCCCATGATTGGGATGCTACGTGGGTGGTGAACATGATTATTATTATTATTAATATTATTATTGTTGTTGTTGTTGTTATGGGATGTGGAGTCTTTTTTTGTGGGGTGAAGGACTCCATTGGAGAGTGTGGAGAAGGAGGAAGAAGAAGGAGAAGATGAAGTGAAGATGAAACAGTGTGTGAAAGAAAAAGACCTCTATAAGGTTTTGTAGCGGTAGAGATGAAATGTGCAGATGGTGCACGTGATCGTCACGCTCTCTGACAAACGATTAATAAGTTTATAATAATTTAGTTTATGGAAAAAAAATAAAAACGGGTTATAATATTTTTTTGAGTGAAATATTTTTTAATGCCATGCTAAGTAAAAAAGCTACAAATTTGGCCAACTTGATAATAGGTGAGAAAAAAAAAAGGTTTTATACCATTCATTTAATTTGGTTCTAACTTTATAAGAGGTAAACATACAATCAGATTTAGGTAAAGTTTATATCGGGGTATGTTTGGTAAAACTACCTTGTAATTGTAGTTTTTTAAATATATTTTTGTGTTTGGCAAAGTAGCTGTAGCTTTTACTAAAATGTATATAAAATGATCAAAATGAGCATTAACTAAAAGCTTGTATGTATGTTTTTGTTTTTTTTTTTTAATTTCTTGTGATAGAATAGGTATTTATGTAATTTACTCATTAAAAGTTTATAGTTAGTATGAGTTTTTCTTAAACGTTACTACTAGTAGCTTTTCTATATAGATATTTTTCTCCTAACCTAAAAGCTTCAAGCTTCTTCAACCAAATAACACTTTTCATTGAGTATGGACTTTTCTTAAAAGTTTGAAGCTCATAAAAGCTTATTGTCAAACATACTCGTTGTTTGTTTCAACAAAATAAGAAATTTGAATTGAACAACATACAAAAAGGAATTTATATTCTAATTTCGTTCAGATTCTATTACATTGTGTGAGACGAACACAACTAAATTTCAAATCATACTTTAATTTCTATGGAAATTCTAATTCCGTTACACTAGATACGTGAAACACATATCAGAGAAATAGATACAAAATACAATTATTGCTTAAGAACTAAAAAAAATGAGATCATGTTTGTAAATTTTAATACTTTTATGATTATACAGGAACATATATTAAATACGAGAAATAAATTTATATATAATATAATTACTTCATAGTCCATAGATAAAAACTCGTTGCATGTAAGTTTTAACGTATAAAAATAAACAAATGACTATTTTAATTAAATTTAAAATGAATGCATAATTTATGTATTTTTTTTATTGTTACCTATTCGAGTTAAAATAATGAATTTTATTTAGTTGTGGAATTTAAAATAAAAAAAAATGATATTATTTTTGAAATAAGGAAAAGAAGAACAAAGAAAGTGGTGTTTTTTTGGGTGAGAGAGAAATATGTGAGTCAGTCAGATGTGTCTATTTACATTCAGAGGCTCCTCCACTCTCACGTGCCCCTGAGTCTAACGGCTAGTTTTTCCATTTTTTATATCTTTAAATAATAATAATCAACGGCCACCGACGCCCCTCCCTAACGGCTAACTCTTGATCGTCATGAGAGATCATGAATTATTATTATTATTATTTACAATGCGTATTAAAACAATTTCATAATTTATTTAATTTCGTTATAAATTACATTTATGCAACTGTACTTTAGTTTTGACTCATCTTCAATTTTGAACGCTTAAATAAATAGTTAGCTACCAAATATAGGTCACATTTATCTAGTTTAGTTTCCTTTCAAAAAAAATTTATCTAGTTTAGTTTAAATAGTTAGCCATAAGGATTGAACTCATTGTGATGTGGTGGTACTAGCATAGAATCTAATATTCTATTAACAGCAAGAAGAGCAAACTTAGGCTCAGAGGCGTGGTTCCTCTTTTCGTTCCCCTATGTCCACCTCAGCGTCTAGTGACGAAACTTGATTCTCGAATCGGTTGGGGATGGACTCAATTTTTTTTATCGATAGTGGCCGAAAGATCAAATCGGTGGGGGCTGGACTTAACACAAACTCAATTTACCTACGAAAATCACAAAATTCCACCCCTGTGTCAAAAATTGGTGGTGGCCGAGGCCCCCTCGGGCCCTAAAGAAGTTGCGCCACCGTCAGCGTCACGTCACACTCCCATGTCCCAAGACAAGAGTGTGGCTCCCCTTTCTTCTCTCTTTCCCATTATCCAAAAATATTAAATTCCAACAGTCAAATTAAAAATGCTCAGGGAGGACCGAGATTATTCCCCGGTTATACCGAAATTAAGGCAAGTGAGGCGGTGTTCCCAATCAGGGAATAGTGCCACCTAGACTCCCCCGACCCTTTCTCTAAATTCACACCCTTTTGTCTTGGCCATTAAAAAAAATATAAATTTTACATTATTAATGGCTAAATGTTGCTTTAAAGCGGGATTGAATCTATCACCTTCAAACCGAAAGTTAGAGTATTAAATATCAAGATAAGTATCACAACACCATAAAGATGGGAAAATAAATTTTGCAAATTAAGGGTCTCTATTATGCTGACGGAAAAAGACTTTTTATCTCTCAACATGGATCTCTTCTCTACTAACGATAATTCAAAAGGTTCAATTGATGTTTAAAAATCGTATTCATTGAAAAAGAAAACTCACGTGGCAGTATAAATTAGAACCTAAGATTATTTTCATTATGACATATGTGCGATGAATTGTATTATTCTTCGTAACTTATACGTAAAAATAAATGAGTAGTGGATTTAAATAATCTCTAACTATCAGCAATTGGTCACCATCAGTCCCAACTAACGAAATTTGTGCAATTGGATATTTTTAGTAATGGTCCATCGGTGGTCAATATTTTAAAAGGCGAGACTATTAACACACAGCTCATTTGTTGAGACTGGTGACGACCAATTGCTAATAGTTGAGATTATTTAAATTCAATATTCCAAAATAAAGTATTGAGTTATATAACAATATTTTTTTATCCGGGGTCACCTTTTCTTTTAACAGCATATTGGGATCACTTACGGACCACTGAAGTATTATCGTGACATCAACAGAACCACTCGATCATGTACATCTCCCTAGGCAATAATAATGCCTATACACTAATTCAGGAGTAAACTCAATAAATTTGAGAAAAATTCCTTATGGAAATTAAACCCAAGACCAAATGATACCTAGCCTTATCCTACTCTGAAGATATCACTATGAATTCCATGCGTTATTGGGTCACTGGACCACTTTGACTTCACCATGATTCATTTTGGCTTCGAGAAACCTAGTGTAATTGTAACAAAAATGAAAGAAAATTTCGGAAAGGGCAATAACTTTTAACTAAAAAACTAGTTGCCAGATGAAGGATATTTTAAAGCATTTATTCTTATTCATGTAAACAAAATCTACAAGAAGATTTTGATTTAATGCGATTATAAATAGTGATAAAAGGTAGAAAAAGACATCCACTTAATAAATTAAACTAGCGTGTATGACGGGCGCGCGTTGCGCGCTTTATCATTCAGTTGGCGCGTGATGTGGCATGCTAAATGGAGTAAAACGATTCGTGTTCAATACAATTAGAGTTGGTTTCAGCGTCGTGAGAGTGACATTATCCACCCACGCCTCATGGCGGAAGTTTGTCCGTCTAAACGAATACCCATTTCAGTTTGATTAATCAGTAATATTAAGATTCTAACAAAAAATACCAATTCTTTAATATGGGGCTTAAATATAGTTACATACTCATTGTGCGTTGCACAACTGTAATATAATTTCCAATAGGTGCCAAATGCTTTTCTGTAATATCCAAGTTCACATATTTTAATAGACTTGACCTGCAAAAACATAATAGGTGCACTTTGTGCTGCTGTTGTTAAGGTTCAATATATACCCCAAAAGGAAGTTAAGTACTGCTAGCAGAGCTGCATATTAGAGGTGCGGATTAAATAACAAAATTTGACTTAGCGTGGTATCTAAATAATATGTTGTAATATTGTTGAAAGCTAACTTTTTTCATTGAACACCTGCTGCTGGAAGCTAATCAAATAATCATGGCACCAAGAAACCTGAAAGGCAACCAACAAAATCACAGTTATTATATGTTTAACTAAAAATTTCCTTACAAAAGGTTTATACGTTATTGACTGTAGCAAATGGCCTTACCAGTTATTCAAGGTATTGTCCAAAAATAATGTTGATTTATAGTTATGAGAACTGAAATTAATAAGAACTAAATTATATGCTTACTTTTCTATTTCATGTTTAATTGCCTGTGTAGAGTGAATTGACGCATATCGTTACTTAATCATCATTTTTCTTATCAGATGGGCGAAAAAGTGATTTTGCTTAAATTACACGACTTTAACTGCATCAGTGTATATAATATCCAAACTTCGAATAGATAACAAAATTGTAACACCAATCAGACAGTCAAAATCTATAGGGGATACACGCAAACAAAAGTCATCGTCACCACAGTCTAAGACGAAAAGCATTGAACACCCATTGTAACAGGCTGAACAACAATCTATATAATGATTAAAAAAATCTAGTAACAATCAGGTCTTCTATTTTTAATCTACACACATACTATTCAGCAGCCATATATTTCAGTTTCCAAACTCAAAGATAACATCCGCAACAACGTTCATGCAAGTAGTATACTGACCTTTCAAAACAGATCAGCGGCGATGCTACACACAAAATGAAAAGAGATGCATATAGCATATATTTATTTTCAACTGACAATATTATATGAGTAATCTCATTTTGTAACCATACTTGGGATCCTTATTTTTTATGAAGAAAGTTCAAAAGAGATGGACAACTCATAAACAACCATCTGACCCGATCTAAGTTCTTAAATAAACCTTCAAGAATGAAGTAGGTTACCAGGGAGAGCTATAAATCGTCTCTTGCGCGAGTCGCTTAGACCACCGTCAAACTTCACCATTGCTAACACCACTTTCGCTAAGTCACTACTGTACACTGACGACAACCCTAGTACCATCGACATCGCCTGTTTTGCTTCACCTGTGTATGCAACAACCCGTCATAATTGTTTCCCTAAAAGCTTAAAAATTAAAATATAAATCTCTGAACTTGACAAAAAATATATAACTACCGTTAATGATTATTGAACCGCAAGTTACTTACATCATGATCGCTAATATTACCTTACTGAATCACGATCGTGAACCGAATGTGTTGTTTGACATTCTAAAGACTACTTATAATCAGATTTAACAACCCGACTAAAGTTAACAACATGAAACGTAACTTATAAATACAACATAATAAAATGGTACCAAAGTACCACTTAGTGCCCCTTGTTCTCGGAATGTCGGTTATTGCAACTGACCTTTATTGCCACAAATCCATTAATAAAAATTCAAAACCAACAAACTGGGATTCTCCCATCCCACTACCTAGAGTATCAAGAACCATACCATAAACACTTCAATATGTATAAAAAAAAAGTTAAAACAAAATCCAGAGTCATGAAAACGGGGCTCAGAATTACGAAGTCAAGATCACGCCATGGTTGCAGAGGGGGTTGTAGATTGACACCTACCATCCACCAACCCTGCCATGCCAAGGCGACACCTTCATCCATGGTCACAAATATAAATTCATCACAGCCCATCTACAAAATTAAGAAGGTACATGTGTAGGCATAAACACAAAAGTCTTGAACAGTTTAGGGCTTCAATTGGTAACAGGCCAATGACAAACCCAAGTCAACCAATGCAACAACATATATAACCACTGTCAGCCTGTCATCCAAGTAAAAGTTAATATCTCTAAAAGAGGGCATATTCACTACCAAAAGCACAACATGCCTCTAATTTTCAAAGTTCAAGTTGCTGCAAGTGAAGACCCTAATTGTTAATTTATTATCAAAGTTTAGGGTACCCTAGGAAATGAAGCTGGCTTTTTCATTATCACCATCTAAATTTGGAATCTAAACCTTAAATTAAGTCAGAACCCACTACCGAAATGTATATAAATCGAGTATTTGACAAATTAAGGAACAAATCCAACAAAATATATCATCAACGAAACCCTAATCGTCGTAAACGCGTTATCAAGAACGTAATTCTTTAGGGTTTTGAGGTTTACCTTGCCTGTCGTGATTTGACCGGAACACCACATGCACCTCGTGTGTTTCAGATGAACGTGGTAATGGTGTGGTTTCTCAGACGGCATCATATTCACAAAAATCAACATAACTCTCTCTTCTCTTTCCACAACCCAGTCACAACGACGACCACCCACTCAGACGATCGCTTCCACCACCTTGACACCATCGCCGACAAACCCTTTGGCCCCATCTCCTTCTCTCTCTCTCTCTCGTTTCGTTTGTGTTCTACTCCACATCAGTTGCCGCCTCTGTTTCGGCTCCAGACCATCTGGTCGATGATGGCGGGTCTTTTGCAGAGGTGGTGATGAGGATGTGACATCCGGTGATGATGGTGTGTTGTTGGGAGCTGGCGGCATTTTAGATTGATAGATTGATGATGATCATGATGATGATAGACGGGAAAAGACGGAGATGCCCATTACTGTTCAAATGAGCTCTCCGTTAAATATATATAGAATTCTTACAAATGTAAAATAAAAAAAATTAAAATAGAAAAAAAAAGTCATTTTACAAAAGGTTTTCGGATCTCTTGCCATGTGTAAAAGCCGTTTTAATAAAAAAAAATTAAAAAATTCAAAATTTGGTCTAAAATATATATATTTTTATTTGAATGAGATCTACATCTATCTATATATATAAAAGAAAACATATATGCTGACGTGACGTGTAATGGAGGCCTCAACCTTTACTTGAGAGTGCCACGTGTCATCATAATGGAGAGTTTTTGGTGTTTTTGAATTGTTTCTTTTTTTTAATTAAATTGAGTTATTTTAGGAAAAAATAAATTTAAAATTTTCTCTCTCATATTTCCTCCCATAATTTTTAAATGTTTACATCTTTTATATACGGGATTTTTTAAAGAAAAAAATTACACCAAATTAACGAGCGTTTTATTATCTTTCCAACGAGTACCATAGTGCTATATAAAAAACGGAGAAAAAATCGACTATTTTTTGTGGGGTTCCGTTCATACAGGAAAAAAACACACAAAGTGTTCATGTTATCACGTAAAATTAGATTTTGTGGGGTATATGAGTTATTACTGATTAGAATACTATAAACATGCAATGATTGAGAGATTTTGTGGTTAGTTAACTTGATCATTTACAATAGGTTATCACGTAAAATTAGATTTTTTAACCCCGGGACCCTCCCGGGGTAATCAGCTAGTGTGTTTATATGAAAAAGCTCTAAAAATATATGTAACTTTATATATATATATATATATGAGAAAAAATATATTACTATTCATTTTTATTTAAAGTAATTGTTGTATTAACTTATGATTTTCGGTGGCTGTGACAGTTTTCAAATTAAAAGTGTTTTAACTTTATATATATCACGCTTGAGCAACACTATTTTATAAAAATGTGTGGTCCGTACTCGATCCGTACGTCCGTAGACAAACATTTTTTTTTTGGGTTACATTTTTTTATTTAATAAAATTTTAGAGTTACTCATATATCCTATATTTATTTAAGGAAAATTATTTGGAAATATCCATTTATCAAACGGGATGTAACGAAATGACAATAATACCCATCAAACTTTTTGGGATTTGATGCAATAAGCATCTAGGCTTCAGTGCTTGACTCTTGATAGGCTTTTCTTTGATACGAGGTATCTTTAATTCCTAATCTCTGACCTAATTATGACTCCAAATAAGATGTACTTCGTGTTTTTGAGAGAAAAATTTTTATTACACTTTTATTTCATCTCACCTTGTATTTACAAGGATTTAAAGTCACAATTTTACATATGTAAGAGGGACATCATACCACTAAACCAAGACGTTATGGGTAGATGTACTCCGTATCTCACCTTGTATTTACAAGGATTTAAACTCACAATTTTACATTTGTAAAAGGGACATCATACCACTAAACCAAGGCGTCATGGGTAGATGTACTTCGTATTATATCACCTCCTTTAAATCATCTCTTACAATTTACATGAAAAATCATTATTTCACCTTAAAATTTTCTCTTTACTTCTAAAACAAATAATATTTTTTCATGTTTTTATCATTATATATTCTATTCTCAAACTCACAACCATTTTTAAAAATATTAAAATATTTATAAGGGTGAACAGTGTACCCTTAAATATAGGAATGAGTAGTGTTTTCACCAAATATTTTCTCTCTTCTTCACTCACAATCAGTTACACCCACCCCATATAATTTGAGGGACACACTCACATACATTTGGTGGACCAAATGTGAATACTCTTAGAGGAGGCGGGACACTACCAGCACGGTAACACTGCTCTGGGTGATACTATCAACATGGGTGTTATATCACGGATGTGTTTAAAGTGAGGGTTTTTGTTTTTTATGGGTTGGGTGATTCAGGGTAGTGTTGCCTTCAAAACTGTGTTTCAGTGAAATGAATCAGTGAAGTGATGTGGCAGTGCATGATTTTTGTAAATCAGTGAAGTTGAAAATATTTCAGTGGAATGCCCCGCCCACATTTAACCTTTAAATGAAACTTACCCCACCTTTGTGTTGGTGTGGTAGAGAGGAAATCCCCTCTTAAAGGATATTAGGATTTCAAATGCAAGGGGGTGCAAAAAAAAGGTGTAAAAAATAGAGGAGGAAATTAGTCGTTCGTAAAAAAAAAAGTTTAAATTGAACTTTTCTTAATGGTATTTTTTTTACACCTAAATATTATCTATATCTATCTATACTTACTATAATATTAGAGTCTTGAGTAACATAAGAAATGCTTAGAAAAGCTGATGTGGCAGCCATAAAGATATGCCAACAATGCCTGATAATAAATGTGATGTCATTACTCAACTTAAAATATTCAAAAAATATGTGGGCCACTCATATAAACTAATTAAATAATGTCACTTGCACAACAATGTATGTTGGGCCACGTCTGTTACTAATATCTGTTGAAATGCAAATGTTGTTGTCAAGCATAGAGAGAGCTCCAACATCTGTTCTAAATTTGAGCTCCAAATTCAAAATTCAAAATCAAAATCAACTATGATATAAAAAGATGGAGAGAGAAATCATCGATCAGACACAAAGAGCACAATCTTTTTTCTTTTTTCTTCTCTCCCCCTCTCTCTATCTCTTAACACAAATAACAATAATCTTTCAATCTTCTAAATTACAACACACCCAGATCTTTTCATTCAGATAATAATGTTTCAATCTTTATGGTTCAAGATTCTGTTTTGTTATTTAAAGATTTGGAGCAGCCACCTTTGCCGACAATAGAGGTCAGTCTTTGTCACACTCCGCCCAGGCGGAAACACGGGATGAAACTTCGAATGATTTCCAAGCACAAAGGTCACACAAGCATCGATTAATTTAAAAATAGGGACTTCCATTAGACAACATAGTTTTACAAAACATTAAGTTAAATTGTCTTAAATAAAACCATTGTATGAGATTGTTATTGACTAAAAAACAATACAACAACGGTTCAAATGGTGGTATCCCATGATGCTCGCCCGCGACCCCCAAGTTCTATGTTTCATGCTAGTTACCTGAAAAACATGCATGTAAAAATATAGGTCAACACAAAGTTGGTCAGTTCACGGGTTTTAAATGAATGGACATGTAATCCAAAACCGACTAAATTACTGCCTAGCTAGGGCAATAATTAATATGTGTGTATACATATAATATGTCGTGTGTGTGTATTATGGATGTAGACATGTTTGTTAGTTAGTTGCAACACTTATTTTGGTAATCAAGGTTAACTAAATTAGCTTGGTGTCTAGTGAAATGGATAGTTGTGTGTGTTAATGTATAGCCGAAATCTTCCTATGTGTGTTCATAGGTTTGGCTGAATATGTGTATCTATACATATACTTAATTATGTTATTGAAAATCATGGTCATTCATGGTGATGGAATAACCTTTCATGTGTTAACATGGTATGAGTATGATTCTAGTGTGCCAATAACATGAGAAGTTGTAATAATAATATTCATCATAATTGTCAGTACATGTGTTAATTGATGATAAACATATGTTGTCGAGTAACATTAACCCATGTTAATATATGTTTGTGTCTCTAGCCAATGTTTCATGATTTTTGTGTGTTTATTTCCATAGAACATATTGAAAGTTGCATGGATTTAGAGTGGAATTGTGTAATTTCCCACTTAGGTATTGTCACGTGTATTGTCATTTTGTTCGTACGTAGTAATTGGATATCCGGTTGCTCTCTATTGAGCATGTGATTGGCTTGCTTGTTCAATTCCAATTGTTTCGGATATTTCGGGTGTTGTATGTGTAAACGATTAATCCATTAAATTTCTGCACTAGTTCGGGCTTTACTAGATTGGGGGGGGGGGGGGTGTATAGTGAGTGCAAAAATGTCTAATTATGAAATGACATAATCAAGTAATATGGGTACGGATGTTGACCTGATTCATTGACTGGTGTCACAGTAGAAAATAAGTTAAATGGTTAGACGGTTAGCAATGATTTCTTGAGTTGTGGCGGTTGACAGCCAATAGCTAACATTGGGATTATTTAAATTCAATCTATCTTTTTATACGGCATATTCTTACATATTATAATTATCTAACACGCTTTTTGTTTTTAATATTGTTGCTACATCATTGTCAATGTTGGGCATTAGACTTGTATGGACCAGATTTAGCATTTACTAAACTTGAGACAATGTTGTAACATAAAAAAAACCTTGTTAGAATGGCTCATGGGGCTATAGCCTCTGGGACTACCATCTAACTATCAAGCTAACACCTTATTCAAATATGTAATATTGACATGTACGTATAATATGCAATAATAACTGTAAGGACAAAAAGAATTGAAGAAACCTCTTTTGCTAACCTTAGTCTAATTCCTATTTCTGCCAAAATATGCTAAGTATAGAACTACTGAAGAAAGAAGAAGAAACTGCTGAAGAAGGATTCAACAAGTACTGAAGAGTTAAAGATCAGAAGTTCTGAAGTCAAACCAGACAAGTCAATTAAAGAACTACTGGAGACAAACTACTCATCAGTAGTTTGTCACTCATCAGCAGTTATAACAGAATCTTTCCACCGCGTTATGTTTCAGTAGTTTAGTATTATACTTTATCTTTTGTACAAGTTCCAAGACTACAGCCTGTTGTAGGATTGCGTTTGATTAAAGTTGCATGTATCTGATCGTTTATAAATAGATGGGTAAATCCCACTATTTTAGATATCAATTTTATTAAACTGAAATCCTTCAAAGGCTTTACTTGAAATACCATTTCATAATCTGAGAATCTCTTTGCATATTTATTATCATATACATTCAATTGCTTAGATTCTCATTAGCTGTCTTTAGTTCATTACATCCAGGGGGAGTAATAACTCCTGTTGAAAGTGAAACTTTATAAACTGAACACTTCACTTATTCCACTGTGCAAACTGCTTTGATAAACTTACAAAACACATAAGTGTTCATAAAACCATATTAAAATTTTTATATATGATGTACTTTTTTTTTATAAAACCATGGAAATCATAAAAAATCTTAAATATACCGTTGCAATGTACTTATTTTTATATATATGATGTACTTTTTTTTATAAAACCATGGAAATCATAAATTACATATTAAAATTTTTATTTATTTGTTACACACGAGGTGTCTTCTGTGTGATTAAACCTATCTTGCAACATATGTTTTCTACACCTCGTCAAATTAAAGAAGCTTGCTAGTTACGACTTATTCATCACTCGTACTCATCCTCAACAAGTACACTCGAAGAAAACAATACTTACATCTAGCTTATGATAGAAAAAAAAATGGGAAAATGGCCAAAATAGCCCGTTGACCGGGCGTTTTGCACAAATAGCCCTCTCCACCCTCTTTGGAGAGAGGGGTCACGGTTCCCAAAGAGCCTGAACCGTCTCCCGAGAGGCTTCCCATTTCAGCCAACAGAGGACCGCCACGTGTCGTTGTTGATCCCGAGACAGACTGAGACGTCTCTGGTGACGTCAGAGACGCCTCCGGTGACGTCAGAGACGCCTCCGGTGACGTCTTAGAGACGCCTCCGGTGACGTCTTAGAGACGCCTCCGGTGACGTCTTAGAGACGCCTCCGGTGACGTCTCCGAAGACGTCTCCGGTGAAGACAAAGAACAAGAACTCACCGGAGAAGACGACCGGAGAAGACGAAGAACTCACCGGTGCTTTCCATCATCCATTCAAAACGTAAAACGAACGAGACTGTTGCAGCACGACAACGACGAGAAAAAAACACAGAGGATAATGGAGAAGACAAAGAACTCACCGGAGAAGACGACCGGAGAAGACGACCGGAGAAGACGAAGAACTCACCGGTGCTTGTGGGTGGCAGTGGCGGTCCTCTGTTGGGATCAACAACGGCGCTACCGACCGGAAAACTTTTAAGTCAAAGGTTGCATAATCACCAGTGACTTAGCTGTAGAAGGGACATATTCTACATTTGTTAAAGCTACTTCTTATGATACAATCAAATCACAATGGTAATTTGATTTTCAATGCACTGTAGGGATCCAATTTCATTTATAATTAATTTCAGTTGTGACGCCATCTATACCTTCGCCTCACACATCGGCTTCTTTTGTGCCTACAAGTTTATAAACTCTAGATCTTATATTTGGTACTTCCATTTTTTTTCTTTTTGGTTTTTTAGAAAGGAGAGAGAGAGACGGTTGGAATGGAGAGAGAGAGAGTGAGGAGACGGTTCAAAGAGAGAGAGGAAAGAGAAATGGAGAGAGAGAGAGAGTGAGGAGAGAGGAAAGAGAAAGAGAGTGATGAGGTGTTGGTTTTTTATTGGTCCATACGGGAGACCTCTCGGGAGACGGTTCAGGCTCTTTGGGAACCGTGACCCCTCTCTCCAAAGAGGGTGGAGAGGGCTATTTGTGCAAAACGCCCGGTCAACGGGCCATTTTGGTCATTTTCCCAAAAAAAATACTATACTTTTTAGTTTTACATAAAAACATATAAATATTGACAATTTATCAACTATGAGGTACAAGACTGGTCGAGAAAGGTTGTGCACATACACTGAAACCAACTATCGATATAGAAAACTGGAAAATGAATACGGATACTAGTACTAATGTTGTTGATTCGCTATCCGTTCAGTTCATTATATTACCGGTACCAGGTAAAATATGTTAATTTTTGTAGTCACTAATCTCTAGAGTTCCCAACATCCAGCTGGAGATTATTTAAGAAGCTATATTTGTTCCATGGTTATCCAATTAGAACAACCTAATCTACGAATCGTAAAGAGTATGGATGAGATGGTACTGAAAATACATATACTAAAAATACTGATACCGAATTTAAAAAAAAAAAAAAAAATTGGTACTGAATTTATCGGTATGATATCGGGACATTACTACGTTACAAAATGTATTGTTACCAAACCGGTACCAACAACGAGAATACCAATATCGATTTTTAAA
Source organism: Ambrosia trifida (assembly GCA_028751855.1). Taxonomy (NCBI): domain Eukaryota; kingdom Viridiplantae; phylum Streptophyta; class Magnoliopsida; order Asterales; family Asteraceae; genus Ambrosia; species Ambrosia trifida. The sequence goes on along the minus strand of CM054126.1, from coordinate 12,590,338 downwards.
AAATGATATTGAATCTATCGATACGGGATCGGTACAGTACTAACATTCGTACAAAATGCTTTCTCTATATAGTATTGGTACCGAACCGATACCGATACCGAATTTTTGAAAAGGTTTGTACCGAAAACCATACAAAATTTATTCATATGGTGTCAGAACTCGGTACCAAATACTCATCCCATGTATAGTACATGGCTTGTTTTAAGTCGAAACGTACATCACGTTAAGGTATATGTTTCACATCATGCTTGGAAAAGCTCCATCCCTTTAAATCTATATGATGCACTAGTGAATTGTTAGGGTTGGTCATGTGGCATGTAACTCGTTTGTTGAGTCGTATAGTTTAGCTCGTTAAAAACTTAAGTTGATTTGGCTCAAGCTCGTTGCAATTTACAAAATTAAGAGAAAACGAACCAACCCCTCGAGTTGGAGGCGTGTGACATATGATTTAAGTTTCCAACTTGATTGTAACACTCAGTCGAGTCAGCCCTACTCGTATTGTTCAAGCCCCAGTCGTTGTTGGCACCATCCAACTTCGCCCGACTTCCAATTGGTTTTAGTTAAAAAGATGGAAACACAACACAAATAAAGTGACCAAATCACACCAACCGTTGCGTATATGTACATACTAAAGTTAGATTCTCATGTATTACACGAGCTGAATAAAAGGACTTTTTCCCGAATATCATCATCACATATCACCAGCATAACCAACCGGTCGCAGTTACATCCATTACCAAACCAAACCAAACCAATCAATCAATCTCGATCATCAAACCCGCGGCGTGGTGGGCGTAGTGGCAACTGCGGCGGAGGCAGCGGTCCCAATAAGAAACGAAAGGATCCCGGTATCCATCCCATCCTGATTATCCACAAACACCTCTTGTGGAACCCTAAAGGCGCCATGAATACAAGTAATCCCCAATCCGAAAACAACAGACGAGATCAAGAGCGCCCCCAATCCGGTCAAAAACACGGTAAAAATAGTGGAAATGATTAAAATACCAAGGATTTCGCGGTCAGAGAACGTGTGGTCCCAGAGGAGAGCGGGCTGATCAGGCGGGCGGAAGAGGTAGAGGTAGAGCCACGCGGCGGATAACGAGACGAAGAAAAAGAGGGGAAAAGGGTGGGAAAGAAGGGAAAGGACCATAATAATGGCAATGATGATAATGTAGTTGACACGGAAGTAGGAGAGGTTCTTTTTGATACGGGTAGTGGCTTGGGAGAGGGATTCGGGGCGACGGAAGGTGGAGCGGTCGATTATTTCGAACCATGGGCGTCGGTGGGCGAAGGAGTGGCGTAGGGAGGTGGAGAGGCGTGAAAAGAAGGGGCGGAGGTCGGGGTTCGGGTTGGTGGGGGTGGGGTGGTAGCGTGGTGACGACGTCGTTTTGGTTTTTATGTTTGTGATGGGAGGCGCCATGGTGTCGGGGTGGTAGAATTGGGTGGTTGGTTTGTAGAGATTTGGAGGGAATGTGAGACGATAAACAGTCAGTTATTTCTGTTATTAATATTATGTTTTTTGCCCTTGCACTTTGGTATACTTCATTAGTCCCTACAGATTATTAAAGCATTGTTATTGTTATAACAATAAAAATTTAACACTGTTAAATTTGAATAATTTTTTATTTTTTTTAGTTTGATATAAATCACAAAAATGTTTTTTTCCTTTCAAAACATATATACAAAAGTGAGAGTAGTGACCTTACAAGAACACCGCCCCTTCTTCATATGTGATGACCGTGATTGAGCTAATGGTTGTCGTCGCAAGCTAATTTGGTTTTAATTATTGGCATAATCAATTTAAAGGGTAGTGTTCATACCATAGTGGGTAGTGACAATGGTAGTGATGAAATGTGGAATAATGTGACGCTGACATAAATGATAATAATGATGACTAGGAACCTGACCATGTACATGAATCATACTTTATCAAATTAGCGTTGGTATACTTGATTACTTTTGTAACATAAAACCTGATTTATTATATACGGTTTATTTTAAGGTTTGTCAAAACTTTAGGTTTGGTTGACGATATCACTGTGTAGTTGGGGATTCATAGGGCTTTAAGGGGAATAAAATATTATAAAGTAATAGAAGGGGTTTTATGAGGCTTTATAAAAAAGAGGGTGTAGTGGGAAGGGACTCCATAGAGCTAGGGCTGGCAATTTAGACACGAACACGATAACCTGATACAAACCTACACGATTTTAACATGTTTCGTGTTTGGCCTTAACAGGTTTCGTGTCTATAACAGGTCGACACATTAAGACCTGTTTATTTTCGTATTGTGTTCATGTTTACATGTTTCGTGTTCGTGTCTTATCGTGTATGTATCTTAACAAGTCTTATCATGTCTTATCGTGTTTCTTATCATGTCTTGTCGTGTCTTATTGTGTCTTATCGTGTCTTATCATGTCTTGTCGTGTCTTATCGTGTCTTGTCGTGTTAACTTATTTTACTAGGTGTTCCTTATCGGGTCTTATCGTGTTAACCTGTTATGCACAGGTTCGTGTTCGTGTTTACAAGTTTCGTGTTCGTGTCTTAACAGGTTCGTGTAACCTGTTATGCCAGCCCTACATAGAGCTTTATAAATGATTGGGTAATCATTGTTTAATTATTGTTTTCTTATTTAAATAATAATATTAAATACCAAATAATATTTCATTAAATAAAAAAATTACAAATACTAAAAAAAATTACAAATACTAAAAGGGGTATTGGATTTTAATAATCCAAACTTTCACCTATTGGTCAGCAATAATCTGTACTTCAAAAATTTCCAACAACGATCCCAACTTTCAACGAATTGGCCGACAATGAACCATTGGTAACTAAAACTAACTCAGTTAGTGGATGATGACATGGCATGCTCACGCTGATGTGGATGATAACGTGGCATGCCAACACTGGCATGGATGATGACGTGGACGTTGATATGGCATGACACGTCATCATCCACATCAGCATGGGCATGTCACGTTAACGTCCACATCATCATTCACTAACTGAGTTAATTCTTAATTAACAAAGGTTCATTGTCGGCCAATACGTTGAAAGTTGAGATCATTGTTGGGAATTTTTGAAGTACAACTTATTGCTGGTCAATAGGTGAAAGTTTGGATTATTAAAATCCAATACCCCATACTAAAAAATTAGAAATACTAAAAAAAAGTTACAAATACTAAATAAAAATTACAAATATTAAAAAAAATAGAAATTACTACTCGTCGTCGTCGTCTTCTTCTTCTCCTCGTCATCCTCCTTCTTCTTCTTCGTTGTTTTGAATCGGGCGAATCACCCATGCTTCCTCGATCAAATCTGCCTTCAACGCGTTATGTATATCCTTGGAATGCAACATGGTACTGTTTTGCATTCTCTGCTCCATTGTCACTTGCGTCCCTTGAACAACATCTTTTGGAATATAGTTTTGGCATATTGCTTTTCCTTCGTCTTCAAGTATCATATTATGCATTATGATACAAGTATACATCACCATTCTAATTCTTTCTTTTTCCCACATACGACAGGGATTTCTAACAAAATGTCATCGTTTGTGAAGAATGCCAAAACACCTCTCGATGTTCTCTCTTGCGGACTCATGAAGTGTCTTAAAATATTTTTTTTTTTGATGGAGTGTTTGAGTAAACGTTTTGACGAGCATTGAATACTCCGAATATATACAATCCGCCAAGTAGTATCCATGCTCGTAGTAATTATTATTTGCATAAAACCCAGCTTTCGGTATTGTTCCGCCAATGTAAGACTCTAGCAATGGCGAAAACTGAAAAGTATTTATGTTGTTCATACACCCGGCGAGACCAAAGAAGGCCGATCAAACCCACAGGTCTTGTAAGGCAACTGCTTGTAAAACCAACGTTAGTCCCTTTTGGTCACCGCGTGTAGGTTGACCTCGCCATGCGGTTGGACAACTATACCACCGCCATTGACGACAGTCTATACTACCAATCATGTCGGGTATGCCATGTTTTTGTAAATGTGCTTCGTATAGTTGTTGAAGGTCGTTCCATGTCGGGTTTCTCAAATATTTTTTTCATATAATTAGCATATACCTAAAAAACAATATATATAATGTAACTACTAGTTATAAATATATGTAAATTTGTAAATATACCGTAGCAGAAATACTCCAAGGTATCGCGTGTGGTTTTCTCCGCCATCTTCAAATACTCGTCATTTATATCGTATGTGTTCCTGTAGGCGAGTACACGTAATGCGGAAGTGAACTTTTGAATTGGAGTGAATCCTAAACACCCTCTAGCGTCGAGTTTTTGCTTAAAGTAGTCATATGTTGACTCTAAATCTTCGGTAATGCGCAAAAATAACCTTTTACTCATCTGAAATCTTCGCCTAAACATATCAGGACCGTAAACCGGATTAGCATTGAAATAATCATTCATTAAACGCTCATTGGCGGATACACGGTCTCGCTGTATGTATTCCCTAGTCAATTTCGCCCGTGGGGGGATTATTTATATGATGCATGGCGCTCGAAACTAGCATAACCGCACTCGTAACGGCTTCTTCCTCTCCGCGCCGTCGTCGTGAAAAAACCTTTGATAAAGATCGGTAAACGAGTCTTCGGAGGGAGGAGACGACATTGTGGTTATTTGTGTGTATATTTGTTTCTGGTTGAATTGTATGTGTGTGTATTTATTTGTGTGTTGAATTGTATGTATTTTGTTGTGTTTAGTCTAATATATATATAAGTGGTGTGAGTTTTTTTTAATTAAATGACCGTTGGTAATGGTCAAATATCAAATCCCCAACGTTCATCTCAGCCAAAACACTCGCTATGTTCATGAAGTTCAAAGGCATAGCGCCCCATAGCACCGGCGAGGGCGGTGTGACAGGCGTTATGGGGTGCCAAAAACGCCCAAAATGCCACCTATGGAGCCCCACTACACATACACTAAGGGGCTGTTTGGCAAGTGTTGAATCAGTAAGAGGTCTGAATGGTTAAGAGGTTCTGAACCAGTAACTGTTTAGTCAGTAAAATGTTGTTTGGTTAGACATCTGAATAATTGTATGAAATTACTATTTTACTTCTCACCTTATTTTTATAAAAATATATAAAAATCAACTAAAAAATCAAACACACTACACACATACACTCACACACGACACTTAAAAATCAACTAAAAAATCAAACACACTACACACATACACTCACACACGACACTACTGCAGGGAGAATATTTTCTTTTTTCTTTAACCCACACACACACAAACAAACAAACACATACATACTCTCTCTCTCTCTCTCTGTTTCCTCTTCTGTCTTTTTCTTAAACCCACAAACACTTGGAGGTCAGAGGAGGAAGGATGGGGGAGCTGGTGGTCGAAGCAAAAAGAGGGGAGAGGAGGAGGAGAGGGTGGCGGCGAGAGGAATGAGAGGGAGGAGAGGGGCGACGAAAGAAGGATGAGAGGGAGGAGGAGGGCGGCAGGAGGCGGTGAGGAGAGGAGTGGGGCGGCGATAGGAGAAAAAGAGGGAGGAGGATAGGTGAAGTGGGGAAGAATGTATGGTTTTGGTTTGGTACAGCAGGAGAGAATGTATAAGGGCTTGGGAGTCTTTTTTTTTTCATTCAGTAATGTCCTAGTGCTGAATGATACAACATTGAATGGGACCATTAAGTGGTTGAGTTTTTGCCAACCAAACAACTTCACCTCTGACCGATTCAGAGGTTCCCTCTGAATGGAATAGTTAAGAGGTGAACCAAACAGGGCCTACTACTATAAAGATAAGGGGTGTTGGTTCGAGGAAAGGCGAGATGCTACATGGGATGGGGAAGATGGGGAACATCACCCATCCCCTTCGGTGAAGTGGGTGAAATCCCACCGAACTCCCCGACATCTGGCGGATCGAAATTTTTTTTTATGGGGTGCGATACTATTTTAAAGGAGTCGTTTGTCTATTGCTATTTAATAAATCTATTTCGGTCCCATTCAAGTCGGGTTGGATTAGATCAGGCGAAAAATTCTTACCATAATTCTCATTCAAGTATTACTCAATATCACATCATCACATATTAACATTTTTTTTGAATGGTTAATTTTTTTGTCACCCATGAGATTTAAACCCCTCATCACTTGAAAAGGTAAAACTTTATCCAACCCCTTCATACCAACAGGCAAAAGCTCACATATTAACATAACTTAAATATATCTTATATTTAATTTTTAAAACTTCAAATCTGTGTCAACTACTTAATAATAAAAAAAAAAACTATACTTATCTATCTATATAATAAAAGAGTAGACTCGGGTCGAATGGAGGCCTTAAAGAGGGTCTTCATGGATCCAACCGAGAATTCGAGCTCCAAAATTGAAGTATATAAACCGTTTTTTTTTTCATTCTCCACATCAAATTCTCCATTTCTTCCTAACAAACCTTTCTATCCTCCTTCATCTTTCATAATTTGTTGATTCTCCACAACCGATTCAAGGTAATCATCGATCCAACTATTCTAATGTTGATTCCTATTATTATTTTCGCTTCATTATTTATTCTTAACATTATTACAAAGAAATCAATCGGATTTAACAGTGATATTCATTCATTTCAATCATCATTCTATATTTCTTAACAGTGATATTTATTAAGATTGAATATTTAATCGTTTTTTTAAATACGATGATGATGATTTATTCATTTGATTATGATTTTTTTAACTAATTAAATCAATTTGATTTATTCTGATTTATTCATTTGAATGATAAAATATCGATTTTGTTAAGAAAATAATATAATCATTTAATAAAAGCCGAATGGATACATGAATTATTTTCTAAGAGGGGCTAGGGGTACGATCAGGAGGTTTAACCGAACTTTTAAGGGGTGCGATTTGAATTTTTACTTACAAATTACACAGGGCTAGGATGTATATAGGTTTGTCACTAAATCGCTATATTCATCATATGCTCATTTAATCACTCAAGAAAAACGACGGAACAAGAAAGGTGGAAGGACGAGAATCGGGATAGTGGTTTTTTATTTATGAACATTAAGGTTTTGATATACAAAATTAGGTACTTACCAGGTATGCCTTGCAGACATGTTGTGGCTTCAATTTGGGCGAAGGCTGTTAACGAGGGAAAGGTAGGAGCTTTGGAAAGTTGGGTTCATTCGGTATACACAAATGATAGGTGGAAACTGGTTTGCCCATTTAAGATTAACTTAATCGATGGCAGAGATTTGTGGTCTAAGCATTAGGCTGCTACAATCATCCTACCACCCAAACATCATGCGCAAGTTGAACAAAGAAGGCAAGAAAGAGATTAGAATTTGAACTTGATGGTATGAGCCTGACTAGAAAGTTGTCAAAAATGAACACTCAGGGTGCATGTACCAAATGTGGGAATAAAAGACACAATGTTATGACATGCAAGGGTTAGGGTAGGAAGGATGAAAAAGCTTAGTGAGATGCGTAAAATATGTCTTTTGTTGTTAAGTACTTTTGAACATGTTGGTTTGTGTTTTGGGGATGTATCTTGATGATGTTACGAACCTTATGTATGCTAAATGACAACTTTCCACTTTATGTATGCATTGTATTAATTGTCAAATTAGTCAGTTTGGTCATTTTCTTATCAATACGGGTCATTATAGGTGAAGTATGTAATGTAATTTATTAATGGGTCCATATGGATGAAGTATGTAATGCAGTTTATAATGATTATTTGGTATTTACTTGTCAGTGTATAATAGTCAATATGCAATTTGTAATGGTCATTTACTATTTGATTCTCAGTTTATAATGGGTAAATATGGATAAATATGCAGTTTATAATGGTCATTTAGTATTTACTTGTCAGTTTATAATGGGTTTATATGCAGTTTGTAATGGTCATTTGCTACTTGATTCTCAGTTTATAATGGGTCAATATAGGTAAATATGCAGTTTATAATGGTCATTTGGTATTTGCTTGTCAGTTTATAGTGGGTCAATATGGGTCAGATTACACAGCTTATGCATTCCAATTTTGCACTTTTTTCAAGAGTACATGCATCAAAATACATACACAATTCAAATTTAACCTTAATATATAATACTAAAATAGCATTACATACATCACAAAACCTATCCAACTAAGAATCAAAATCTTCTTCATTGTTCCTTTTAGATTCACTTTCTTTGAATTCGTGCTCAAGTACCTTGTTTGCTATTTCAAGATTCCGATTTGCAGTTTCCAGCTTGTTCTTAGCCCTGAGCAAACCTCGAATAGTGTCCATACATCTTTGACACCTATTATTCTTGACCCAAGCAATGCATCCATAATTCGGCCCTAGTATATACCCATAAACATGTTACATCACATATTCGAAGAAGGACATTGATGAAATCGGATTAACTTACCTAATTAAGACAAGCATAGAATCGACGACTTGGGTGTTTTGCTGTCCATGATGTGAGGATAATTGCTTTGTTTCCCACATTAACAGAAAACCATGATAAATTTGATGTTTTTTTTTACTGATTTTTCTTTGTGGCAATGAACCCTAGAATTAATCTGATGGAATATGGAGGAATTAGGGTTTGGTAACTTATAAATTGGGGAAGAATTGAATTGGGTAAACGAAATTATGGATGTCATTGTGTGCAGGTCACGTGATGTAATATAACATAAAAATAAACCTAGTTAGGACAAAAGGACATAACGTACATGATTTTAAAACATAAAGTACATAACTCATCAATTTTAAACGTAAAGTAAATGCTTTGAAATCTGATATACATTTGTAATTAATTGTTGTGAATGGTTATTAGTTACACTACCAACAAAATAATTCGAATTGGTATAAAATCCACTAGGCTTCTATTGGTTGTTGAATGATTACCAAAATAAGAAAACACAAATAAAAAGGGGATGGGAAGTCACATAGGAGTAAGGGGGACAGAGCAACATCAGATTTGGTTACGGGTATCCTATTATCAGCACGGTAATACCGCCGCTGGTAGTGTTAGTAGGGGTCCCATGGACCTTTTTCTGGTTCTATCTAACGGGTAGTGGAGAGGATGTTTTTGAATGAAACGGTCATATTCTTTGATCATTTTATTAATTACCAACGTTTATTTTTTGACGGTTTATTTTGTTGACCGTTTTTTACCATTAATTTTTCTGACTGTTTTATTATTTTTGACCGTTTATTTTTTTTTACCACACTATATAAACACCATATCACATATACAATTTTATACAACTACATACATGAATATGGGTGGTGGCAATTTGTTTCCGATTACGTATCGTCGAAGACGATCATCCCGTGCAAACCGCCAAGCTACAAACAACCCACCGGTTGCACACCAACCGAAAAACCCTCATACTTTAAACCCACCGGTAACAAACCCACCAACTACACACCCACTGACTACACACCCGCCCCCAACATTTGAAATTTCTGAGCCATAACTTCCTAGCAATTCGTCGACGGAAGAATTGCATTACGTGTATGATTACACAATGGCTCTACTACAACTAGGAGCGATACAGATTGGAGATACCGTAAGAGTGTCGGTGCGTAACACTCCTCCTACAATACAAAACCCCTGGACGAAGATTATGAAACTAATGTAACACCCCAACCGATGGCGGAAACATCGGGGTGTCACGTAAGAATGAGTATACAGTAGCACCTGGTAATCCAAATTTTATTTTAAATTGCAAATATACAAAAATAGAAATACATAAAGGGTTTTAAATGTGGAAATTCTAATACATCACAAAAGACCAAGCAAGCATAGACTTCAAATTATCTTCATGAAATACTCTAGTCTTCATGCATCATTATTTCCTGTTGAGTTGTAAAAATTGGGGGGGGGGGGTCAACTAGAAGTTGGTGAGAATACATAATCCATGTTAAGCAAATAGTTTAAGTATAAAAGTCTAGCAATTCGTATGTCTATCGTAAATTTAAGTCTACATGAATAGTATAATATGTTGACATAATCAAACCTCCGACTAGTTTAGGTCCATCCCGTCATCTACGGTTCACCTTAGTAACATGTTGGAACGATAACAATCACCCACGTTACCTATGTAGGAGGTACACGTATCCGGGTGGGGTTGTCAATCCAATAGATTTATTATTGAGTATCACCGGCTTGGCCATAGCTAATGATTATGTAATGTTGAAACTCGTTGAAACTCGTTGAAACTGTTGACTAATTCATGAGGCAATAAAGTTTACTACTAGACATGCATGTTGAATTGCTTAAAATGTTGCAAGTATAAAGAATCGCATAAACATGGTTACGTAAACTCACCTTGGTATAGTATTAGGTATTGAGGAATAGTATAAGTGTAGCCCAATAGATTGCCAAGTATCACCCTATGTATAAGGCAACAAATAAGTCTAAGTCTATCTAGTCTATAAGTATATTCTAGGGTTTCGATTTGGGGATATCCAATTGTTGAATTTATAATAAAATGTTAATTAAATAAAGGGAAATTTGATAATTAAATAAATGAAAGTCTTTTTATAAAATTTGAATTTAGGATGATCACAATATTGTGTTTGAAGTATAAAAATAATTTTTATAAAATTATTTTCTTTAAAATAGATTATTAAATCTATTTATTACAAATTGCCAAAATTAAACTTTAATATTTAAAAATACTAAAATTAAAGAATTATTATTTTAAAAATCATATTTCTATTCTAAATATCCAGAAATATATTTGTATAAAATTTTGGTGCAAAAATAATAAAAATTGAATTTATTATGATTTAATTATGATTAAAACTAACAAAAATTGATTAAAAATATAAAATAAATGATTTTTCAGAATTAAAAATCATTTCAGTAAAGTTTATCATTGTACAAACTCAGGATAATTTTTGTAGAAATTTATAAAATTGTTTTGATATTTTAATGGATTTTTATAAATATAATAGCATAAAATTGATTTAATTATTATAAATATTAAATAAATGAATTTCAGAAAACTAAAAATTGTAAATAAAAATTTTACATCAGATTTGATAAAAATAATTTTTTTAGAATTTATAAAAAGGTTTTAATATTTTAAAATGAATTTACAAGTTTAAATGTAATATATATATATATATATATATATATTATATGGTTTGTTTTAAAAATGATAAATAGTGGAAAAAGGGTGCCCAAGCCGGGACTCGAACCCGGATGGTTAAGGTTACCAGCATCAGTCACAACCACTTGGCCTAGGCCTGTGGTTGTGATTTATCTCTGTTTTAAAAAAAATATATACATTACGCGAAATCAGTTTTATCCCCAAATCATCATCCACGAACCCTAGATCTGCAATTAATTGATTCACTCATCAATAGCCCAATTAATCATGGGGCTATTGATGAGTGATGGCCGATATACAAAACCCACAGGAAAAATTGGACTTACAAGCTTGTTTTGAACACGATTGCTCGGTCAAGTATAAAAGTCAAAATTGTATTCGTGAAGCACAAACAGAGTGAATTGAAGAAGATTGGTGGTTGAGAGAAGATTATTGGCAAGTTGTAATGCTTCGCAAAGGATCAATTTATATAGTGGATCAATGGGTCGATGAATTGGCAAGGTTGACCAAGGATTAAAGTCCATACGCGTAAAATGATAAATTGGTGGTCAATTGATGGATGTTAATCGTATATCCTAGTCACTGATGGCCGATAATTTTGATTCCATGTTAATTAGTCCAAAAAACGCGTGAATTAAGATGATTAGGTTAGTCAAAATGGAAAGTTTTGTACTTGGTTCTTCGTCCCTGTTGCTGCACATCACAGCAGACAAAACAAAAGAGAAGGGTGGGCTTTTATACATTTTAAGTTGGATTTTAAACCAACTAAGGGTGTGGCCCAGGTGGTGTAAACGCGTGTGTGGGTGTTTGGTTTGGCTCCGGTTCGAGCCTCAGCGGGGACACCATTTTTTTAAAAATGTAAGGGGAAGGAAGAGGGGATTGGGCCGGGTATCCAGGTGGGCCGGGATTTGTGGGCCTTGTGTTAGGGAAGTGGGCTGGATTATCTAAGGGTGTTGGGTTGTTTGTGGGTTTAGTCAAGAAGTTTTTTTTTTAACACATCATAAATAAACAAATCTTATATTTATTATTATTATTATATATATATATATACATATATACATATATATATATATATAAGTTGGTCGGAAAATAAAACTTAAGCACGTTATGAATGATAAAAAAAATAATATACGTATTAGAATCTGAAAATTTTGCGATGTTACAACTAATCCCGGGGCCGAATACGTAATGTATTCGGATGAAGAAATGTCTTGTCCGACACCTGAAAGTGAGGGATATCGATACGAGAGGTTGGACGGGCATGATAGTGATCGTGACTGCTCTTCGCCCGAGTCAATTGCGTATTCTTTCTTTTTTTAGCTATGTTTAAGTAATGTTTTAAATAGGTATATGTTTTATTAATGTTATAAGTAGGTTAATATATAATTTAGGTTTATGTAATGTTTTTAATTTTGTTTGTATAATATTTGATTGTTAATTTTTAATTTTAGTTTTTTTTCTTTTAACGGTTAGTTTCATTAAACATTAAACATAATGCAACAATTGCCATGCCGCAACATGGTTAAAATTCATCCCGTGTGCATTCACATAGTTGGCGTGCGTGACTTGGATTGCCATATCTTCATGAAGACCAGGGTGCTCCGCAATCGTGTCTTCAAAGAAGGAGTTCCTTCGGTCACACTTGGCGAAGAGATCCGCCACTTATTAATGAGCGAATCCATGTTGCGGTCATTTGTACCGGTTAGTCGATTCAATTCCATCGACACGTTGCGCCAAAACGAAGCTTTCCATAAACCGGGAGGATGATTTGTGTTTTGGACATCCATATACGCCCTCACTAACACGATCTCCTCATTTACATTATACCGAGACATTTTTACGAGATGATTAAAAGATGATTTTGGCTTTGGCATTAGAAATTATGGGGTTTTATAGGTTAAAAAAAACTAGCCGTTAGGATGCAACCATTAGAAAATTTATTACCGTTTGAAAAAAAATGGTTACTTTTTTTAATTTAAATGAAAATAAATAAAAAAAATCAGTGGAGTGCTGCATCCAAAACTGTGTTTTAATGGCATGATGTGACAGTGCAGTATTAGTTGAAATCAATGAAATTGAATTTTTTTTAAGCTAGCACTAGGGCTGCAAATGAACCAAACGAACACGAACAAAGCCTTGTTCATGTTCATTTGTTAAGAAAATTACGTGTTCACGAACAATTCATGAACACTTACCGAACAAGATTTTCTGTTCGTGTTTGTTTCTTAATTTTGTTCATGAACGCACACGAACACAAACGAACAGTAATGAACACAAATAAGTGTTCATGAACGGAAACAAACACAAACGGACATATATTAACTTTTGAATAACATCGAATTCACATGCATTAAGACATTAGCTATATCCACCCAAAATATAACATAATTGTCCAAACATACTTAGTATCGGAGAAGGTCGTTGGAGGTGGAGAACATCAATGCTGGAACATGGAAACATATATTGGATACAAAAAGTAGGTTTATTGATCTCATATAATCATATATTTACCTCATATATATTATTTACTGGGTAAAATAAATAAAAATAAAATAATATAAAAAAAGTATAAAAATTAAAAACCTTAATAAACTATCGAACACAAATGAACACGTTACCGAACGTTCACAAACATAAACGAACGAACGCGACCTCTGTTCATGTTCATTTGTTTAACTAAACGAACAAAATTTTTTATTCGTGTTCGTTCATTTATGAAACGAACGAACACAAAAGAACTTCCCGTCAAAGGGTTCATAAACTGTTCACTAAAAGTTTAGTTCGTTTACAGCCCTAGTATCACCTTTCCCCAAAGATGGGAAGAAGAAGAAGAAGATTACACACTTCATCAGTATTCTCACCCTTTTATATATCCACCTGGTTTTTGTTTTCCCATTAAGTTGGGTTGTGTACTTGGGCCTTTAACTGTTGGGCTCTACATAACATTAATCTACTTTTTCTTTGGGTTAGTTTTGTTTTAATTATACGTAGCCCTTCACAAAAAAAAAAAAAAAAAAAAAAAAAAAAAAAAAGTTATAGTTAGAGCGCCACGTCATAAACAAGGGGAGGCGTATGTTAGCAAGAACATCTGAATAAGAAAAAGAAAGACAGTAAGGTGGGTGAAGAAACTGATGAGAGTGGGCGGACATCTCAAAGACATTTCTATTTACCAATAAATATTATATATATATATAAATCTTCAACTTATAAAACAACAACAATAATATTAATCTCCATTCCATTCCACTTCTATCCACCATTCATTCATTTCCCCTCATGGAGTCTGCAGCTATCTTGCGCTCTTTCAACTGTAATTTCCCTATGCATCTTTTCATGCTTATTCATGTCATCATATTTCTTAATTTTTATTATTTTATTTTATAATCATACGACTGTTTCAGCATACTGTGTTTCATTTCATTCCTTATAGATCCAGTTAGCTAGCTGTTATATCATATTTTTTTTTAATTTTTTTTTTCTGATTGAGCTATATTTGATACATTTTTGATGTGTTCTGATTGTGTAAATGCCAGCTTCGGTTTGATCGATTTAAGCTATGTGTTAGGGTTGGAATAATTTGAAACTCTCTATGTTTTTTGTTGTGGTAGTTGGGGGGGGGGGGGGGGGGGTTAATTAGTAGTAACAAACTGGTTTAGTAGTCTAGGCTTCTTCGAATATCTGAACTGATATGAGCGAGTTACTGTCGGAGGCTTATGCAATTGACGATCCTTTTTTATGCTTTGAACTGTGATTTCATCTCTTTCTGATGAACAGTTTTGTACCGGATGATCATAAATTAAGATTTGTTTTAAAACTGGATGCGGAGCTCTCACATGTAGCACCGATTTAGATTATTGAGGCTAATAAGTGCGCAAATAGGTAGGTTTATGGTTTATAAAAATTGGATAAATGCATGCACCCTATCTAGGCAGTGGGCTCTAATGCCATGGAAAGGGGTTAGTTGTGGTTTTCGCCTTGTAAACAATTTGTTATTAGTGGAGAGTCTCGTTGGATCATGTAATATGAAAGTAGGGGTTGTGCGTAATTAAAAGGCCTTTTTCTTTACATGTGCAAGCACTTTTTGTTATTGAAGAGCAGCATTGTCTCGAACGTTTGTGTTCTCAAGGACAATTTTTATTTGCTCATTGTTCTCTGTCTCCTGTGTGGATTTTGTCAAATGTACATACGTTTTTAAGTTTTGTCTCAGATATCAATTCCAATGAAATATCAGAGTTTAAGGATATCTGTATACGTTCTTAGCCATCTCTTTTATTACATGGCTTGTAGCGTTTATTTTTTTTTTCTACCAAGGAGTTGTCTAAAAATATGTATTTACTTTTGTTTTTGTGAAATTGAATTTTATATGTAACATTATGATTGCAGACTCTGTGGGCACTGTTTCACCTTTGCGCTCTGCAGGCGAAAGACTTGGTGTGGTTTCAATGCATAATGCATCATTTGGTTGTGATTTTCTTTCTTCTCAGAAAAAGCGGGCAGCGGCTCTTGTGGCATGTGTGAAGTCATCTGAAGTTGCTGTTGTTGAAAAGTCCAATGGTGAGTGTTTTCTTTTAAGTTAAAACGCCAACTTCTATGGCATTGATCAATCATTATTATTTTAACAAAATGAGAAAAAAACCTTGTTTCTTAATGTGATTTTTTTTTCATAGTAAATGACCCCTTATTTTTCAATCCCATTGATACTATAATGATTTCAAGATGAGACTAGTTAGATCCAAATTATTGCATAAGTTCAAAATTTCTTTTCTCTATTCAATACTGGTGCATAGGGATACCACCAACAATCAATGCGATTCTTGTTTTTTTTTTAATGATTATGAGTTTGATCGTAGCTGAGGATGATGAAGACACGATTTCGGTATTAGCACCAAGAAATAACATTTTCTTACCGGTGAGGGGGTGTTTCTTGATTACATCACTCCACGGAGGGCCTTCAAACAACCCTGCGAAATTGTAGTCTTTATAAACCGGACTGCACCGATAAGCCTTGAGCCTTCATGAGGTTCTCAGCTTTCATAATCTGAATGGTTCGTTCACAAATTTTGTACCATTAGTGACTTCTCACCATCACTGAGTGTCTAAAAGGGAACAAGTTTAGTTGGACTAAGAGGCCAGAGAGGACTTTACGATACTAAAGCAATTAAGCAAAATGTAATCGAGGCTCTTGTGTTGATATTACCTGCCTTATTTTAGTATTTGGCTCTAGTAGTGGACAAATATAAAAGCAGGATGCATATATCTTTAGTTTTTATTTTGTTGGTCTTTTGATTTATCATACAAGCTTTTCCAATAAAAAGATTTTCTATTCTCTTTTTCTAAGCATTCGGTTCTAAAGCATCACTGAATCTACATTTGTTAAAACCGAGACCCACCAATACTAAATGTTGAGGAACTCTTTTTTAGTTCATACATGCATTAGGTGTGAGGTAACCCAAGCCAGCCCATAGCCTTTTTAGTGAGAAGTTAAATGAGACAAGGCACAAATACTCTTTAACATATGTCATAGAAGTCTATGCAATATTCCCCAACCTAGAGCATTAGTGCATGTTCATTTTATACTCTGAAAATGAAGTGCTAAAAAAATACATCAACGGACACCAAAAGCGGAAACCGTTGCATGCCATGTGGTTCAAGTTCATGCAAGCCTATAGCTTTTCAATCAAACATAAGGTAGGGACATATAACAAGTAGGATAATGTCTAAATACTGCAAGTTCAAATTCTGAGGTTTGAAAGAGTCACAGAGTTCTATAACGATGGCCCCAACTTTGCAGGTTATGGTGGAAGTGTCAAGACCAACACCAACACTACTCATGACGTCATTCATGTTGTGTGTGGTGGTGGGGTATCCGTGCCATTTGTCTCGTGGGTGAACATGAGTCTTAATTTTGTTGTAGGGCTGCCACAAACCCAAACGATTAAGGATTAGATTATGGTGGTAGTGGATTGATTCTCTAAGATGACACACTTCATTCTTCATCACAAGACATTTGATGCATCATAAGTAGCACGTTCATTTATCATTTATGTAGGAAGTTATGTGATTACATGGTGTGCCTTAACCAGTCACTTGTAACTGTGAAACATGTGAGCCTTTTTTTGACTTAACTTTGTGATTCAGGCATTCAGCTTGCCGCGTTGGTTTTAAAAGTCACGAGGCACTCCAATGCTTCTTGATCCCAAAAGCCACTGCATGTTACGTGAGCCGTGCTCGTCACGTAGGCGAGGCTTTCACTCTTAAAAAAAGATTAATAATACATGGTCAACCGCATCATGCTTCTAAATCTTAAGTTATTGCGTAATTCACGCCAATAAGACTATATAAACATAAGGAGCGGGAGGATAAGCGTCCCAAACAAGTCCTCTTGAAGGACATAAAGAGGAAGACATGGTGTGGTTTCGGCTCGGGAAGGATTGATTTTCGGAGGTATGTTTAGAAAATTGCAGACACGAGTCGATGGCCAGTTTAAAGTGCTTAAATGGAATAACGACAATGCCAACCCACAAGATTTATTTGCTTGGGAATACATGTATCGCCCCCACCCTTTTGGTGGAGTGGCATCCAGGTGAAGAGTGAATACCAGTGGTGCCGGTTCGACTCGGATGGGGGGGGGGGAGGTTTTACCGATTATTCCACTCTCGTGCCTTCGGGCGGGTGGAGCCATGGAGGTCGGGTTTCCGCGCATCTAGAGCCAAGGGGCTGGCGGTGGTTGAGTAGTCGACCTTCGTCACAACGCCTGGTGTCATGGTGGTTGTCACGTCGTTCCTTGCCGTTAAAAAAAAATGTATCAGCAACATTCACAGTGACATATTTGTCCCCTTAGGTTATTGATGAGGAAACCTGCCAAAAGGAAGAGATTGGTAGTGTCCTGCTAGATTCGAGGGCGAATCTTTTCTAGCAGGGGGTATGGTGCTAGTAATACCATCCACGATCAGTGGGATGTTTAATTTGACTCATGATATTAGCCAATAATTGTCGTCGATCTTTGGTCATTGATTGTTTAAGGTCATTGGTGATTTTCATATATGTTATCTTAGTTTTGACAATAAACATCAATTTATCTCATGACTGCGTGGTAAATTATTTTGCTTGAAGTAGAAATAAAACTTCAGAATTTTGGTCCCAAGAATTCTCTGAAATTGACTCTTCTCCAACAATAGAGTTTGTACTATACAAAGTATCTGCATTTGCTAGCTGGATGTAAATGTATTTATGTTTTTACTGTAACACTAATAATCTTCATGTGTGCTGTTTCCGTCTTAAGGATCTGTGGAGAAAAAAACTTCAACAGGCGCAACCTTTCCTAACGGCTTTGAGGTGAATGTCTTCAAACATAACTCTGTTTACTTCAATACACAGAGTGTGCGTTTATAGTTTTTACTCACATTCTTACCATTTGTTATCAGGAACTTGTCCTTGGTGTCTGTGACGAGACACAGATTGCTGAGCTGAAGATGAAGGTAAGTAAGCTCTTATAGCGGTAATTAAATATTGTGACTATTATGTTTGAGATTAAATATGAAAAGTATTTGTGTATATGTAGATTGGTGGATTCGAAATGCATCTCAAGAGAAACATTAAATCAGCAGAAGCAATCATCCCTATTGCTTCGCCTACAGAAGCACCACCCATCCCTAGCAAACCAATGACTGAATCTGCCCCTGTTACCCCACCATCGCCACCAACTTCTCAAAAAGTAACCCCGTTTATGAATATTCCTGTTGAAAAGTCAAAGAAGTTAGCAGCACTAGAAGCTTCTGGAGCTAGTGGATACGTTCTAGTCTCGTGTCCAACGGTATAATATTGCATACTATATATTCTCTATGCAATAGCCGTTGCGGGTTAATATCTCATCTTTTGTTTTTCTTCTATTATCAGGTTGGAACATTCCGGAAAGGCAGGACACTCAAAGGGAAGAAGCAGCCTACTCTCATTAAAGAGGTAAATTTTGCAACACGTGACCTGTTTTTTTTTTTTTTTTTTTTTTTTTTTTTTTTTTTTGTCAAGGAGACCCGTTTTGTGGGACCCATATTCCTTTGTAGTCACTTAAAGTAGGTAGCAAAACGGGTTCTGATTGAAGCATATACGTTTTGTTATTGGCTGGGTTGATACTCTTTGTATTAGTGTGTCAAATACGATAACCATAATTATTGTTTTAGTAACAATATAACATTTTGAGTAAAATGACTTTGGGAGGTTTTATGGCTTACGCTTTAGGGAATTTTTGACCCGTTTGGCCATTTAAAGATGAAATTTGGCCCAGATCGACCCATTGACAAGTAAATGAGTTGAAATTGACACCTTTAAATAATATTTAATACCATATTACTGGATGTGTTTGTGTTTGCATTTATACAGGGTGATGTTATCAAGGAAGGACAAACTATATGCTATTTGGACCAGTTTGGCACTGAACTTCCAGTGAAGGTGAGATATTATCCTCTGTTAACGGTTTTTCCTAATTTAACAAAAACAACAATAATAAATAAATAATAACGTGACCTTATGTTTTGTGAATATCATTATGCAGTCGGATGCAGCTGGAGAAGTAATAAAGATTCTCTTCGATGATGGAGGTATGATATCCCCTTGAGTTTTTCTGGTTGTAGAACAAATAACCGCGGATAAATAATTCGATTTTTATGTCTTTTTGTTAATTAGATTGTTATTTTTATGTTTTTTGACGTATAAATTTGTGAATCTACAGAGGCAGTCGGGTATGGAGATCCCCTAATCGCGGTGTTGCCGTCGTTTCATGCTATCCAGTAAAATAAGATCGACAGTCAGTCACATTCGCGTAGTTTTTGGGGTCCTGAGGCTTTGTTGTTTACTTCTGAACTCATATCTTTTGTATTCTTCATATTGGTAGCATTTTCAAATTCGCTAATTTTTGTGGGATGAACTTGACTTCAGATCTGCAACATGAAAGAAAACAGATCATAATTTCGACGACTTGAAAGCTTATAATCTGTATCTGTCTTATGCCAGATGATATATCATGACCACTTCTTATACATGCCAGATGATACAACCTTCTTGACCCAATTTTAGGTAGAACTAGTGGTGTGGTTCTCCTAGTCCACCTCTTGCTCTGAATCTAACCATGTGGTCAAACTATAAATATGATTGTAAAACAACACTTATCATGTTCAGGCCCGTCTCGGTAGTAAGGTCACCCTGTTTTTCACCTTTTCGGGTATGAGTAAAACCGCCAACCACAAGAAATCGTTAGGTCCCTGATGAGCTTGAGCTCTGAGTTACACCGACGGTCAAGTCAGTATGTATATTGGTGTTGGTCCAAAGTCACGAATCTAATAGTAATACTGATAAACAAACACAGATCTATGACCAAAACATTAATCGGTTTGATGTTTTGACTCAAAAGTGTAAGAAAACTAAGAAAAAAAATGAAGAACACACTCAAACATAAACATGATCTTTCATAGATGATTGTCCAAATGATTTACAGTAGGTTACTGACTTGCTAAACAATTCCAGATCTAATTCTCTTGGTGAAATCTATCCCAAACGCTTACAAATGAGAGAAAAGCAAGACTATTTGTAGACAACCACCTACTATCATAGGTGCCCTAAGAGTGTCGCCATGAGTGATGGTGACACTCAAAGTAATGTCGTTATTTCCCATGGTGACATTCGGGTTACAATTACTGACATTGTTGCCCAGAACGAAAGTAACTACAAAATGCTGAATCTAGCCCTTCGACTTGCATTCTCCACATCTTCAGCCCTTGCACTTTCCGGATAGGTATACAACGGTCTATTTTAACCCAACAATTGGATGTAATGAACATAAGCATGAGTGCATGTATAAACATAAATAATATATTATAGGCTAAGAGTGAGAGTAGGAAAGAGATGAAGATAAAATTATCTTGTATGTTACGAATAAGTCATTTAGCTCTCTTATGACTTATACAAACAAGGAGATGGTCTTGGGCTTAGCAATAAAGGGCCGACCCATAATGAGCTTGAGCCCACTCGTTTGGGCCCAAGTTAAGGGTACTTATACTTCAACTTAAACCGAGTATGGTGGTGGTTGTTTGAACTGGACTTTACCGTGGAGATTTTGAAACAAGTTCTTGTTTCCTAGCAAAATCTTGTCTTTATATCATGCTTGTCAACTTAGCAAGTAGTATCATCTACCCCTTTCTCATTCTACTAGTAAAGTTAATAATTTGTTTGCATTGAACCTTATAATCCGTGAACATCTCATGTTATGATCATAAATGGTTTTAAATATTGTGTTTTGTTCTTGGATGGCTTTTCACACTTTTTTGTATGTAATTCCTTTTGGTGGCGGATCCAGAGGGGGTTCCAGGGGTTCCCAGGAACCCCCTCGATTCGGAAAAAATTAAAAATTTTAGTGAAAAAAGTTGAAAAAGTAGTGAAAATCTATGAAAGGAACCTCTTGGAAATCATTCATGGATTCGCCACTGAATTTCCATTACGTTCAATATCCGAGGTGCTTGAAGTGTTCAAAAGCTTCGGTTCCTTGATCTTAAATCAGTTTAAACGAAGACATTCAAGGATATTAATGTGATAAATGACCAAAATCTGAAAACTATGCTTTCAACACCTTTTCTAAAAGTATGACGTACAATAGTTTTGCTTAGACTATGCGGAGTGGGGGCGGGAGAGAGGGCGGGAAGGGGGGGGAACACCGCCGCAAGGCAGCGTGGAGAGGGGCGGGAGTGGGGGGGGGGGGGGGGGGGAGGAAAGCCACTGGCGTGGGGCTTGGGGTGGGGGTGAGGTGGCAGCGATCTATTGGTCAGTTTTTTTTTTTTTTTTTTTTTTTTTTTTTTTTTTTTTTTTTAACTTTAACACAATATAATATTATTTCCTTCCCCCTCTCTTCCCCCCTTCCACTCCCCACAATTATTTTCCCCCCCACAAGGGTCCCACAAGTGCCACATGACGCTTCATCCCCCTCTTTCCCGCCCCCCACTCCTTATAGTCTTATGCACATATACATTTTTTTTAAACAACGGATGAATCTAAACAAAATATGCTAACAATTTCATTGGGATCATTTTTCCAAGTCTTCTCTCCTCTCAAATTTTTTGTTGAAACTCTTAACATTGCTATCCATTTAATAAATCTTATTCCCATTGCTAGTCTGCTACCTTGAATTTTCGAGCTTTAAGTATTTAATCGGTGATTAATCGCTAGTCCTCACTTTACTGACTAATTTTAGGCTAATCACTCAATTAATCGGGGTGTCGCGATTAATCACCGATTAGTCGGACCTAAAAAACTCAAAATTGGGTAAAATATGAATTCGAACGGGTCAAAACTAGATAAAATCAATCAAATAAAACAAGTTCTTAGCTCAAAATTGGATGATAATCCATGATTTAGAAGCAAAATTGATGAAACTCCATGAACCCTAGTTGTGTCTTATGGTTCCTTATGATGAAAGAAGGAATGAGGAGGAAAAAAACAGGATATGGTGAACGATGGAGGTGATTAGGGTTTTTTAAGTTTATGTATTTTAATATTTAACCCCCTCCATATTCACTAGTTTATATTTGGCCCCTAAACTTATAAATTTATACATATAAGGTATAAAATTAGCATTATATATGTATAAATTTGGAAAAAATATATATAAATCCAATCCGAATAATCCCGATTAAAGATTGATTAATCCCGACTAATCACTAGTCGGTACTCCACCGGCCGACTAGCGCCTAGCGAGTTCTACAACATTGGAGATATGTACCCGTGCGTGCGCACGTCACCACATCTACACAACATGTCAGCGGGAGCGCTGACCAAATCTTCTAGAAGCCTGCGCACGTAACCTCGTACATGGCAGTTGTAATCCGACAAGGAAAGGGACATGCAGCCAATCAGAGGCCGTTATTCCCTGCTCCATGATCACTGGCAGGTACGAGGTACAGAAAAGGACAGAAATAACGACTACAGGACACGTGGACCAATCGCAGGGCGCCAGCTCCGATAATGCTAACGGCCTGCGATCGTACAATACAACTGTCATTCTCAATCCAGCCAATCACAGGACATCTCGAAGGCCTATAAATACCCTTTCTCCCCAAGGAAAAGGGTTCATTCACTCCTCGACAAGAAAATACTTAGAGATTTCGGTGATAGTTGTGAAAGATAGATTATAGTCGAAACATTGTAATAATCTGTATTTGAGTATCTGTAATCGTCCAAGCAAACATCAATAAAAATATCTCTTAATTGTGCTCTTATATTTGGATTGTTATATTGGTGTTTCTTCAAACGGTGATTTACAAAGTAAAATAACAACCCTAAAAATTTGAAAACCTTCAACTTAGAAATGTATCCAAGAGCAGGGGCGAAGGATAGTGGGTGTGTCCTGGCCCCCTCTGTTTTTAGCGCAGTGGTGGAATTTTATAATTTTCATAGGTAATTTTTATATGAATTGAGTCTGGCCCCACCGATTTAATCTTCTGGCTCCTAGCCTCCTACCGATCGAAAAAAAATAAGTCCGCCCCCATCGATTCAATCCCTAAATTTCGCTACTGTCCAAGAGTCATACAACATGGTCTATAGGCCGAGTTGATACTAAAAGATCTTAGTTTCTCATTATGCAATGATAAGCTATTATTGTCTGACATCTCCATAGAGGCATAACAAGTCACAACTTTTAGTGATTTGCAACTACAACTACAGTCTGTAGGTTCACGTACAACATGTAGCAAAAAGCCAAAGGCGTTATAGTCTAGCGACATTTTGGTGGTGAGATAAGACTTATGAACTATAAGATTCTGAGTTCGAATCTCATAAGGGGTTTTTCTCATAATTAAGAGCTTCCTCCTGAATTTGTGACTTGGTGGTGGAATATGATGACATGGTAACACTGGTGGCACGATGATACTCCAGTAGTTCGTGAGTGATTCCAATTGACCTTTAAAAAAAAGCATGTAGCAAAAATTCCATAAGAAACCCAATAAATTTAGGGCCGTAAACAAACTAAACGTTTGACGAACAGTTTGTAAATTGTTCAACGGGAAGTTCGTTTGTGTTCGTTCGTTTAATAAATAAACGAACACAAACAAGAAATTACGTTTGTTAAGTTAAACAAACGAACATGAATAGAGGCCGCGTTCGTTCGTTTATGTTCGTGAACGTTCGGTAATGTGTTCGTTTATGTTTGTTTGTGTTCGATAGTTCATTAGGGTTTTTAATTTTTTATATTTAATTGGAGTACTTCAAATTTTCCAGTGGTAGATTATTTAATATTTAATATATATATATATATATTAGTGTATCACATGTTAATATTACTTTAACTATTTTAACTAATTGTTATTTTTTGTGGGTTAAGCGAGAATTTCAAGTTTAATATGATACCTTTGTGTTTTTATAAGACATTATGTGATCAAGATTATGTCACATATCGAGTAAGTGGATTAGTATATTTTGGGCGGACAATGTTAGCAATGACATGCTAATTTTCAGAATTTAATGTGTTAGTTTGTGTTCTCTTTTTGTTCAGTAAGCATGTTTGTGTTCGTTTACGTTCATTTGTGTTTGTTTATCTTCGTTTTTGTCTGACACCTAAAGTTAGCAAATAAATACAAACAAAAACAAATAGAAATCCCGTTCTGTAGGTGTTCATGAACACGTTATTTCCTTAACAAATGAACACGAACAAAAAATCTCGTTCGGTAAGTGTTCGTGAACAGTTTGTGAACACGTTAATTCCTTAACAAACGAACATGAACAAGGCCTTGTTCGTGTTCGTTTGGTTCGTTTACGGCCCTACCAATAATACTAACCACCACCACCACCACAACCGGAAAAAAACTGGCTGATTTCTTTATAACCGGTGCTGTTCCGAGCCACTAACCACCACCACCAACACAACCGGCGGTGCTGGTGATGGAGCACTTGGCCACGACGGCGTTTTTATATCCACCGTCGTTGTCTCCACCCTTGCTCAACACCTCTGTAATCACTTTCGAATCACCTCTCAGGTACTCCACATACTGATAAGGGAAGAATAGAATAACAGAGAAAGGAATTACACAACTCAAAGGTGAGGACTTTTCCCCCCCAATTCTATTATTTATAAGATCGTTATTGACAGTTACAAGAATAGAACAATTACACAATAGACCCTCTAGTTATTCTTATTACAATTAAGTCCCTGTAACTAATTCTATTCTAACAATACTCTCCCCTTATAACAGTCTTGTCCTCAAGACTGTAGGTCCTTAGTAAATTCCGGAAATCTGAGAGATAGCTCCTGCAAATCTTCCCATGTTGCATCTGCTGGAGACATACCCTGCCAATGAACCAGAACCTGAAGTGATCCCTTATAACCCTTTTTGACCCATCTTCTCTCTAGGACAGCTGCAGGTTGAAGGTGAAACCTGGGTTCAGTGGGCAATGGAATGACAGTAGAGGGTGGACCATGAGCCTGCTTTAGAAGGGACACATGAAATGTATGATGAATCTGCACATCACTTGGAAGATCCAATCTGTAAGCTACAGCTCCAACTCTTTCTAACACCAGAAAAGGACCAAAATACTTTGGAGAAAGCTTGGTGTGTTTAGTCATTCTCATAGTGGCTTGGCAGTATGGATGCAGTTTAACAAAGACCCAAGAGCCCACTTCAAAGTTCCTTTCTGTTCTGTGTGCATCTGCCAACTGTTTCATTCTGTTCTTAGCCACCTCTAATGAGTTTTTCAACACTTTAATCATTTCCTCTCTATCTCTACATAGATCATCCACTGCTGCTACCTTAGAATCTTTAGGAATGTAAGGTATGAACACAGGAGGAGGATATCCATAAAGGGCTTCAAAAGGACTCATTTTTATAGTTGAATGGTAACTAGAGTTGTACCACCATTCAGCTAATGGTATCCATTTAGACCACTCTTTGTTTCTGTTCATAGTCATGCTTCTCAAGTATGATTCTAAGCACCTATTGACTACCTCTGTTTGACCATCTGTTTGGGGATGGTAAGCAGTGGATAAGGCCAAGTTAACCCCATGTAGCCTAGTAAATTCTTTCCAGAAATTACTAACAAAAATGGGATCCCTATCTGAGACAATGGTCTCAGGCCATCCATGGTGTTTAAACACATGATCAAGAAATTCTTGTGCTACAGTGGCAGCAGTGAAGGGATGAGTGAGTGGTATAAAATGAGCATACTTAGTAAGCCTATCAACTACCACCATGATGGTATCTTTGCCCCCTGACTTAGGCAAACCCCCTATGAAATCCATTGAAATGTCAGAAAAAATGTATTTAGGGGTAGGAAGGGGTTGCAATAATCCTGGACTTGCTACTGTTTCATTCTTGCTCCTCTGACAAACATCACATTCCCTAATATACTGCCTAACATCCTTAGTGAGGCCCTTCCAACTAAAAAGTTGCTTGATCCTTTGCAATGTGACATGAATACCTGAATGTCCTGCACTAGCAGAATCATGATTCAATTGCAGGATCTGTTTTCTCACTTCTGCATCTTTGCCTACTACCAACCTCCCTTTCTTTGTCAAGAGAGTGCCATCCCAATGATAATTCTTAACCACCTTTCCTGATAACAAGTGGTCCAATTTCTCTTTAACAGTTGCATCAGATTGCCAAGTGGCCTTAATGCTTTCCAACAAGGAAGGATCATAGGTGGCCAATGTAATTGGTAGTAAAGTAGGACCTTGGACCCTTGACAGGGCATCTGCTGCCAAATTTAGTTTACCTTCCTTATAAGAGATTTCATAATCAAAGCCCATCATCTTTGCCAACCAAACATGTTGAAGTGGTGTGGTTACCTTTTGTTCTAATAAGAATTTTAAACTCTTTTGATCTGTTTTGATCAAAAACCTTCCACTAGCCAAGTAATGTCTCCAATGAGACACTGCAAACATAATGGCTAGTAATTCCTTCTCATAAACAGATAAAGCTTGTTGTCTTGGTGACAAAGCTTTACTGATATAAGCAATTGGGTGGCCCTGTTGCATTAATACTGCCCCAATGCCTAAGGCTGAAGCATCAGTTTCAAGAACAAACTGAAGGGACAGATTTGGTAATGCTAAAACAGGTGGGGAACTCAAAGCTTGTTTAAGGTTTTCAAAAGCTAAAGAAGCCTTATCAGTCCATTCAAAAGCCCCTTTTTTAAGCAATTCAGTTAATGGTTTAGCCATAATGCCAAAAGATTTAATAAACCTTCTATAGTACCCTGCCAATCCCAAAAATCCCCTTAATTGTTTCACATTAGTAGGAATAGGCCATGATATGATAGCTTCTACCTTTTTGGGATCTGTGGATACACCCTCTTTAGAAATAAAATGGCCCAGATACTCTACAGCTTTCCCTCCAAAGCTGCATTTGGATTTCTTGGCAAACAATTGGTGCTGTTGAAAAATTTCCAAGGTCAGAGTTAAGTGTTGAATATGCTCTTCAAGATTCCTGCTATAGATCAGAATATCATCAAAAAAGACCAGTATAAATTTTCTCAAGTACTGATGAAAAACTGAGTTCATCAGTGACTGGAATGTTGCTGGTGCATTAGTAAGGCCAAAAGGCATTACTAAGAACTCATAGAGGCCCAAATGTGTTCTGAAAGCAGTCTTTTGGATATCAGCATCATGCATTCTGACCTGATGATATCCAGATCTGAGATCCAACTTGGAAAAAATAGTGGCACCTTGTAATTCTTCAAATAACTCCTCAACTAAAGGAATAGGAAATCTGTTCTTCACTGTGGCTTGGTTAAGCTTCCTGTAGTCTATACATAACCTCCAGCTTCCATCTTTTTTCTTGACCAGGACTACAGGAGAAGCAAAAGGACTAGTACTGCTTCTGATCACCCCAGTGTTTAACAATTCTTGAACTGACTGTTCAATAATATTCTTTTGGAGAGCCTGATATCTGTAAGGTTTTTGATTGATAACTGTGTTTTCATCTTGAAGGATGATCCTGTGATCACAAGATCTTGATGGTGGTAACCCCTTTGGTTCACTGAAAACATCTTCAAATTGTGCCAAGACCTTGTCAATCTTCTCTTCCTTATCAGCTTCCAACACTTTGGTTGAATGTTGAAACTGATCCTCTTCTGAGTCCAGTTGCAGACTCAAAAGCTGAGCTGAAACCACATTATCATGGGCTAGCCATTGGCTCAATTTCTCAGCAGAACAAAGAGTAGGATCTTTGTTAGTGAACCCTTTCAATTCATGATAAGTGTCCCCTACCTTGTATTTCATCACCAAATCATTAAAATTCCAAGTAATATCTCCCAATGTTAACAACCATTGGATGCCTAACACCATGTCATAATTTTGCAAAGGCA
Organism: Ambrosia trifida; assembly: GCA_028751855.1. Lineage (NCBI taxonomy): Eukaryota > Viridiplantae > Streptophyta > Magnoliopsida > Asterales > Asteraceae > Ambrosia > Ambrosia trifida. Next base: position 12,561,931 of record CM054126.1, on the reverse strand, counting down.
ATACTAGCACATCAGTTTTGTACCACATGCCTTGCATAGCCCATTGAAAATCCACACACATGGTTACACAGTCTAGCATCTCTCCATTTGCTACTGAAACCCTCATGCCCTGAACCTTTTTCATTTGACACATCAGCTTCTTGGCTAGTCTGATGTCAATGAAATTATGTGTAGATCCAGAGTCAATCAAAATGATCAACTGTCTGGTTCCAATAGTGCCAATAACTCTCATTGTTGAAAATGAGGGAATACCAGTTATGGCATGTATTGAAATCTGAGGTTCAGTTAAAATCTTTCCCTCAAGGGCATTTTGGTCATTCATGGGTCCTTCACAATTTAACAATTCTGCATCCTCATCACTCTCATCATCTAGTTCCAGAATGAAAATTTGCTTGTTTTTACACTTATGTGTGGCAGTGTATTTCTCATTACACCCAAAACATTCACCTCTAGCCCTTTTTTCATTCATTTCTTTTCTGGACAAGGATTTATAATTCCCATTGGAGGTCAGTTGTTTGGTATTAACAGGAGTTGGTAATAAAGGTAAGTGTTGTGTGTTAACAGGTGGTTTGAGGGTGTTAAAAGTTTTATTGAAACCAGGACTATATTTTCCATAAGATCTGGAAGAAGATGTACCCATTGCTTTATTGGTTTTATCTTGAATCTTGGCCAAATGGTAGGCATGAGACATGTTAGTTGGCTGGAACATCCTCACAGGACCACCAATTTCAGGCTTTAAGCCTTTCAAAAAGATACTCACAGCATAAGGTTCAGGAATTGAAACCTTTAACAAACAAGCATCAAACATAGTGCAAAATTCTTCCAAAGAATCACCCTGTACCAAAGAAGTTAGGACCCCCATAGCATCCTCATATAAATTCTCAGAGAATCTTGAAACCATTGCTTCAGAATATTCTTTCCAAGAAATATCAGTAATTGGTACATTTTTGTTTTTTACAAATCTTTGATGCCACTTGACTGCATTCCCCTCTAAGTGAATTGCAGCGTACCTTACTTTGCAATTTTCAGGAGTTTCATCTATTGAGAAGAAGTGTTCACTTCTATAAATCCAGTCATCAACATCAGTGCCATTGAATTTTGGAAATTCTATCTTACCAACTCTGTGGAATCTATCTGTTTTAGTTAGATCCATCACTTGTTTGTTTGTGAATGTACTATTATCATTATGGTTGTTGAATACTGAAGTATTATTATCATTATGTTTATTATTATTATTATTATCATTCATATTTGGTACTGTTTTATTATTATTATCATTATTCTTTTGATTCATCTTAGCAAATTCATCTGTGAGTTTTGACAACACCGAATTGATGTTGACAAAATTTTGCTCAAATTTCTCAAAATTCTTATCATTTTTCTGTAATTGAGAATCCACCCTGATGAGTGTAAGTGCATGCTCATCTAATGTCTTCTTAATCACATTTTCTTGATCTTCTCCCGCTCTGTTCCTGGTAGTCATATTGATTTGAATGGAATGAATGATGTAAAGTGATTGGAATATGAATGGGATTAGACAGATCACGAATTGATCGATCTAAGGATGAACTGATCAACAATTGATCAATTCTGGTTTCAAAAAAATTGTTTGAACGAAAGGAATGGAAGAATATGGAAAAGAAATGGAGTAGAACAGAGTATGGTATTGATCGGATGATTGAAGAAGATGGTGGTTAATGGTGGTAGATGATGAGAGTGTGGCGGTTAAGGTAGTTAATCTGGTGGACGGTTATTATTGTTGGGTAACGGTATGAGCTGCCGAGAATCAGCTAGCTCTGATACCAATTGATAAGGGAAGAATAGAATAACAGAGAAAGGAATTACACAACTCAAAGGTGAGGACTTTTCCCCCCCAATTCTATTATTTATAAGATCGTTATTGACAGTTACAAGAATAGAACAATTATACAATAGACCCTCTAGTTATTCTTATTACAATTAAGTCCCTGTAACTAATTCTATTCTAACACATACCTTCTTCACTCAAATAATAATAACTAGGTATTAGTTGCCCGTGCTTCGCCGCGGGTGCGGCTGTTGTGCGAAACACGGCGGGAGCTCCTGTTGCGTTGAGTGTTTGGCGGACGTTAAAGTTCGCGCGTCGCTGTGGGAGCTCCTGTTGCGTGGAGGGTTTCGTGGACATAAAAGATAATATTAAGTGACTGTTATTCTTGCGTGAGCTTCAAAAAAATACTCTCGGCTAAAAGCTAAAAGTTTAGTGGTCAAAGTTTGAAATCCTAAAAGCTAAAAGTTAGTGGCCAAAGTTTTAAATCCTAAAGGCTAAAAGTTTGTTCGTCTAAGTTTGGTGGTCAAATTAGAAGAAAATAAAGTTTAACTAAAAGTTAGTGGCAGAAATAAAGTTAACGTAAAAGTTAGTGATCAATATATATATTAAAACAAAGACACTATTGAAGTGTCTTTGTATTAATATATACCAGAGTTTTAAGTTACCCGCGCTTCGCTGCGGGGTTGACAATTATGTTTCGAGTAAATGGGGCGTTATGATCTTTTTTTTGAACGGCGGCGTTATGATCTAATGTTTACGTCCATTTGCATCTAATAAGTGTGTTACTTGCCGAGTTGCCGTAGTTGATAACAACATTTACATAAGCGTGTTACCTATTTTGGTTGACAGAATAGTAAGTTTAAACTAAAAGACAGTTGGTTAACAAAAGATGCCTGCTTAGTTTCCTTGTGTATTTGCTGGGTATATTAATTGAAGCAATATATTATATTATATATCTCTGTATAAAGCAAGAAAGGTATTTCATCCCTTCTTTCTCTCTCTGTTACACTGTCTTCTTTTTGTGATTAGTCACCACCTCCACCATGTCTGTTCTTCACCTACAAGACCCATAAACCAAACATTCATGACAAATTAAGCAATCAATTAGATCGGTCTGAACACTTGCCGGAATCTATGGCCGCCACAGTTGGATCCATGAGATGATTTTTGTTGGGTGGCCCTCTAGTCACCATCGCCCCATCCTGATTCCTGCCGCTTTGAGCCTTCACCGTAAAAAGTTATAAACAACACAGTGCAATATCGCTGCCACTGCTGCATTGCGGCTCGGCCAAGTTGTCCCCGGTTTCGGTCGCCGGCTATTCAATCTGTACTTTAGGTCCCTCCACCGTCACAACAACAACGCCGCCAAAAACATCTTCACGTATGTCTAGTTGTCACGGCTGACGAAGAGCAACCCACACACAGTCGCAACGTCCCTTAGGTGGAAGGTGTTTGGTGTATACCTGACCTCCCGGCGGCACGAATGGTCGAACAACAACCGCTGGTAGTCGGATGGTCAGTTCTACCGCCGGTGGTGAAAGTTCTGACATCGGCCGTGACGTATGTGAAGTAGCAATAGCAATACTGTAGTTTCTCTAGTTTGAAAAGGGCACAATAGTAATTCTAACGTTCACAGCGTACTTTAGCATTACACACTATTAAAGTGTCTCTAAATTAATAGTATAGATAATAATAATAATCTCAAATTCATTCCTCACTTCTTTTGCTTCAATTATTGCTAAAACCATATCTAATTACCAACCATTATTCAAACCCTAGCTTTTATATAGCTATTCACTCTTTACCAAATAAATTGAAGGTATCTGCAAGTATCAAACATATTTAGGGAATCCAAACCTCCATTAACGACAGTTAAAGAAGCTTCCAGGCTTTTAATTCCACGTCTGCTGTTTGAACTCACGGCCGTTGAAGCGCCATTGCTGGCCGACCGGTTTAAGTTCGAGTTGCACACGCTTCCTGTAAGAATAGATCACTGCTGAAGTTCAATTCGCAGTTCGTATGAGCTTCGATAGTTGGATTCTTATTAGTTTTGTGAATGTGTTTGATTTGGAACAGGTGGATGCAAAGGCGGTAGCCGATGGGGATACTGTGACAGTCTATGTTAGTACTTTGGATGGTCAGGAGTCATCGCGTGTTCCACGAGAGGTAGAAGTGGCTGCGGTTGAACGTAATGAAGCACTGGCTGAAAGGAACTATACCAAAGCAGATGCATTGAAAAAACATATCGCAGACGCTGGCTATCGGTAATTGCATGTGCTTGTATCATAGTATAGATTTTACGGTTTTTCTGAATCATGTTTATATGTCGACGCAGGTTACTGCATACTGATAATAAGGAAATTTTAGCACGAAAGTACCGGATTAGACTAAGGTATATGGAACAGATTTGTGTTCTAAAAAGATATATCTGGTTTCTGTTTTCGAAGCTACATACTTACTTTTGAATAAGTCGATATGAGTTATGTTTGGTCTCTAACAAGTCGATATGACCTTGTAACTTCATACTGATAAAAAGTTACCCCTGTTTTAAGTTAGGCCCTTTTCTACCCCTCGCATTTGTCCATTTGCTCCAAATAGTAATACTTTGTACCACATTTTGATATGCCGCCTTGCCACCTCACAGTAAACATGTCTTGCTCTTCACTAGGAATTTCATAGTTCGTTGGTTTGGTGTAATATGAGTGAATGTAAATAGGGGAATAGACGCACCCGAGCGCTCAATGCCTTATGGAAAAGAGGCTAAGGATGAGCTTGTGAAGATAATTGAAGGCAGGTGTTTGAAAATTTTGGTATTTGGTAAAGATCGTTATGGGCGTTTTGTTGGAGATGTCTATTGTAATGGCATATTTGTACAGGTAATTTGGCTGCTGTCATATTTTCATGTCCCTGCAAATGCAACACAACTAATTTGTTAAATTGGATTTCACAGGAGTCACTATTGAAGAAAGGACTTGCATGGCACTACACGGATTATGACAAACGACCTGAGTTAGAGAAGGTTATTGATTACCGATCTGTTGATTGTGCTAACGACAATCATCTTTTTTTTTTTTTTTTTTTTTGTCTTGTGAGATGGTTGAATTGGTTTGATTTCAGTGGGAGAAAGATGCAAGGGCTAAGAGAGTCGGGTTGTGGGCTTCGACAAAACCTGAAACGCCGTGGGAATGGAGGAAAAATCGTCGTGAAAACAGACATCCACGCGTGCATGCCTAGTTGGCAAAGTGGGTCCACCTTTGTTGACGACAAGGCACCCTCGAGGTTTGTTATTGTTCATGTTGTTGCTACATTCAAGATTTGATCATTACAAAGCATTTAGAGTTTTAGTGGTTTCTTGATGTTAGTATTTATATGCTTTAGCATCTTATAAAAAGTCTCGCGGACAGATGTTACATAATGAGGTTAACACCCAGCTATAAAGTTTGTTAGTACCAGAAATAGGGGTTTTCATAAACCATTGAAAATTTGAAACTCACCGAAGCCAGTCGACGGTTCAAGATTCATAAGGTTCAGTTTTGACAGTTTAATGGTTCAAACGGTTGTATTACATTCACGAATCCTCTTTGATATAGATTTAGAAAAAAAAATAAAAAAATAGGGAGTTCAAATAACCAAAACCGAATTGTCAAACCGTTCAGCCAACCCACCCAACTCGGCTGCTTGATTTGACGTTTCCTGGCTCAGAATTGAAGTTAAAATCAGTTCAACCGAGCCGTGAACACCCTAGCAGAAAAGCAAGCATAAAATATACCTGGATGATTAAATAAAGTGCTTCAAATGCAATAAAGATTGATAAAACATGAAGGTTTATAATGTTACTATCTAATATCCCGAATATGAATAGAACAAAGCAATAACTTATACACAAAATCACTCTAAGCATATGTATATGCCCAGCAAACAAAATAATTTCCATGCACAAATCATAAAGGCAAAAATAATAAAAAGAAAAACACTTAAATTTCGTAACTTTCGTCTCGTTGTATACGTGATGGAACTGGTGGTTTGAGGGTTGCATCATTACCAGTTGAAGAATCTTCTTCAGTCATTGACAAATGCCTGTTCGGGTTCTGATAATCCTTCATATACCTGCTTAAAGTCGGGCTAGATAGGGTGCTTAGTTGATCTCTTTCTCGTGGCAAAGGCAATATCGTCATTTCATGAAATTCAGTCTCGTTTTTGTCATAAAACTTATCTTCCACAATATCATACGCGTTTCCTGTCCGCACTTCTTGAGCGAGTGAACACCAACAGCAGCATAGCCACAATGCACAATCAGTAACAGCAGGTTTACCACAACAGAAATTAGATGCTGGCAAATTAAACCTTTTCCTCATTTGAATCCTCCAAAATCCACCATAGAGTAAACCAAATAAACAAAGAAACACCCCTGTAATCCCTAAGATCTCCCTCACTGTCTCATTGTCAATATTAATAGCAGCCAAATTAAATATCCAAAATGGCGCCAAACAGAATAGCAAAAACGTTGCGATATGCACATACTTGTTTCCAAAACCAAGCCTCTCCATATTCCACCCGAACACGCAACAACTGCAAAACAACGACAAATATGCTAACGAGATATCCTCCCAAAAATCAAATATACCTCCGCTCCAGTTTGGACTACTTATGCTAGTTTTTGAATCGTCTTTTAATGCAAACGAGAATCTCCGTTCAGACGGTGCCAATATTTTTCGGGTCGACCCGGTACTACTCTCGGGATCATCTTTCCTTAGTTGGGATTCTTCATCAGAGCCAGTGTCGTAGTCCTTTCCTAGAGGACTCATGACACTGTAAACACCAGCAATTGCTGGGGCGCCGATCGCTACAGTGACAGTCAACGCCACTCCAATCGCTGGTCTTTCTGATCTCTTGTACCCAACATTAAGACCACATAACGCATATTGTGCAAAACAATTAAGATTCAACAAAAACACAACCACCATCATGTGTGCCCATTCATGAGGCTTGGAACTCGCGTTCTTGCAATACACTTTCCTCAACTTCGTAACATCTTCCAATCTCCATCGTATAAGAAGCACAAGATGATAAAGCCGTTGCGGGTGTTGATACAAACACATAAGCGTAAACAGCGCATTTAGAATCTGATTATTGACTTCAAACCACGCGTTCCTTTGTGATTTCCTAGGAAGCGCATGGTTTAACATACCCGTCATCACAAGGAACAAAATCGCCCCGGATATGGCCACACAAACTATCCATAACAAAAGAACCATGTTCATTGGATTCTTGATCCATTCTTTAGCCATACTCTTAAGCAACCCGCCATCGATTTTCTTACCTAAGACCCTGCGAATACTAGCTCGAAACGTATTATTTCTGATCGAAGGTGCAGCGTGTGAGTAGTCATCTTTCTCGTGCTCCAGCCGTTGAAATTTTACTGTCCGGATGTCTAGTTTACGAAATCCGTGAAAACCGGTGACTTTTTGATTGCCATGAACTTGATTTTGATCATCATCATCAACTCCATTGTTATCCATTGAAGAAATTGAAACGTGAATTGACTTAAATTTGATACACAAAACTGTATTTTCTTTGTTATGAACACAAACAATTCACGTTGTTCTTGAACTTAATTTGAATATGTAAGATGTCAAATCAAGTCAGTTATCTTTGGGATGTTCCCGGTTTGAGTCTTGTAAATGACAAAATGTCATGCACGGGTCAGGTGTTTTGGGTTTCCTTGGCGGCGGGTCGGGTCTTCAGCGCTGTCTGTGATTGCGGGTGTACGGGCTTTGTTGGAAGGAGGAATTGGTGAATAAAATCCAAAAGTGATGAAAATAGAGAGAGAGTCAGAAGGATGAATTAATTGGTGGGAGTTGATGTTGTGTGGTGTTAATGAATAATAACAATAATAATAATAATAACATTTGACGGAGATTAATATGAAAACTTGTACGAAAGAATAAGATGGAGTTGAAGAAAGGGACTAAGAACGAGTATGTTGACTGTTTGATAAAGTCTAAAGTGTCCTCCTTCGAGAAGACGACGACCAAATGCTGACAGAGGAGGAACGGTTGTTAAACGACAGCGTTTCTTGACAAACGTGTTCATTGTGTTCTCTTCCAGAAGACGACTATTTAAAAAAAGAAAAAGAAAAATTGATCCTTTTAGATCGTTGTATTCACAAATAGAACCTCGGAGTTAAAGATACGTGAGTTTGAAAATTATTTTACTTCACTTTATTATTATTTTTGTGTCCTAAAATAATTGTACTATCTTGGGACGAAAGAGTATTATTATTATTATTATTATTATTATTATTATTATTATTATTATTATTATTATTATTATTATTATTATTATTATTATTATTATTATTATTATTATTTTAGCTGAAACAATGATATTGTTTAGTGGTTCCACATGCTCAATCTTGACGTTACTTTTGGTATTTTTGGGTGATGGGGGTATATAGCGAAAGGCCACCGAGTGACATGGGTGTTTTTACAAGACTGCTCTCCTAACAACTAACAAGATGTGCGTATTTAGGTGTATCGGAAAAAGCTTGATCTGACGCCATGCCACATGAAGCGATATATTATGTGTTTCCTCTTGAATTAGTGCCGGATTAGGAGCAGTCAAGGCCTCCAGATGAAACTAAACCCACGTCTAAACATCCTTATGATGAGGAAAACGAGTCACACAACATTATATTCTTACAGATGAAACATGCCTCTTCAAGCACCACACCAAATACCTTGTAACATCACATATCTAAGTATGGTCCTTCATAAATATATTATACCCATGATTGACTTGATGGTAGACTTTGTACCTGAGTCCTCTATTCAACAAACCTCTATCTCCCGAAAGGTGGAATACATTCTTCGACAAATCCGATTGTCTAGATATCAAGAGGCTCATAAGTACATTCTTTCAATTACACATTTGTGACTTATACAAGTTTGTCCAACAACTAGGTGAACAAGAACATGTAACCACATTTAATCAACAAGTACTATTATCACAAATGGTATGATAAGTCTTCATATTGACACCACAAATTCAAGTAACAAAAGCATTCTATCAACCATGGATTAATAAATTAATTATAGATATTTGTTTAAATATATTAGGGAGTTAAGTAAGATCATCCTCCTCCATCTCCTTGGCCTTCAGCAAGTCCTTAACTCTCAACAAAAGAGTTGTCTTCCATGCATCCTGTTTTCACATAAAACATGCAAACTAACCATTTTTGTTCTTTACAAAGGTTGTGCTAAGCCTAGCAATATCCAAGGAAGGGTCGTTCTTTTTTTTTTTTTATTTTGTCTAAAGGGGTGGCGGCGCAGCTTGTTGCCCGCCTACCTACCATCCCTATGTAATTTACGTGTTTTTGTCAATGGAAAAAAAACTTGCTTAAAAAAAAAAAAAAAAAAAAAAAACGTGAGTTGAACCTTTGAATTGTCGTTGGCTGGGAAGATAATCTATACATATAATAAACGAAAGCCATTTTAATGACATGACTCTCAAAGAGGCATTCTCTTCTTTGAATGTGCCATGTGTCATCCCATGTGGCAGTGAGATATTTTAGGAAAAAAATAATTTAAAAACAAAATTGCATTTTTCACCCTCATGTTTTCTCCCATAATTTTTAAATGTTAATATCTTTAATATACGGGATTTTTTAAAGAAAAAAATTACACCAAATTAACGAGCGTTTTATTATCTTTCCAACGAGTACCATAGTGCTATATAAAAAACAGAAGGAGAAATTTTTTTGTGAGGTTTTGTTCATACAGGAAAAAAAAAACACAAAGTGTTCAGGTAAATCATTAATCATGTATAGGCAAGTCACTAATTATGTTCAAATCAGTAAATATGATTTTTTTTTTCAACCAGAGCCAAATAGGTTAATAGAGTTATACGTTGTTTTAAGTTAGATATCAATATTAGTATGTTAGAGTTACATTTGTTTAGTCTTTAGGATAGGTGTTAATATTAGAGTTACATTAAAGTTCTACATTCTTTTAGGTTAGGTGTTAGCATTGGAGTTGTACATTGTTAATTTGTTTTAGGTTAGATATTAATATTAGAGTTATACATTAGTCTATTTCATATGTAAAATTGATGTATCATATTAAATTTCTTAACCCGGGACGCTCCCGGGGTATAAACTAGTGTTTATTTATTTAGAGAAACAAATCAATTTTTGTTGGAGGAAATGTTGTGTTTTAAATGAAAGTATGGATTTTTTTACATTATAATGTCAAAGCATCCAATCTCGAGACGTTTTAGGAGGAACACATGAGTTTCTTCCTTAAATTTAAAAAAAATTCTTTGCCGACCCTCCCTTTGACAATAGGTTGTAGTTCCGCTACTGCTCATGGCACTTTGTCGACCCATGTATTGTTCTTTACTATCTAGCAATCGCAGTTGCATCTTTGATTATCGATCCTAAGACATATCACTACTGCATCGTATTCCACAATGCCTTAAATTCAAGTACGAGATCCTGGAACTTTATAATAAAATAATTACAGGAATCTTACCAGCTTAGTCATGCTATCGAATTCCTTGATCGCGTCAGTAAATTTTGCAACATCTTCCTCCTCAATTGAAGCAGCCAAATCCTGTGATAGATATACAGAACTTAGATATTGAACTATTGTCAATATTTTTAAAATTCAGCATACCGCCAACAATCTGTATTCACGCGTTCCTGCAAACGTTGGATCCATATCCTACAGAAGCAAATACATATTCAGATTATTACATCTCTAAGTATGAAACAATAATAAAAGGTTTCTCAGGGAAATCCAACGCGTGACCTGATATTTTTCCAACGCGTTTGTAACTGCCACATCATCACCTTTACAGAGTTGGCAAATGCCAGCATTGAGTAGATGCCCTTTAACTCCATATTTAAGCAGATTGTTGCTGAGTGCCTGTCTTGCAATGTCTTCATAAATTTCAATTGCTTTCTGATATCTGTCACATTTTGGGCATTCTAAGTTTTGTAATTTCAACGGTTTAAAAAGTGTATTTTAATAATATGTAGACGGCTGAAAGCGCTTACTGTTCTATCTCAGCAGCATACTCTGCAATTTTCAACCTGCATTGATTTGCAGAACTGCTGACTTCTTCGCCTTGATAAAAATCAGCTGCTTTATCATAGTAATCCATGGCTTTCTCCAGGTTTTGTTGCTGTTCATATAACTCAGCTATTTCCTGCACAAAGGACAAATCAAAATCCAGGTTTTGTTGCTGTTCACATTTAGAATGGTGTGACCGAAAGAGATCCAGAGGATCAGAACTGTACCTTACAGAACCTTGCAGACATACCTAGCCTCCCAATTTCCATGTATAAATCTAATGCTTGCTCTAGGCGAGAAATGCACTCTGCAAAGTATCCGACAATACGATGATAAAACTTCCTTAAAATAAACGGTGAGGGCAAAATATTGTCAAATGCACATGGAAATACCAAAATATAGAGGTGAGAGAACAAAAGATTTCATGTGACTGCTTTAATTTTCAAGCATAGTTTTTTTTTATTTATTATTATTTTGTGTATTTAATAGTTAACAAGGTAGAACATACTATCTAGGAGTAACTTATGAACATTTTCTAAGTACTAAGCGCGTACGTAAGGGCTAGCACCTTCACCTAACATTTCTTGAGCCTTAAGCGCTTCACTAGGCCTGTAAACGAACCGAACGTTCATGAACTTTTCGTGAACTGTTCGGCGGGAAGTTCGTTTATGTTCGTTTATTTAGATCAATGAACGAACACGAACATAATTTTTTGTCCGTTTAATTAAACGAACGAACATGAACACACGTTTTGTTCGTTCATTTATGTTCGTTTATTTTTGTTCATTTATGTTCGTTTAATTAAACTTTACTTTATTTTTATTATTTATTTCCCTTTGGTTAAGTAACCTTAATTCATATTATATTTTATACAATATACTTGATATGTTCTAAAATTTAATCCTAACCCTAACATTCTAAACATATCAGCCACTCTCCACACTTCACAGCCCTACCTCCCTTCTTCTCCACACTCCACAACCCTACTAATTTAGATTTTGTTTTAGTTGCATTGTGATGTATCAGACTTGGTTGAATTGTGATGAATCATTATTAAACTTGTTTTTGTTTGTGTTCATTAATGTTCGTTTATGTTCATTTGTGTTCGTTTATGTTCATGAACTGTTCGTTTAGGTTTTAATTGAACGAACATAAACGAACACGAACACGACAAATTTCTTAATGAACGAACACGAACACAAAAATGTGTTCGATTATGTGTTCGTGTTCGTGTTCGTGTTCGGTTAAAGTAAAATGAACAAACACGAACACGCCTGTGTTCGTGTTCGTTCGGTTCGTTTACAGGCCTACGCTTCACGCCTTTTAAAACAACACATATAATGTATTTTGCTACAATTTCCGCTAAGCATTTCATAATCAGTCGGTAAAGAAACTGTTAATGGGTATAAATCGTAGCAAAATCATGTATGGAAGTCGAACAGATGGACACCTGTAGTGTTGGTTTTCTTATAACAATGACCTGCATCAGCATAAGCATTAGCAGCTTCATGTTTGCTATCCAACTGCGTACAGAAACAAGTCATAACTACATGATTTTAGTATTCCTTGAGTCCCCAACAGTGATGGAACCAGACCTCCCCGTTTGCCTGTCATCCTTCTGTAAAAGTTACCTTTGCTGTAAAAGTAGTTACATTTTCCTCCTAACTTTATATAGTGTAAGATTCATATTTTCATTTAATGATCACATTTGCTCCATCAAAATTCACTTCAAAAAAAAAAAAAAAAAAAAAAAAAAATCAAGTTGCCTTCGGCTGACAACAATTTGAAGGGTCAAACTTATGATTCCGTCGAAAACCCCCACTTTTTTACATAACAAATTTGAAACTCCGACCCACTTGACCCGTTCCCTCCCTTACCTTCAAGTAGCACTCAGCCAATTTGACATATACAGCCCCAGCTTGATCCCCTAAAGAAAATGTCCTTAATTAGGAACAAATAAATATAATAAACCATATGGTTTCCAAATTGTTCCTAGAACCTGTATTGGTATCAAACAACTTCCGTTTCGTATTAAAATCATAAATCCATTTACAGAATTATTAAGTAGAAAACGATCGTCAGGAACACATCACATCAAAAGCCTTAATCAATGAACCAAAGCATTGATCAACATCATATCATTGGCATTGGCATTAATATTATGATACAAAAAATCAAAATCAGATTACATTTCATCGAAAAGCCCCGCTTTTTTGCATTAAAAGAAACCATCCCTTATCTTCAAAAATCAATAATGCAATTGATGACTTACATGATTTTCCAATTTTGTAAAAATTGGCAGCCTTTTCGTATAAATCCGCGGCGTCTTCATGTTTAGAACCGAATAATTTCCAGTCTTTAAGCTTCTTATCGGCTTGCTTCTCGAAATCTTCACCTTTGGCGATTTGATCAGACATTATTATTCTGTTTGGTTCTCTGTTTTCAGGGAAGAAACAGGGGAGGGGCGGGAATAGAAAAGCATAAGACGAGGGTGTGATATGTAAATTGGTAGTTATACCGTTACATTTCAACTATTTGGTTTTGTCAAAACTAGCCCTTTGATATTTGCGTTGTAGTAATATTTCATGTTACTATACTTTTAGTTTACAACTAGTGTTACAGCCCGCGCTTTACGGCGGGGTCAGTGCTATGTTTAATATAAATGAAGGTGAAAATAATCAATCATCGCGATTAAGTAAACATGTTTAGAATTATAAGTTAACTTTAACTATATAATAAGAGCATTCTCATTAGCTCCACCAAATATCCTCTATCAAATTACACTAAAAATCACCATTCCACCCAACATTTTCTCTCTCATTCTTAAACAAATAATACTTTTTCATACTTTTACCATTACATTTTCTCTCTCTTCACTTACAACCACTTACAAAAATTTTAAATATTTATAGGGGTGAACAGTGTCCACTCAAATATAAGGATGAACAATGTTTTTACCAAATATTTTCTCTCTCCTCCATTCACAGCCACCCTATATAATTTGAGGGGCACACTCACATACATTTGGTGAAACAAATGTGAATGCTCTAAGGTAAATAAAAAGATACTTAAACTTTTTTACTTTGTAGATTTCAGGGTTCAGATAAACCATATAACTTTTAATCTAGACGATTTTATCCAATCCAGTTTATAAAACTTGGTGCGATAATAATGATAATAATATATATTCATTTATTTTTTTTCCGTATAGTTAGTTAACAATAGTAATAACTATTATTATTCAACCCATCTTACTCCTTCATGGTTTGACCCTTATAATCGTATGAAAACACCTCTGGATCTCAAAAATATGTTCTATTTTCAGATAATGCTTCGTCCCCGCCATCACATGTTGTTCCACCTACAACACCTGAGAAAGTGTTAAATATTTTCGTCCTTACTTGCTAACTTGCTCCACTGTAGGCGGTTGTACTCCTTCACGGAGCAATGAAACTCGTTTTCGCTCATCTCTCTTCGCCATCATTCTTCTCTATTAGGTATCTCACTGCACTGTGATCAGTATAAACAATTACTTTGCCACCATAGATATAGGACAGAAATTTATCCAATGCATAGACAACCGCGAGCAACTCTTCTGTAGTTGTATATTTCAATTTTGCATCAGAGAGGGTTTTGCTCGCGTAATAGAAAACTACCGGTTTCTTATCCACCCTTTGACCCAACACGGCCTCAACTGCATAATCACTTGCATCACACATTATTTCAAAAGGTTTTGTCCAGTCAAGTGATTGCAAGATTGGGGCGTCTACCAATTGTTCTTTTAACACGTTAAAATTTTTTAGACATTCATCATTAAAATCAAAGGGAACATCTTTTAACAGTAAATTGCAAATAGGTTTTGTTATGACGCTAAACCCCTTAATGAACATGTGATAAAACCTAGCATCTCCTAAGAACGAATGTTAGTACACTATGTCCCTATCCTAGTATAGGTGATGTTTGGAGGAATCAAGACGAGTAGGTTTCTACTCGCCCCTCCTACTCGTGTGATAGGTTGCTACTCGCCCCTAGGGCCATGGACGAGTAGGACAAGTATAAAAGCCTCCAATCATTGCCCTAATCATTAAGCAGTCACATCACACATTCCCCAAGCACCCTGCCCTAGGTTCTAAGGTTTGAGATTGTTTTGTAATCACATGCGCTCTATTTCAATCCAATACAACCTTTTAAGTTTTAACCTTATCTTTATGTGTGTTAATACTTCGTTTATCATAGGTTCATATCGTTTTGTTGTCCGAAACAGCGTTTACTGGATTCCGCACTCTAAATGTTGAAGCTCGTGATTGTCGGGTTGTCCGAAATCGATCCTACAACGAACGAACTCCTTTAACATTAGTAGGGGGAGGTAAAGTTGAAATTACTTTGACTTTTACCCTGTGAAGTTCCATCCCCTTACTTGAAACTTCATGTTCCAACACAATCCCCTCTTGAACCGTAAAATGGCTCTTTTCCCAACTAAAGACCAAGTTAGTTTCCACACACCTTTTTAAAACCTTAGTTAATTCAGTTAAACGTGACTCAAATGATGACCCAAAAATTGAAAAATCATCCACAAAAATTTCTAAGGTGACCCTGACCATATCTGAAAAGATACTCATCATGCACCTTTGATAGGTGGCTAGGGCATTGCACAACCCAAATGGCATTCGCCTTAATGCAAAAGTACCATATGGGCATGTGGTCAAATTATAAAATCATCAAATATGGTTTTATCGACGATTCGATTACAAAATCCAATCCAATGTTTGACAAAACGCACAAACCCTAGAAATTATAACTAACCATTCACCCGGAGAGAATCACGGGTGGTTTAGCCGCTCATGTCGGTGGAAAATGCGAAATGGGTTGATTCTGGATGGAAGACATGTTCTTCGGGATCGAACGGATGATAATATGATGTTATGCTCTTGAGTTTGCAGCCACAAAGCTCTTCAAAACCTCTAATTTTCGTCCAAAGCACGGTTGATGTCGATTAGGTTTGCAAACAAAGTCTATTATAACCCAAAAAACACAAATCACGAGGCCCATAGGACCCCGCCGTAAGCTACACATCCCAGGCCATAGCTTATGCTCTGGGGTTCTTGAATCAAATCTTTAGTATCAACCGTAGGATACGGCTAGTTGTTTTGGGCTACGGTTCAGTTAATTTGTCCTCATTCTTCTGCAACTCATACAAGACGTAAGCTACGGTCTGATGACCATATGCTACGGCGTGGATTCCTTTTTCCTTATATCATCCATTACTACTTGTAATCTTCAACCGAACAACTTTTTATTTCCATCTATACTCGTCTATGAACCTATATATCCACATTTAACTTCGATTTAAGTCCTTAGCACTTCATTCACCTTGGTTATCATCTTCGGTCAACACACTTTATAACATCTAGCCTTTAATTTCTTCCAAATTATCCGATTAACCTGCAAAGACACAATTTCACGTAGTTATCATATTCAAATCATATAATCATCCAAAACACCATAAAACCAATCAATTAAGCATGTTAACACTCGGGTTTTACCTGATCCATCACATTCCCATACTTATCTTTGATTGTACTCAATCAAACCCTCACAAAACACTATTCACCTCATTAACAAGCCACTTTCAACTCCCATACCGTTATTAGTTTTCAAGAACCCTAATCATAACCATCCCATAGACACTTGGGTTGACAGACTGACAAGAACCACAATTGAGATTGACAGATTGAGAAGCAGTTGGTACGCATTTTTAAAAACTCAAGACTTGCCTAACTAAGCCTAACATGCTTATGGTCATATACACATGCTACATACCCCTCATAATGATGCACTCCTCTCAGTTTTTTATCTGGACTAGTGTGTCATGTGCTAGTATATATCGCTCAAAACCACATATGAAATCATGTTAGCATAGGCTTGTATAGCAATCACACATCCACCACTTACAGAACAGTACATAGGTCAAAGGTTTTTTTTTTCGGGTTTCGGGCTTAGGTTCAGGTAGGAAGTAAGGCTATATGGTGACTAATTTATGAGAAACCCAATACTTTATTCACATATATTTATTAAACACTATGGGATAATTTGACCCATTTATTGAACAACTACAAATATAACATCTTTTTCATTGTTTTTCTTTTTATTTTTTCAACACAAGCTCACATTTATTGGGTTTCTACATCACGTTTTCTCAAAGATTTATCTTTTTGAATCGGATCAAATTGGGTGACAAACGAAAGGGATAATAAATGACTACGCATATATGTGTATATATATAGGCTCAAAGTGGGGAATCTAAGGGAAATTATTTTGGCAATGTTATAGCCTCAGCGTGTATCAAACCACACAAGTTTTACCACATTGATCTTATATTGGCAACACTCAACAAATGAATATATATATATATATATATATGTATATCTAACAATCTAATCAAGTATGGCTCAAAATCTCACCACCGTAGGAATAAAGCTTACCGACGTGTAGCGTGTACAACTTCCTAAAGCATGTTACCCCTAGTTAGGCATCTCTTTTCAATTTTGTCTAAAAAACGCTCGTCAAAAATACTCTCATGAAACTTAAAGGGACAATCATGACTAGAGAGTCCGATGCATTTGAAAACACATTAAGCCTAATCTTTCTATTGCCAAAAGTCATATCAACTGTACCAGAATGATAGTCAATCAATGCATATGCTGTGGCTAAGAATAGAAGACCTAAAATAACATTTGGTTGCTTAAGTTTATCCGAAGAAACATAATCAAGAAATCCACAGGATAATAAAACTCTTCCACCTTCAATATTACATCCCGAACAATCCTTCTAGGAAGCTTAAGGGTCAAATCAGCTAACATCACAATGGTGTCAGCTTTTCGTAGTGGATCAAAGTCGTATTGGTCATATAAGCTTCCTGGAAAGATACTCACACTAGCTCCGAAATCTAGTAACGCTCGAGACATTTTAAAATCATTCACCTGAATGGGTATGAGTGGCGTTCCCGAATCTTGGAGCTTTGGTGGAAGGGCCCCAGTCAAAATAGCACTGACTCTTTCAGTTAAATCCAGTTTCTTAGGAAACTTGTGGTACTGTTTCTTGGTGCACGTGGCCTTAATGTACTTGTCATAAATCAAAATCTTTTTAATTGCATCAATCAACGGTTGGTTAATTTTGAGCTATTTTAATATTTCCCAAATTTTCTCTTGTTGAGGTCCCCTTTTATTAACCACCCTTTTTTCTGCCGGATTTTTCAAAGCCGTGAGGAATGGAACTAGAATTGGTTACACCTCCTTAGGCATAGCGGTTTCAGATTGATTATTAGGTATTCGAAAAGTTACTTCTTTATTTATTTTAGGTGGTTCAAATTTTGACTCCTCATCACTTTCACTCATGTCCTCACCCCCCCCCTCGACGAATGCTGGTGGAGGATCAACCTGACTATCATAGACCTTACCACTACGAAAAATACTTACCTACCTGACATGGTTGTTCTTCGTGTTCCTTTCTCCTAAACTTTGATGTGATGGGTTGACCTGTGTATCACTTGGGAGCTTCCCATTGCTCTTTTTTCATCTCTGCCACATCCCTTGCTAACTGTCCAACCTGTGTAGTTAAAGATTGAATAGTTTTATCACGTACCTTAAGACCTCATCTTTTTATTTGATGGCCTGCAAATCCCCCTGAATCAACTAAAGCATCTCCATCATCTCATTATTCCCATTATTTGTTGAACCAGATGACTGACTATTCTTTTGGTAACCCCCACTACTACTCCCTGATAACTATTCTGACTATCCTGAACCAGCAGTACCTGCCAATGAAGAAGTTACTCCACCCAACCCACTCACAAATGAACATGCTCCAACCATAACCATTCCCAATATCGTCGCACCAGAAAACTCGACCGCCAGTTCACCAATGCCGGTTGATGAAGCAGAAGACGGACGAGCAGTACCAGAAGTTCACTAAACTTCTAAGTCAGATCCATGTCAACTTTCCTTTTATAGAAGTCATTCAGCAAATGCCCAAATACTCAAAATTCCTGAAGAATTTCTTAAGCAACAAAAGGAATCTCGAGGCAGCAGTCAGGGGAAACACACTTTAGTGCGTGACAATACTCCAGCAAAGTCTCCCTCCAAAGCTAACCGATCCAGGAAAGTTTTCTTTACTATGCTCTATAGGTAACTTGCGTACAAATTATGCCTTAGCAGATCTTGGTGCGAGTGTGAATGTTATGCCACTTATATCTACAAACAACTCAACTTGGGCGACCCACGACCTTTGATAGCTACGATCGAGTTGGTGGATGGTACTATAAAGAAGCCTGAGGGGATTGTCGAAAATCTGCTTATCAAAGTAAGAAAATTCGTCTTCCCCGTCGATTTTGTCATCCTCAACATGGGCGAGAGTAATGTTCCTATTATTCTCGATCGGCCGTTCTTAGCCACTGCCCGCGCCATCCTAGATATAAGTGAGGGGATTCTTACACTTCTGGTTGGGAAAAACAAGTTGCACTACACAGCCAGTGGAAAAGAATACGCGTCTGAAGACCCATTTGACGTGGCCCACTTCATTGATAAACAACTAGATTATCAATTGAACCCAAAGGCGCAACAGTGACACCACCCGATGAATCAGCAGTGGGGCTTGACAACACCAAGTGGATAGACGAGTACTGGGACAACCGTCAGAGGACTGGATGGAGACAAAGAAGTGGACAAAAGAAAAACACCATCAGTGTCCTGGAGGCAGGGAAGGAAGTGGTCTGAGCATCACACATTTTGTCTAGCCAAAGATGTAAAACGTGGCACTACCGTGGAGGCAGCCCGGATCAGTAGCTTAGGATGAATAAGTTAAGAGGTTGGTGCATACGGTAGAAGAGTTGGTCAAGAACCATCATGTATGGTCGTTCACTCTTGATACTTTCTATCACCCAAGTATGCCCTCTCGGCATTAGGACCAATAGCTTGTTTATATTTTTTTATTTTCGTTACTAATAAATTATTGAAGTTCATGCCAAGTGGTTTCTTTCAAGGAAGCATTCGTGTCAAGGCAGCTGCGGGGATCGACCGCACTCGGACCGTTAGAGAACAAAATGGGGAGATACTTGTTCCTTTTGACTTGCCCACTTTTTCTTTGCACACACATATCACTATCATTAATTTAAAAATTATGTAAAAGAATTAAGTGTGAGGTATTTAAATTTTTTGCAAAATTTAAAACACCTCAAAGCAGTCGGCAAACTGTAACTAAAAAGGCAACGTTTTAAAAGAGTTTTTGGAAACAAAAACGTTTTCAAACCCTTTGAGCCCGCCCAATGACCTTGCGGGAGATTAGGAAGGTTTTTGGTAGTCAAAAGAACAGTCTAAGGTGTTCCCGGTTCCTTAAATAACCCCCACCCCTACATATGAGTATTATTGAGCCTTATCGAGCACATCATTACATATATATATATATATATATTTATATATACTACACATGCTCGTTCAATTGTCTTGAGAGACATTCCCTTTTGGCATGGCGCGATTAGAACTTGTGTGACTTATACGCTACAAGACCACATCAGAGGAGAGTGTGTGAAAATGATCTAGGCACTTAGGACTTACCCATTCCGTTATCATTGGCCTTCCATATATTTTCCCCACCCTAGCCACCCATCTTTGAGCCTTAGCCTTTTCGTTCCTTGCATCCATTCAGCCCCTGTCATGACGAAACCAGGGAAGTGTTGAGGTATTGAGGAAACTCTTTAGCAATTTTGGAACTTTGAAGCATAAGCCGCACATCAAGAATTCAGAATCTCGATCGTGAAGAGGCTACAAGAGAAAGCCATCAAAAGAGCATACCAAGTGTCAATAATCATTCGGAAAATATCAAGTGTAATCTGTTATACTCATGAAAAAAAGAGTGAATAAAGATGTTGCGAAACTAAAGAAATCGAGAGACCTTCAAAAGAAAAGTTTTGTAAGACTTTCTAGGGAGACCAAGTAATCGACCCAAGCTAGTGGAGGCTACTAGGCGGCCCTCGCGCCGAACGATTCACAAGAGTTGGCCACAGTCGAGCTAAGGAGAGATCAACAAAGCCAACTTAGAAGATTAGTGAGATTCCAACAAACACCTCAAGCACCAAACCCCGAAGTTAGTCATGGTGGTAGACTCTATTCCTACCCTATCTTCCATTATCTCATTAAACTAACACTTAAAAAGTCCTTTTGATTCACACGCTTCGCCTCAATAAAAGTGGTGGAGTTGTGATTTGCACACAAGCTTATGATTCGTGTCGTTTCGTCTATTGGGTAGAATTTGAGTGTTCACCCCCAAATAAAACCCGAGTGAATGAGAGGAGCGAGGAAAAGGAAAAAGGGCACCTTAGGAATTGTTTTAATAGTCTCACCAAAAACGAAGCCCGAAGTTCTATTAAGCGAGACTCTTAGAAGGTAAGTTGAGCTCGGCACATCGAGTTAGACTTACAGTTTTTATCCTACAAAGATTGCCTAACGTTCGGTTTGCTTGAGGACAAGTAAAAGCTCAAGTATGAGGTGTTATGATGTGCTGAGAAATTAACATGTTTTCCACACATATTTATCACCCATCTCATACTCAAAGTCATGTTTTTATCTCTGTTTTATCATGATTTATCTCTTTTGTTGATAACTACAAGATCAGAGGTCAGGAGGTGAAAAGAAGTGGAAACCAGCACAAAACGACACTAAGCGGGCGAAGAATTGAAAACTTTGAAGCTCTACCAGATGTGGCACAGCTGTGCAGCTGTCCCGGGTCAACAAGTCAACATTTCCAAATCAACAGAGACCAAATTCATCTTTTAAAGCAGAGCACGGGCATGCCAACCATAAGGGCATGGGTGCGCATACTAAAACATGTTCCCCAAGGCTTAAACCGACCAAAACTGACAAGACGGATACAAGTACTGGGAAGCATGGGCGTACTTGCCCTATGTACAGACATCTCTGCATAAAGGACTCTGCAACAGTACCTGCTGTCGAGCATGGGTCTATAAATAAATACATCCACCCCACATTTTGAAGCATCCCCTCCCACTAAAAAACCAACACTTCTTCACGAAGTTTCAGCCATCCTTAAGGATTGTGAGTGTCCTTTGGAGCCTGGGGTCACTCCATAAACACCACAATCAAGAGATAAACACCCTGAAATCACCCAAAACCTCTAGAAATCTTCATACAGCCTTCCACCATGTCTTGTAGACAAACCCAACCTTGTGAGCTTGTTGTATCAACCATGCTAGCATAGATTTCTGTTGGTGTTGCAGGGTGATGATGGAAACTTAGTATGAATTAAAATAGTTTATCTTTTATTTAAAAGTGGTGTTTTGTGTTATTAATAATTCTTTATATTCTAAACTTTGTTTAATGAGTTAATTACTAAATCATTTAGTGGGATGACTCATAGGTGTACCCATGGTGTGTAACAACCCATGCACTTGTGAGCTAACCTAATCCTGCGAGTAGTGATTAGTCCATTTGTGGGTAGAAATACACACACTTAGTGGCTTAATCCTCTATTGTCAAGATCTCCCTTAGGGTCGGTACGGTCTTTATACTCGGTCTTGGTGATAAGTCATTACTTAATTCTGCAACTTAGCTTCATTGTTATATGTGAAAGCTTTGACGCAAGTTAAGGATTGATGAGCCCATGTTGAAAGAAAACGGTCTTTATTTTCTTTCATTACTATATTGCCACACAATTAGTAATAATAGACCACTCATTTTTTGATAAGTTAATTAAATCAAGTAGGGGATGCATGTGTTCTGGTTAGTCATGACTCCTCTATGATATTAAGTGGTAACTTGTTCGGTCATGCTCCGGCCACCAACAAGTTATTCATAAAAGTCTAGAGTAGTCAGATATCTATATCGCAACACTGAGAGGTAGGTAATTCGGGGTTGAGTCGACACAGTCTTGAGTCATTTTCTTTTCATTGCTGAGAGGTGAGCTACCGGGTTTGGGAGACCCTCATAAAAACATTAAGAACACGAGTCGTTTATACAGTTATGCGAAATTAGTCACCTCTAGAGAATGTAGTTATGCAACTATAAGTTAAAGTACAAGTGCACAACTTAAACACACCACTTTAATAAAAGATTACTATTATCATACCAGGTTCCATCTGATCCCGAAGCAACACCTTTGTTTTGTCATTGATTTCTCTTAAAGTTACATCTCTCTTTTTACTTTTCTTCTCATTTTAAAAGTCTCTTAGTAATTTTTAGGAAAACTGAGTAGTAAAAATCGTTTCCACATATTCAATACTCGGTACTTGCACATTTCTCTCCTTGCTTTTTTGATTACTCTTCTCCCTGTTCTTCGACACATAGCACCAAGCTTTTTCCAAAGCAATTTCTTGTGCCGTATTTCACTTCACAGCTTTTGTTTGCTTCCCAAATTTCTCTCCCCCCCCCACATCAACTTCTACAACTTGCTCCGCTACACCAAGCATCTCATCCACTTCATCGCCTATTTCTTCATCTCCATGTTCCAACTGTGTCTCTAGCACAGTTTCTTCCTCCTCCTCCTCCTCATCATCACGTAGGTGGAGTTTGAAGTCCTCTAGTTGGGAAGGTGTTAATTGAGGTGGCGTAAAAAATTGTGGATACAAAATGGGTTGGCTTTGGGGTTGCTGGTAAAACGGTTGTGGTTGGGATTGACTTTGTGGGAATTGGTGGAATTATGGGTAAAACGGTTGTGATTGGGGTTGACTTTGTGAAAAATTGATCATGGGCCTATAGGGTTCAACTGTACCCGAGCTCGAACCCAAACCCTAACCTCTACCTCGACTACTAGAAGCTCCGACTTTAGATTTCGAGGTTCCCCTCCCACCCTTCGAAACACTCTTTGATTTCCTTGGATCTATTTGTTTTGTTTTTGTTTTAAAGTTGTTAAGTTAAACAAGTTTTTGGTTGTGTTTTTTTATTTAAACCGTCTATAATTATATACTTTGCAAAATAACGGTAAAAAAATGTTACCGTTTCATTTAAAATAAAATCTAACGGTAAAAAAAGGAATAAAATAATTACATGAAATCGACCGTTGCATTTATTATACCACTTTACCAGCCCGTTAACTAGGACCCTAATTTGGTTCACGGGACCACTACCAGCATAGGTGGCGGCGGTGTTACCGTGCTGGTAGTAGGTACCCGTGACCAATTCTGGTGGCGCCCCGTCCCCCCTAATCTAGCTAAAAAATAAAATAAATACCTATGACCTATTGGTCTAGTGGTATGTATCCCCCTTGCAAATGTGAGTTTAAATCTTTATAAGTGTAAGATAAAGGTAAAATTAAGGTTGTCAAAAAAAGTTTACCTTAAGAAAAAGAAAACAAATAAAATAAAATAAAATAAAATAAAATAAAATAAAATAAAATAAACGTGTAACCCCTAAAAAAACGTTTCGAATCTTGATGTAAGGGCACAAGGGGTGCTTATAATGTAATTTTTTTCTTTCATTGATTTTAACCAATCCTGCACTGCCACATCACTTCACTGGTTCACTTCACTGAAACACTTTAAAGGAGGCAACACTCAAGTGATTCTTTTATTTATTTTTTTAATTTCACTAATTTTTTTTAACTTTACACGGTTTAAAGGTTAAATATTAATTACTTTTACTATTACAACCGTCCCACAACCAATTCAATTTGGGAAACCGTCAATCGAATTCAATAGCATTGAAACCGTTTCACCAAAACGGTCAGTAATTAAATTTGAACCATTCGAATTTTTTTGTATATAAACACAGCAAACCGTGGGGTTAAAACTCACTTTTACCATCGTATAAACAAACACACACACATACACACGAAGATGACTCGCTGGACCTCCGAAAAAGAGATTGCCTTGGTGATTTGCAACGAAGACACCTCGGACGACCCGGTTCTTCAACAACGTCAACGCTTGAGGGCCTTGAGCTCGGGCTCCCACCCGGAGGGTTTTTGGGAGTGTGTGCTGGCCGATTTCAACCGCCACGTCGGCACCAATGACCGGACAATCGTGAGCCTGCAACGGAAGTGGGCCGATCTCAACATAAAGTGTGATCAGTGGACCACCCTGTACGAGAACACGTTAAGGGAGGAGCCGGGCATCGAACCGGAGTGGGCTATTGAGTTCATGCATGTGGACTATGCGGATCGATACGACAACATGTTTGACCATGTCGAGGCATGGCAATTGTTGCGCCAACTCTAGGTTTTTTTATTTCTTTTAATGTATTTTGTTTTTATTTTTAATGTTTAATAGTAATGAATTTTAGTTTTTTATGTTTATCTTTAATATTTTTTTATTTAATTAGATTTTAAAACAAACGGTTAAAATAATAAAAAAAATTATAAAACAAACACTAAAAATTAAAAAACAAACGGTTCAAACCTTGAAAAAATAGCATTTATAAAACTCAAAAATAAAATAAAAAACCAGTACCGGCATGGTAGGTACTACCAGTAAAATGGTCCACGGGAACACTATCAGCGTGAGTGGCGGCGGTGTTGCCATGCTGGTAGAGGGTACCTATGAACAATTCGAGTGACGCCCGTCCCCCTAATAGCTTCAATTATTTCACATTTTTTTTATCCATATTCAATTATTATTATTATTACTGTTATTTTTTTTCAATTTAAATTTGATTTCAGATATCCCCCCCTTAACCTTTTATACAAAATTTCTTTTCCTTGAGTTGAGTGATTCCAAAGATAATAAAAACAAATCCATATCCACAACTCCTTAACTTCACCCTTTCTAAATCACATATATATCCAAAATATTTCTACTACAAAATCCATCACCAATAATAATAATAATACTAACTAATAATAATATCCAATCATGAAACCAGAAACCACCACCGCTCTTCTTCCCAAAACAAACTCATCAGAAAACGAAGTCACCGGCGTGTCATCAATCTCCGGCGCTGTGTTTAACGTGTCCACCAGCATGATCGGCGCCGGAATCATGTCGATTCCGGCGACGTTGAAAGTGCTGGGAATAATACCTGGGTTTGTTGTGATTATTATTATGGCGGTGTTGGTTGAGGTGACGGTGGAGTTCTTGCTACGGTATACTAATTATTCGGGTGAGGCGAATACATATGGTGGTGTTATGGGTGAGTCGTTTGGGAAGTTGGGTTCGGTTGGGTTGCAGATTTGTGTAATGATTTCCAATCTTGGTGCACTTATTATCTACTTGATTATTATTGGTAAGTTTCAGCTTGTTTGATATGTTTCACCTTAAAATTTCAGAAAAGTTGAGTTTAGTTTTAGTTTAGAGATTTTGTAGGGGTTAGGTTGGGTTGAATAAATGTAATTTTATATACTAAGGAATGAAAATGTTATACATTTTAAAACTCGTGTATTACTATATATATTTTTCAAAGCTGAAAGTTGATTTACTATATACTTATTTTAATATATAAAGATCTTTGTGCATTTTACCCCATAGATGGTGCATTTGGATATATGGGTACGTGTAGTCACTTGTTAGTCTTAACAAGGTGTTGTCTAAACGTACTCACCTCTTAATTTTTGTTTTTTTTTTCGCTTTTTTTTAGTTAGTCGGTAGTTTGCATAAGTCATGTTCTAGTTGTTTAATGCATTGCACCTTTTCTTTTCAAGTATGTTAGCATACATACAACCTTGGTTTATTGAATGCTTGAGAAAAAATAGTAAAGTATCTTACTTGATTTCTCTCTTGATATTCTTTGGAGCTTGATTCTCACTAACCGTTACCTATCATGAGGGGCACGACAAGTAAAAAATGAAAGGTGTGGGTACGTTTAACACAACTTTTGTTATACATTTTCATTGATTTCCGCTTGTAGGAGATGTTCTGTCAGGAGACCAATCCGATGGAGTACTACATTCAGGGATTTTACAAGAATGTTTCGGATTTCATTGGTGGAATTCACGAGCTTATTCAGTCTTATTCATCGTACTTTTTGTTATGCTACCGCTTCTTTTGCTTCCTCGAGTAGGTTGGTACAGTTTTGACTAGTTTTGACTTTTGAGGTCAATCTGAGTTACTAATGATTAGTGTATTACTGCTGTTGTTGACAGAGTCATTAGGTCATGCTTCAGCTGTGTCAATCCTGTTAGCAGTTGTCTTTGTTGTCATTATCTCTGGGATGGCTGTTTACGCGATGTTGGAAGGCCAAACTCAAGAACTTAAACTCGTCCCTGACTTTAGTGACGGGTTGTCATATTTCAATCTTTTCACGACCATACCAGTCACGGCCACAGCATTTTGTTGCCATGTTATGAGTAATACTTTACTTTCAAGTATTATAATCAGATACCCGTTGTTGGGTTGCATATAAGTGCAATCCAACAACGAGTCTAACCATGTGGGAATAATCCGATACAATGTTTTTTTTCTTCCTATAGTTCATCCGGTGCGAGCAGAACTAGAAAACCAATCAAATATGAGATCAGCAGTCCGGATTTCACTAGCTATAAGTGTTGTAATCTACATGGCGGTTGGGTTCGTGGGATACCTTCTGTTTGGTGAATCAATCATGGCTGATATGCTAGTGAACTTTGATCAAACTTCTAACTCTCCTGGCGGGTTAGTGGTCAACGCGATTGTTAGGCTAAGCTACGCGTTACATCTAATGCTCGTTTTTCCAGTGATTTTTTATAGCCTAAGGGCTAACATGGACGAAATGATTTTCCCACAAAAAACACTTTTAGCCAATGATACTACAAGATTCATCTCGATCACAAGTGTGTTACTAGCATTCGTTTATTTCATAGCAATTGCGCTCCCGAACATTTGGTACTTCTTTCAATTCATGGGATCAACCACAGTTGCTTGCATCGCATTCGTATTCCCGGGTGCTATTGTTTTGAGGTAACAATTCCACTCATTTCATTTTTGTTGGCTGCAAAATACCCTAAATCCTAGACATACACAAAACAACTAATAACCACTTGCGAAAAGTTTGCTTATTTATTAAACGAATGAATATCAATAGATATTATGCTCACTTAGTTGAAGTGAAATAAACAAACATGAACAAATGTCACACTCATTCATTTTCGTTTGTAGTCGTTTGGTGAAGTTTTTGTTCAAGTATACATTTATACACAAATGCTATATACATGAATTAAATATTTTTATAATATGTTTATACCTACATAGACCGACATGAAAAACCTATAAGAAAAAAAAATATGTATTTTAACTTCATTTTTTATGATGGGCTATTTTCTAAATATTTTATATTTTTAATCAATGCAATTGTTGTTTATTCGTTTAGTTCTTAAATGAGCGAAGGACATGAGCAAATATATTTTCTTAACGAAGGAATACCAAAGCAAGAAAATCTATCTCTTTAAGTGTTCTCTATTGTTTGGTTGAACTTAAACAAGAAAATCGTCCGTGTTCTTTTAAATGTTTAGTTAATCTTAAACAGAAAACGAATAAGTATCATGTTTATGCTCATCTATTTTGTTTACCTCTCTTAAATTGTATGTTAATTCATTTATTTGAAAGTAATATTGGATGAAAATCGACACTTGTTTTTTGTGTTCAGGGATGTTCACGGGATCTCAACGAGAATAGACCGGATGATGGCGATAATCGTGGTGATCTTGGCTGCAATGACTAGCGTCATTGCCATTTCCACCAATTTGTATAGTTCCTTTAGAAACACTTTGTAATATTTGTCGAGAGATAAGAGTATTGTTATCAAAAGAAAAATGATAGAATACATGATTATTGATATTCTCTTTCAAAGTCAATTATGAATATTTCAATAAGTTTCTTTTTGTTTTTGTTTTGTTTTATAATATGTTTGGTTGTTCATTACAAAACAAAACGTTTTGTTCGCTAAAGTATGTCTTCTTTTTCATGTCTAAAATATTTTAAATAATAATAATAATAATAATAATAATAATAATAAGAATAGAAAAATATGGGCGAATTAGTCATCTTTCTATAGGTTTATAATGCCATTTTTTACATAAAGAAGTGGTATTGGATTTTAATAATCCAAAGTTTCCACCATTGGCCGATAATAATCCATACTTCAAAAATTCCCAATAATAATCCCAACTTTCGAACATTTGGCTTGTGGTAAACCTTTTTTAACTGAGGACTAACTTGTTAGTTTGTGCTGACGTGGCATCTGACTAGGCACGATGACGTGTACAACTTAATTTGACGTGGCATTTATATTATTGACCATTTTTATATGTCTTATTAAAACATAATCAATCTAACAAAAAAATCATATCTCCCCAAAAATCAAACTGTAAGGATAAAAAGGATTGAAGAAACAACTTTTGCAAGCCTTAGTCTAATTCCTATTCTGCCAAAAGTGCTAAGTATGGAAACTGTTGAAGCACAATATTCAAAGTGCTGAAGAAGAAAAACATCAAGTGTTGAAGAGTAATGATCAGAAGTTCTGAAGTCAAAACAGACAAGTCAACTGAGGAACTGCTGAAGACAAACTACTCATTAGTAGTTTCTCACTCATCAGATGTTTTGATAGAAGCTTCCCACCGCCTTTGAACTTCAGTAGTTTAGTTTAATATTAGTATTCTTAGATCTTTTGTACAAGTACCAATGCTACAGCCTGTTGTAGTATTTCTACTTATTATATTGCTTCAATACTTCTCTTGTACGCTTACACTTAGTCTATAAATAAATGGGTTCATCCCACTATTTTAGACATTCATTTTGTAGTTATTATTTCCATTATATCTGAGAATCATTGAAGCATTTACTGTTTTATTCATTAACTGTTTTAGATTCTCACTTACTGCTTTAGTTTCATAACTCAAAAGGGAGTATTTATTACCGTTTAAAAGTACATCTTTAACTTGAACACTTAACTTATAATCCGTTGTGCAAATTACTTTGATAGTTTAAATATACAAGTGTTCATGATAAGAACACTTAACTTATAATCCGTTGTGCAACTTTACTTTGGCCAATGTTTCTTTTTTATTTAAAGTAAAGGTTGTGGCCATGATTGCTTTGTGTTCGTATAATTTATGAATCATGTCTAGGCAAGTGTGTTTGTGTTTAGGTAATTCATTATTCGTGTCTAGGCAAGTCACTAATCATATTAAGATAGTATATATGTTTTGAACATACTATTACATATAAGAACCAGCAAACTATATATATATATATATATATATATATATATATATATATATATATATTACAGATGTAGTCAGTTTGGTAAGAATACTGTTTTATTCGGTGTCACCCAAGGTGATCGATTGTATATCGATAATAAAGATTGAAAAGGTATGTCATTCTTTCACATATGCTCACTTTAAATATCATAATCGCCTATCATCATAACATATCGTTTGATACCAATTTGATTGTTGTTTTTTTCCAGGTTAAAATCGCAACTTTATAGTGTCATGAGGAAGTGAGAAAGTTGTACAGAGACTTCACTAGAGCAAGAGGTGCACATATAAAATTTGTAGTAGGTTTTATGAGTTATCGAGTATTGATCATTTACAAAATTTATTTTTTCTAAAAAAATGGCGTATTCCTTTTATGGTATGCACATTTTGTCACTTCATATTAGATTTATCTATTCTAGGAAGCTCCCGGTGGATAAACTAGTGGATAATATATTAGCTAAAAATTGTTAATTTATAATTTTTGTCTTTATCTTTATTATTACTTACTATATAATAAATAAAAATCTTATAATTATCTCACTTTTGTGTCATATGAAATAAAATTATTAAATCACAATTTCACGTTTATCTCTCATTTATTTAATATTTATTTTCTTAATTAATTCTTTTTATATTTCAGTCTATTAACAACCATTTAATATTTCGTTGATCCAATCTTATGCAACATTAAATTTTCTAATACAATAATAAATTATAAAAACCCTAAAACCCAACTAATCATATTTCTCGTTCTCTCTCATTCTCTCTAATTTTATTCCCTAAACACCTAGGCCTATAAATGAACCGAACGAACACGAACACAGGCGTGTTCGTGTTCGTGTTTGTTCATTTAAGTTTAACCGAACACGAACACGTAATCGAACACATTTTTGTGTTCGTGTTTGTTCATTAAGAAATTTGTCGTGTTCGTGTTCGTTTATGTTCGTTCATTTAAAACCTAAACGAACACAAATGAACAATATAAATGAACATAAACAAACACAAACAAAAACAAGTTCATAATGATTCATCACAATTCAACCAAGTCTAATACATCACAATGCAACCAAAACCAAATGACGGGGATGAGAAATACGGCGGCACTGTGGTCTGTGGAGATGGGGATGATGGAGACAGTGGCGTTGTTGAGGCTGGAGAGTGGAGACAGGGCTGTGGAGGCTGGAGACGGGGATGTGGACGACTGGAGATGGGGTTGTGGAGTCTGGAGGCGAGGCTGTGGAGGTGGTCGACCAGAGGTAGAAGAATGTAGAGTTGTGGAGTGTGGAGAAGATGGGAGGTGGGCTGTGAAGTGTGAATAGCGTCTGATAAGTGTTATGGTTAGAATTTTAGGGTTAGGGTTAAGTTTTTAATACATATGAATTAAGATACATAACAAAAGAAAATAAATAATAAAGTTAAGTTTAATTATACGAACATAAACGAACGGACATAAATGAACATAAATGAACGAAAATAAATGAACGAACATAAACGGACGTTCATGAACATAAATGAACGAACAAAACATGTGTTCATGTTCGTTAGTTTAATTAAACGAACAAACAATTGTGTTCGTGTTCGTTCATTTATTTAAATAAACGATCATAAACGAACTTCCCGCAGAACAGTTCACGAACAGTTCATGAACGTTCGGTTCGTTTACAGGCCTACAAACACCTCTCACCACACTAGCGGTGCAGTGGTTGGGGAAAGACTTGGTGTTCTTGTGACCCAGGTTCGATTCCTACTCTCGTCATTATTTTCTACGGCATCCGGGCAATGATGGTGACAAACGCACAGAGGAGCGTTCGATCTTGAGCCGCACCCCGGTTTTCATCCGGCTGTTACTCTAGCGAGGAAACTCGTGTGGAGGCGGTACGGTTTCCGAGGGAACACCGTAACCAAGTCTGATACACCAGTGCGGGTGTGGTTAAGACAACGTAGTTTGGGGCAGACCTTGGCTAGGGCTGCCGATTAGACAGTGTGATATTGGGTCACTTATATGAAACTCACCGTTCAAAAAAAATTAATTGAATTAAATGTTTTGGAACACTATACTCAACCTTACAATTCATAATGAGCATTTAAAAGAGATATAGGAACTATAGATGCTATATAGATGCTAAATAAGTAGATTGATTTCATATGATATAACTTTTTTTTTTGAATGCTTTCATTCACAAGAAAAACGTCAAAACCGGGCAACAAAACGAAATCCGACGGCTCAAAACACTAAAACATATACATAGGATATTTACGCCACTCTTGCCAAACAATCCTATTACATTTCGATCTATTCTTGAACCAAAGAAATGACAAAGATTTCACGCTTGCCACTATCGAATCCACGCAAGGATAAGGGTAAATATTAGGAGATGATATAATTAGCCGTTTAAAAAAAATGCTAAACTTGTTTGGTTTGTCAATGAAATGAAATCACCTATTATTAGGACTGTTCAAATCGCTCGCCGCTCGTTGATCGTTCGTCGCTCGCTCGAAAAATGCTCGCTCGTTCTTCCACTCGGTTGTAAATGAGCCGATCAGCTCGGTTCGGTTTCTATATGAGCCAAGCACGAGCAAAGGTATGCTCGGCTCGGTTCGGCTCGAATAAATTTTTATTTATTTATTAAATATTTAATTATAAATATACACACAATTTACAAATAAATTTGTGGCTTTATATATAACATTCTATTGGATTTGACTCAGTATATGCAAACAAAATATAACTAACCCACTTAACTCAATAAAAAATTTAACACTGGATTTAATAGTAAAAGAATAAGTCATGAGGTGACAGTCTTGACTTCTTTATGTTATTAGTCGTTCATCGCTAATTGTCGCTTGATATCACTATACGTCACAATCCAACAACTGTTCTATGACGTATGCTCATCGCCTCAGCAGCCTCAATCTAAGCCTCATCCTTGGAAACTGGATCTCAATATTAGTGTTATCATTGACCAATTCAACCTTAGTTGTCACCCGACAATGAAAACATCGAAGGAAACATCCTAATTTTATGATCGTCCAAATTACTCTCGGCTCGATTCTTGCTTGGCGCTCGCTCGGAAAATTTGTGCTCGAAGAATGATCGTTCGGTTTTCGGCTCGATTGTAAATGAGCCGCTCCGCTCGGTTTGGTTTGTAAACGATCCAAGCATGAGCAAAGCTCCGCTCGGATCGGCTTGGCTCGTGAACAGCCCTACCTATTATACATGAATCTCATTCTTTTTGATACTCAAATTCATTAAATCCATCCTTTTTATTCATTATATTCCCCTTTTAACTCTTCATCCCAAATTTCATTATATTCCCAGCTACTACATCACCGATGCTTGTGTCGTTTTACTTCTAAGGAAAAAATACAAAACACCAGCCCCGGGATTTGAATCCGAACCAACCCCGGTGGGGGTACAACATCCATTTAATTGGTGTTTTACCTCACACTAAATTCTATATGTTAAATTAAGTAAGCAAATATAAAACAATTGTTCAATCTAGGACTTGAACTAGGGCCACCTTATCGATAAACGACACAGGGACTTAGAGATTCCGTACCCCATGAAAGAAAATCCTGGGTCCGCCACTGAGAACAATATACTTGAACCAAAATTTCCATAATGTACTTAATTCTTCAATCCTTTCAAATTTGTCCCGGTGAATCATTAATCATTCAGAGAGCGCCAAGTAAGACACTTCGGCTGAGATGGCGTTACTCAGCCATCACTTTTGGGTGCCGAAAAACATGATACTCAGACGTGGAATCACAAAACATCATTTCATTATCACATTTTCTCTGTTTCATTTTCCCTTTGTCTCCTATGCTTTCCTTTAGAAAAAAAAAACGTATTAAAAATAAAATAAACGTTTAACCCCTCAAAAACGTTTCGAATCTTGAAGTAATCTTTTGGATTTTCAATTATTTATTTACTAGCTGATTACCCCGGGAGGTTCTCTTGAAAAATTTAATTTTACGTGATAACCTATTACAAATGGCTTAAGTTAACTAACCACAAAATCTCTCAATCATTACATTTTCATAGTATTTTAAATGATAACATGGCGATTGGACTGATTTTCAACATCGTAGATAAGAACCTGGTTTAAAAGAAAAACATGATTAATGAATAACATGAACACTTTGTGTGTGTTTTTTTTCCTGTATAAACGAAACCCCACAAAAAATAGTCGATTTTTTCTCCGTTTTTTATATAGCACTATAGTACTCGTTGGAA
Organism: Ambrosia trifida; assembly: GCA_028751855.1. Lineage (NCBI taxonomy): Eukaryota > Viridiplantae > Streptophyta > Magnoliopsida > Asterales > Asteraceae > Ambrosia > Ambrosia trifida. The sequence continues at coordinate 12,527,640 of CM054126.1, read as the reverse complement.
AAATAATAAAACGCTCGTTAATTTGGTGTAATTTTTTTCTTTAAAAAATCTCGTGTATAAAAGATATAAACGTTTAAAAATTATGGGAAGAAACATAAGAGATAAAATTTTAAGTTTATTTTTAAATTCTTTTTTTCTAAAATAACTCAATTTAATTTTAGTAATTGAGAATTTAGGGTTTTATGTTTATTTTTTTTAATTAAAAAAGGAAATAATTCAAAAACACTGAAATCTTTCAATTATGATGCTACGTGACACTCTCAAGGGGAGGTTGAGGCATATATTGTACGTCACATCAGCATACACGTTTTCTTATATATATATATATAGAGTTAAGATCCTGTAAAAACTGTGTTTATCATAAAAACTGTGAGAACAGATCTGGACCATATAAATTTTAAATCAATGGCTAGTGTTGATTACATATCAACCCTTTACAATTAGTTATTGGTATTAGTTTTAACATGGACATTTTAGTCATTTTGCTATTTTATATTAAAAAAATTTTTTTAAAAAGGATAAAATCCCTTGAAATGAGGGATAACTTCCAAAATATCTGTCAATCTCTCTCATCTATAAAACTCTCCACCTCTTCTTCAAACTATGATTGTCATTATCATCGCTAATGTTTTTTTTAAATTATTTGTTACTAGTCATCGATGTGTTCTGGTCATATGATTTTGATTATAATTGGTCATTTTGTGTTTTTTATTCCAACTCTGAGCATCTAAATCAGCGCAACATGAATTTTTTTTATTCCAATGGGTTGATTTTTAGTCTTTGAAATATGGTAGTATGATTTTTGTTTTAATCGGTTCTTTTGTTGCTAGTGTTGTTCCGATTTGTGTTGTTTGTGTTGGTGTTGTCTGATTGTGCTAGCGTTCCGATTTGTGTTGGTTGTTTAGCTTGTGCTACTGTTGTTCCGATTATGCTAGTGTTCGTTCCGATTGTGCTGTTGTTTGTTCCAATTATGCTACTGTTGTTGCGATTCATGTTGTTAGTTTTGATTTATGCTATTTGGTCCGATTGTGCTAGTGTTGTTCCGGTTGTTTGTGTTTGAATGTAAACCCTTCATCTTCATTGAACATTTTTATAAAACAAAACCAGTACACTATGATTTTTTAAAGAAAAAAAACTTATTACGGGGTTTAACCGATTAAGAACCTAGTCGAATTTTATAGAAGATGGGGTTAAGTTAATATCCAATACAAGAATTTTTGGCGATGAACATAATGGAATATTCCAAACACCAACAAAATCAAAATCGGTGATGAACAAATGTTGATATTACCTTCTGCTGATTCCATTGTTTTGGGTGAAATTGGATCAGTTATGATTATTGAATATCAATAGATTTGATAAAACTCTATCTGGTTGAATAACTAAATTTGATAAAAGCACTTTGAAATTTAAATTGCATGATTGTTGGATATTCAATTATAAAAGTCATAAGGAATTAATGGATATTTTTTTTTAAAACAATTACAAAAGACAATGATACCCTTATAATGAAAGCCACGTGTCACTAGATGGATGGTTCTCATAGTTTTTAGGGAAAAATAAGTTTTTATATGATCCTCCCTCTATATATATATATATATATATATATATATATATATATATATATATATATATATATATATATATATATATATAGGGAATGGTTCTAGAGAAAACCCTCCTTATTTGGTAAACTCTGGAAACTCTGACTTCCCAATATTTTGTTTTTTGAAAAAAATAGGGCAAGTAATATACATGATTTTAAGCATTTTGGGCCAAAAAATTAAAAAAGCGCCGAGTATTTTTTTTTTAAAAAATAAAATAAAATTTTGACTAACACATGTTAAGCGCTAATAACAGGTGTTAACAATGTGTTAACTATATGTAAACAGTAGACGTTTTTTATTTTTTTTAAAAAAAACCGTTTGGCGCTTTTTCGATTTTTTTGGCTCGAAATGCTTAAAAAAATGTATATTACATACCCTATTTTTTTCAAAAAAAAAAATGTTGGGAAGTCAGAGTTTACCAAATAAGGAGGGTTTCCTCCATATACTTTACCTATATATATAGGTAGAGGATCGTGTAGGAAAATTGATTTGTGTAAGAAGTGTAGGAATGAATTATAGCCATAGGATCAACTTTTGAGATTTAGGGCATTTAAGACTTTTTACCAATTTTTAAAATTAAAAAATCCCACTAATTTAGCAAGTTATCTTCAACATGTTATCCAATTCTATGTCATTCAATTTCAACATATAAACATTTTGAGACATTCATATCATCAATTCTTACGATCGTGATATCATCAAAGGTTAACATCAAGAGTGTTTTATAATATCATCAATAGTGTTTTATATATCATTTCATCACATGCTACATCATGAGTGTTATATAACAACATCAGGAGTGTTGTATAACAACCAACAAACATAATGCGTTCCAAAGGTTTTTTTTAGATGAAACAATATACTGTGTTTTATTTGAACCTACAACTGTGTTTTATGTCACCACAAAACTACAAAGTCAAATGTTTTAAGCCATAACACTTTTAGCTTCTAAATAGTGTTTTATATGAACATTATACTGTGTTTTATATCATCAGTATTTATGGATAGCATTAAAAAGGTTTACTTATGAGAATTAATGTTTTATGAGAATTAATGTTTATTTATAAATGATTATAGCAATATAATTATGAGAGAGTGAGAGAGAAATCTTTATTTATAGATAGCATTAAAAAGGTTTCTAGAAATTAAACGCAAAATGACATTTATACCCTCATTTAAAACACATATTTACAATCCTACCATGAATTTTATAATATATTAACTAAATTTTAAACTCATCTAAACTTTTAATCTCCACCATCCATCTTTAAATCCAATGGTTGAAAACACTTCTTACATTTCCTACACAAAACTATTTTCCTACAGGAACTCTACCCTATATATATATATATATATATATATATATATATATATATATATATATATATAGGGGATGATTATAATAAAAACCCTTCAAAATGAGTAAACCTTGCAAACTAAATCCTAGCCATCCATCCATTTAATCTATGGTCACCATTTTTTCTATAATATTAATTTAATTAAATATGTGATAAAGGACAAGAAAGGGTAATAGGGTAATTTGGTTTTTCTGAAAAAGAGACTGACAAAAGCTGATATGACACCCCCATCACATCATCTCTCTCTTACTTTTTTCACATTGTTATATAAATTGTCAGATGCCCGAGTTACATATGTAACATACGCAGTGTTGCGTACGTAAAATCCGTCACGATAGTTTTATATTAATTTAGAAAAATCCTAACCTGTTAATTTTTTTATTACAACATGTTTGTTTTGGTTTTACTGTACCAGCACCAGAGTTGTTGCATACGTAACGAAAGGTCCATATGGTTATTTTTTGATATTCACTACTTTTAAGATTCATGTGAAATTAGTACTACATTGCATTACATTACAAAAAACTTGCAGAAAACATACTACTAAAAAAAGCGATACATCATATTGTTCATCCGCCTAAAACATACTAGTCAAGAAATATATTACAATGAAACTGTATCAACAACAAAACATACAATTAAAGATTCATACCCCACCATGCATGCAATAACCCCGGCATCCCGCACTGCAACCAACAGTAGCTGACGGCATCCGATAACCATACTTTGCATAAAAAGCCCACTGTTCCTCAGTATAACCTATACCCTCCCATTCAGCCCTAATACGCCCACCTCCCGGATACGTGAACGGCAGCACGAGTTTGTTAAGTTTAGGTTCATATGGTTCTTCATATTCAGCCCCTAGGTCTGATTCATAACCAACCGCCCATTCAGGTGTGTGATTTACATCATGCACATCATCCTCCGGTGTCATATAGTCTTCTGGTGGCGGATATTCTTCGTGGAAGACGCAATCAAAGGCCGCATTCCAATCAAAATCTTCGTCACTTTCAAACCCATCGTCCGCCTGCACTACGGATATAACAGGTTCTAATGGCGGAATGTCCGGGGCAACGAGGGGGGGCGGGTTCATGTTCGGCTGCGACAGGAGGGATGACCAAATCAACCGGTGGGGGTGGTTCAGGTACAATTGCAATGTCCGGTTCATTTTGAGGTGGCTCGTGTACAATTGGGATGAGATGGTCACGGCCCTCAAAAACCTCCCAAGGCGGAGTGTTGGGCTTGGAATCCATGCTTTGACAAAAAACAGGATCTGTAACGTATGTTATAGCAGATTAAGTGTTGACATTGGAAATATGAAACAGGGGAAAAAAAACTACTCTCTATTAAAAACATATAGGTAACAGAGAAAAACTAATGCTGCAAAAAACAAAAAAAAAAAATAATCTATAACTAAAGGTGGAAAAAACACGATTGTTACATGTGTAACAGGGTTTTTTCTGGAAACACATACAAACTGCTGTAGTCTGCACCCAGCATCCATTTTTTGCTGGTATAGAAAGCAAACTTTGACTACAAAACAGATACGCTACACACGTAACACCCGAGTATTACATGTGTAACAGGAAAACACAGACAACACTTATCTAATCTGCAATGAACAGAGAACAGAGTTTGATATGGTAAAACACAGAAACCATAATATCTTTTTGAAAAAAAGATATGCTACACACGTAACAGTCTAACTAAACACAAAGATTATACAAAGATATGTCTTCGATTACACTCAGAAAATTTACTATTATTTTACTATTATGTTCTAAACCTAAATGACTCCATAATCAATCATCCAAAAAAAAAAAATCTTTTTCGATGGTTTCAATTACAAAAAAAGATTAATAAAAAGTCTAAACTTGATTATTATAATATATCAGAAAAAGAATTTAACAAACAGGGGGCATTTTTCCTGTAAATAAGACATAGGTAACATAAAAAAACTCATACATGATAAAAGAAAAAAAAATAGACAGGCATGGTGCAAGAACACACGAGTATTACATGTGTAACAGGAAAAACACAGACAACACTTATCTAATCTGGAGTGAACAGAGAACAGAGTTTGATATGCTAAAATACAGAAACCATAATATATTTTTGAAAAAAAGATATGCTACACACGTAACAGTCTAACTAAACACAAAGATATGTCTTCGATGGTTTCAATTACAAAAACAGCCACATCAAAAGTCTAAACTTGATTATTATAATATATCAGAAAAAGAATTTAACAAACAGGGGGCATTTTTCAAACAGGGGGCATTTCTTCTGTAAATAAGACATAGGTAACATAAAAAAACTCATACATGATAAAAAGAAAAAAAAATAGACAGGCATGGTGCAAGAACACACGAGTATTACATGTGTAACATGAAAAACACAGACAACACTTGTCTAATCTGCAGTGAACAGAGAACAGAGTTTGATATGCTAAAACACAGAAACCATAATATATTTTTGAAAAAAAGATATGCTACACACGTAACAGTCTAACTAAACACAGAAACCATAATATATTTTCGATGGTTTTTATTATGTTCTAAACCTAAATGACTTTATATTATATTAGTGGTTTTCCATAATCAATCATCCAAAAAAAATAATCTTTTTTGATGGTTTCAATTACAAAAAAAGATTAATAAAAACTCTAGACTTGATTATTATAATTTATCAGAAAAAAAAATTAACAAACCGGGGGCATTTTTCAAAAAATAGAAAATCACATTTGTGTTTGTATCAAAAACAGAAGTGATTAAACAAACAAAAAATATAGAGATCAGTTGGGGAAAAGAAAAGGGAACAAGTGGGTTTATGGAGACTAGTATTATTTGAACATAGATTTTGATTACAACTTAGTAAAAAAATCAAACATAAAAACAACATGGAACGAGATACAAAGATGAAAATAAGATTCAGCCACATAAAAAAAACCTGGTCGTCTCTCCGGTTGTCTTCTCCGGTCGTCTTCTCCGGTGGGCTTCTCCGATGACGATGACGATGATGGAGGTTCGTTGTACAATGATGCTGATGACGTGACGATGATATTGTTGCAGGTTGGAGATGACGATGATGGAGGTTAGAGATGAAGATGATGGTGTTGGTGGTTCTTGGTGGTTCAAGCTTAAAAAAAAAATACAGAGAATGAGAGGATGAGGGGAGAGGGTAAGAGAGAGGGAAGATGAAAATTTGAAATGGGAGAGAGAAAGAAAGGTTTATATATGTGGTGGGTTATGATAAATTACCAAAATAACCCTTTCTTAATAAAAAAACATTAAACTTTATGGAGTATGTGGATCAATGTGAACCACTCATTGGGTTTGTGGGGGTTTTCTCATTTTGAAAGGTTTCTTTAATCCCTTTCCTATATATATATATATATATATATATATATATATATATATATATATATATATATATATATATATATAGGGGATGGATCCACAGAAAACCCTAAATAATGAGAAAACTCTAGAAAACCCTTCAAAAAAACCTACTTCCCGAGCCTTTTTTTTTAAAAAAAAATTAGGGCATGTAATATACATGTTTTTGAGTGTTTTGAGCCAAAAAAATCAAAAAAGCGCCGAAGGGTTTTTTTTTTTAAAAAAAAATAAGTTTTGCATCATAACACATGTTACCAG